>CM071864.1:16483746-16511681 GCA_036759665.1 Gynandropsis gynandra | reverse complement strand
ATTGAGAGACATAGAAGACACACTTGGAGGGATCAAGAAGGACGGAATGAGGGATCCGAAGCATGGAGGATCTATTGAAGACATTGGTTGATGAATAGGGAGCATTCTTATTCTCTTTCTATGTGGAATTTAGTATTCTTTTATGTTTGTTTTCTGAGTTCATGTCCAAGTAGATTTATTGCCATAGGATATAGAGTATTGCCAACATGTAATGAAGTTTTGTGCTTAATGAATGGTGGATCTTAATGCTTTCATACTTGTACGCCACTCGATATGAATGAATTTGGTATTTGATCATGTTTTCAGATTGATTGGTTGATCTTAATACTTCAATACTTGTACGTCTCTTGATTGATGATTTAGCAGTCTAATAAATCTACGCCAGGGCATTAGACTTTGGAACTTAGCCATGATTTAGGGTTTAATCGGTTTAGAATCTACGCCAGGTCAATCGATTGGATCTAGGGATTAGGATAGCGGTCGTAATGCGTCTATGTATGTAAGATGTGCAATAGATATATTGGTATATGCATGCTAGATAGTGGACAAGTCTACGCCAGTCAGTTCCTATAGGAGAGCTTGAATTCCCTGAACTCGTGATAGTATCTAAGACCAATGATCTTGTTAGAACTTCGTTACATCGTTATGAAACTCTCGATACCTATGGTGGTTAGTCTTTGAGTCATTCCTATCATTAGTTTAGTTTAGTTTGCATTTGCATTCCATTCCACTATTGATTTCACACGTCTTATTCATTAGTCTAATAGCTTTAGAGTTGCATCAATTCCTTGTGTTTGACCCTAGTTGCTACACGATCCGTATCCTTGCGGAAGCATTAGTCTAGGTAATTTATTACTTGATATAACGCACATCATTAGGGATGACAAACGGTTCTGTCTGTATATATACAGAAGGATTTGGACGATCACCCTTACTTGTCTACAGTTTGTCACAATTACGTCAATAAATCGTTAATTTCTAGTATTAAGAAAAATCCAGATTGAGGATTCAAAAATCCGTATTATTGCTATCGAGGCCACGTCTCTCTGCTTCACCATAAAACTTGGCTACTTCGATACTTTTTAACCTTTCTGGAGGTTTTCATCATATTTCCCCTTCTTTGTATTTCTTTATTTCCTTTGTTAAATCTCATTTATGGTCTATTTGTTCTTAATAAACCTCTATAAGTACGTTAATTTCATCCCCACTACCGATCAAGAGATCATATTAGAATCGTCAATTTTATGTGTTTCCTCATATTTTGAGTTTCACTTCGTTTGCTGGTTTTATTTCAGTCCCACCTTCACTTTAACGATATAATAGTACAAAAGTCTCATGGGAGCATATACATATTATAAACTCGAATTGAGGATTCAAATAATCTACTTTATGTTGTATCTTCTTTGGATTGCTATTGAGGCCATATCTCTCCCCTTACGCCATCCTTCACCAGAAAACTCATCTCTTTGGTGCTTCATAGCCTTGCACTCATCCGATTTTCACATGATTTTTTTCTTAGTCTTTCTTCATTTCCTTTGTTAAATCCCATAACCATTATCAATACTTTAATTTGACACGTACATTTCATCAATTTATGATCTTACGAACTCGGGCCAATTATACAAAAGTCGGGCCATTACATGCTTCTCTTAACATACCAATTGATAAGACCATTTAGGATGGGCCTTGTCAAAACTCATATAAATATATACAACCAATTGATAAGCCCAATTTGGGATGGGACTTATCAAAACAAAACATTTCAACTGTCTGTTACCAGATTTTGATCTAAACTGTCAAAACGCATGATATAATATAATAGAATATAATATAATCATATATATAAAAAGGAAGTTTTTTCTCTTCTCTGGTGCTGCCACGTCAGCGGGAGAAAAAAAACCTCCTTAAACGCCCGTTTTTCGTCTCCCTCAAGCAATAAATTGCTTTTAGGATTCCACTTCTTTGAATCCACTCATGCATCGCCATTACCATGAGTTTTGAAACCCATTATGTAAACCCTATTTTCGATTCTTCTCTCTCAAAATCTGAATCGAATTAATTTCTTGCCTGAGGAATCGCTGCCTCAACCGAATCGATTCATCTCTTCATCTCCCTCCTAAAACGTTCACTCACAAACTTTCCAGTACACTGAATCGGATTAATTTCTTCACCAAAGCGCTTTGAGGTAAGCAAAGAAGAAGCGACACAGGAGAGGAGCGAAACGATTGAGAAGCAGACGCAACCATAGCTTGCTTTCGATAAATCGTCGGCTCGACCGACGCGCTTGGATGCAAGCAAAGAATAAGCGGAGACGGATCAGATGGGATGGCTAGGGCGGCACGGGGATGGTGTATGGCACTCATGGCTTTGGGTCTTGGCCGGAACGAGAAGAACCAATCCAGTCTAGGGTTGCGATTCCAACATTGTCGGTGATATCGCCGGTGGTGCGGGGATGATGGATCGCACTCAGAGCGGACGGTTGGGTAATCATATATTTCTTCGATTATTTTGATTTATATGATTTGTTGTATCCATCGAAAAATTAACAATGAAAGAAATTATGCAAAAATGGAAAAAAACCCTAGAAGAAACCAGACAAGGATAAGGAGCATACCGACGACTCAGGTACCTTTGAATGTCTTTTCAAAGACTATTAGGTCGCCAGTTTCTTCCTCGTAGTTGGGTGAGAAATCGAGAGAGAAAGAGAGACGGGTTTGTTGAATGTCTCGTCAAAGACCATTGTGATTCTTTCTGTTCAAAATCGGGTTTGTTGAGATTTTTTCATCCTAATTCCATACAGCCTATAGATTTTCTTATTTGCAGAATCTGGAAATGGAAAAGAGGAAAAAATAGATCTCATCATTCTTTCTTTAATCGCAGCTCAAAACTTCCTCACTGCTTAAACCAACACCAGCATCACCGGAAACCATACGATTGACCTCAGTGTCTTCAACAAAATCCCAGTTCTGGGACAGTTTGTCGGTCATTAAAAATTAACAACGAAAGAAATTATGCAAAAATAGCGGAAAACCCTAAAAGAAACCAGACAAAAATAAGGCGCATACCGACGACTCAGGTACCTTCCAATGTCTCTTCAAAGACTATTAGGTCGTCAGTTTCTTCCTCCGAGTTGGGTGAGAAATCGAGAGAGAAAGGGAGACGAGTTTGTTGAATGTCTTTTCAAAGACCATTGTGATTCTTTCTGTTCAAAATCGGGTTTGTTGAGATTTTTTCATCCTAATTCCATACAGCCGATAGATTTTCTTATATGCAGAATCTGGAAACGGAAAAGAGGAATAAATAGATCTCATCATTCTTTCTAGAATCGCAGCTCGAAAATTCCTCAACGCATAAACCAAAACCAACATCACCGGAAACCATATGATTGACCTCGGTGTCTTCAACAAAATCCCAGTCTGGGACAGTTCGTCGGCCATCAAAAATTAACAACGAAAGAAATTATGCAAAATGGCAGAAACCCCTAGAAGAAACCAGACAAGGATAATGAGCATACCGACGACTCAGGTACCTTCGAATGTCTCTTCAAAGACTATTAGGTCGTCTGTTTCTTCCTCGGAGTTGGGTGAGAAATCGAGAGAGAAAGGGAAAATTTTAGGTATTCTTTTAATCATCATTCAACTATTTACCCCTTCATTATTGCTCACTTCCACCAGAATTTTCCTTTCTACAAATCCATTCCTTCGGTTTCTTTAGGTTTCAAGAGAGACTTGAATCGCAAACTGGATGATCGGGCATCGAGATGTACCAATTGGAATCCTTAAGATGGCTTAGAACACCAAAAGCTTACAACAAATGTTGGATATTAGAAAGGGATTCATCTAGGACTCGAAAGAAATCAATTTTGGGTATTGAAATCACTGAAAATGAGGAATTGTAAATTTGAGTTTTTGGAATGATTTTGGGTGTAGATTCATTGATTTATTTTGCTTAAATCAAGTTATTAACTACTCCTCGCCGAGATCTGCGGAAGCTGAGTGCATTGATCCAGACTGCACTTGGGTCGAGCAATGGTAACTATTGTTGTTTGCTCTTCTTTATTCATGTTCAAATTGCCCATCTTTTAAGTATTGTATCTTGATACAACAATACTCGAAATTGATTAGGGTTCATCGTGCTTTCGAGTATATTCAAATGTCAGGCTTTATGATCTTTTCTATTGATGTGTTTGTTAATGGATTGTGGTCCTTTTTTATCTAACAAGTTCCTCAAAAATTGATTAGGGTTCATCGTGTTGGTCCATGGGAGAGAATATATTTCAGACCTGAACAAGCGAAGGCAGCAATAGTCACCTATGGTTGTCTTTGCCCTGGTCTGAACGATGTCATCAGACATATGAGTACATGCTTTCTTCTGTGATGTATAGGCATTTGTGTTAAGTCTGCTTATTGTTCGATGTTCTGCAGATTGTCATCACTCTTGAGATATATGATGTGAAGAACATTGTGGGGATCCCTTTTGGTTATCGTGGCTTTTCTGATAAGGATTTGACTGAAATGCCGGTAAGGCTACACTCTCTAATGTGGAAAGAGAAGCTCGAAACCCTTCTTTCCGAACACTAACTATAAACAATTGTTGGTCTGGCGTTTCAGCTATCGAGGAAAGTGGTGCAAAATATTCATCTATCTGGTGGAAGCTTATTAGGAGTTTCATGTGGAAGGCCTTAGTTTCCGAAATCGTTGCTAGCCTGCAGGTATCATTTGCTCTTCACTTTTGAAAACTTTTATGGTTTGGTAAATCTGTTATACTGGAGAGTGCGTATTCTGAAATACAACTTCAATTTGTATGATATCAGGAGGGAGGAATCAACATGCTTTTTGTGTTGGGTGGAAACAGAACACATGCTAGCGCCAATGCAATTCACAACGAGATTGTTGTTACTTTTGAAACCTTGAATGTTCTTTGCCGGAATGTTACATGTGAAGAAGGGTTTACTCACTACTCATCTCTTCTCTTGTAGTGTCGTAAAAGAAGAGGAAAGTAGTTGTGGTTGGCGTCCCAAAAAATATTGATAACGATATTTTGCTGATGGATAAGACTTTTGGGTTTGACACTGCCGTGGAAGAAGCACAACGAGCAATACACTCTGCTTACATTGGGGTATATATCTTTAACATTATAATTAAAAGATTTCTTGTATTCAATTTCCCATTAATTTAGTTGTGTACAATAAACCATCCTTGTACTTTTTTACGTGGCGTTGTAATAGGCTCATAGTGCCTATCATGGCATCGGAATCGTAAAGCTGATGGGTCGTAGCAGGGATTCATTGCTATGCAAGCATCCTTAGCAAGTGGACAAGTCGATATTTTCCTGATTCTTGTGGTACATGTTTATGCATTATGTTCATCATTGATCTAATGCTGCAAGTGCAAGGTATAATTTATCTTTTGCGGGTCTATATAATGATTATGTAGTTAAGCATGCATGTTTGATGAGATGTACTATCAGTGAATCCATAGAATTAGTAATGAAATCCATCGGACTTGATAGAGTAAAATCCTCCTTCCAATCTAAATGGTTCTTAATGAGGTTTGGGTTTTTCTGTGGATTCAGGAGAGGAGAGGAGCATTCGTTCATATTGAAACCTACTTCTTCGGTGGGGAGTACTCTTAAGCCCTCCCCTGAAAGGAAGAAACTGCGATCGTCGAGTTTGTCTCTTCCATCTATGAATTCTGAAAGGAAAGGCAGTTCAAACGCAGATCAGTATGCAGTTATGGTGTCATACCGATGCAACTACATAGGTACAGCACAACTTCCATGCTTTTTAGTTGTTTTAAAAATCGATGGCTTCTTCGTCTTCATGGTTCTTGTACTTGGGTTTCAGAATGTAGGTTGTTCTTTAAACAGCAAACCAACTAGAGACCACGTGCTTCGAGGGATCTGATGATCTCTGTTGCGTCTGAAATGTCAGGAAAGCTTTGTGGCCCCCATGGAAGAGCCTCTCAGCTTGCTGTTCAGGTCTGAATTGCCTTTCTCAAAGATTGAGCATATACATTATTGATCTATTGTATTGTCTTTCTCTCTGTCTCTCTCACATATACATTGTTTATCTGTTGTTATATTGGTTTCATCAGGTCCCTACTCTCCAAGCATCAAACTTAGGATCAGAAGATTTGGGTTTGACTATTCTGGCTCCCACATCCTTGGCATCACCTCCATCCATGGTGTCATTAAACTCAACCCCTACATCCCCAGTCAGCCCTTTCTTGGGCTTCTCTGAGTTCACAGAGAGAGTAAAAGCGAGAAACACAGCACAATGATGCGTAAACTGAACTCATTGCCCCCTCTTCCATTGAAGGCCCAAAAAGATGATGGCGACTTAAAGTCTAATTCTTTCAACGACCAATGCTCGAATCCTTCAGATGTTGTACCCAAGAGTGGATTGGGATGCACCCATCTCTCGCTTCAAAGCAGAGTTCCATTGGGGTAAGAATCAATTATTAAATGATCTTAAGTGGTGATGATGATGATCTTAAATGATGATGATGACGATCTTAAATGGGCAAATGCAACAGATGTGTCCCAGCTCGATCCACAAGGGCAATAAAACTGGACTTATGCCATTGACATATGGAATAATAACTTTGGATACTCTCTAGATAGACGTGAAGGAGAAAGGTAACATCTATGAGCAAAAAAGTTACATATATGAGCAAAAATGTCAAGCCAGAATATTCACACTGGATTTCCAATGAATTTCAGACCATTCTCTCTCGCACTGGATTTTCGATCTCGGTTTAGGTAATTTAAGATCATATAACCATGTAGCATTCAGTCTTTGTAAATGTTTAAATTTTTTTAAATCTTGAATTAAAGATTGATCACTTTAGTGATAGGTTCTTCACACCGTAAATTTTGAGGATTGTATATTTTTTTCTCTTTCAAATTGTATACATCTAAAGTTTTATGGCTATTTATCATAAAGTATTTGTTTTATTAGGTATTTCGTTTGATTTTTGCAGGAGCAAAGCATTAGCTGGTTGCATAAAGTATGTGTTTTATTATCATAAACACAACAATCTATATAAGCTTATACATATTGCGTATCCATCCAAATTTTAAAATGCAATATTGGAAATTATCTTTTATAATTATTGTGGAGTACTTATACATTTAAATATTAAAGTAGAGGATTTTTTCAACTGAACATGAAAACATTTACAACTATACCATTGAGCTTACACACAGTCGATGAAATTATGGAGGTCTTTTACAATTTTTTAAATTATAGTTGTTTGTGTAAAAAAAATTTATTAATTTTTTAATAATATATATTTCTAAATAAATAATTTAAATATTTTTAATATATATAAATTTAATTATTGTAAAAGTAAATATATCTAATATCTTTCGTATAATTTTTAATATTGATTCTTTATATTATTATAAAATATGAAAAAGTTTATTATGTAAAAAATAATTATCTACTAAAAGTATCTAAAAATATAAATAATATGTTAACCATTTTTTCTATATTCATGTGAAATCTAATTATATTTTATAAATATAAAAGGACATATAATATCCTATATAAAAAGGACAAGGAACTATATGAATAGATTCACTAAATGGGTCAATGCCACAACGACGTACTGTTGAAAGGCTTTTGCAAGATGCTATGCCTGTTATAAATGAAGAAGCATTTGGGAAGCTATTTGGACACAGAATCTTCCTGTCTGTTATAAATTCTTCATGTCACGCAAGGTGGTCGCGTAGAAACAATTCATGGAACAATTAAATGATTTTTCTAAATGGTTATTAAGTGTTGGTGATAGAAACACAACTACAATGAACACAGAATCTGACAATCATAATAGGGAACAAAAGATCGTAATCGATAAGAAATTGATACTTGAAATCTCTAACAATCTCTTACAGAATCTTGCAGATGCAACATATACTTCTTTGAATACACATTGGCTATCTTCAATACATTTTAGCCATCACAAATAACATTGATAAAGGTCGTTCTATGCAGGCTAAAAGCTCATAATAAAAATTTTCATTGGTCTAATATAATTATTACTTGTGGTTTGTTCTAATCCTCTTTAATTAATATACATCCATACATATAATTATATTTGTTAATCGTTAACTTGGTCAACATTTTCTTGCTTTATGATGTTTCATGAAATATTACACAACTAAAAACATTTTGTGGATCATATTCATTAATCTTAATTTCACTAATCGCAAAACAGATCAACATGATCATACTTTCGTTTTTATTCACAAACAATACCCTCTTAATTATTATCTATAATATTAATACGTAATTTTATTTATTGGTAACAAAGTCCTTATACCTAGAATTATTTTGTCACACAGTGACTCAGGTCTCCCATTTACACTAAGAAGACGACAATTCCACATCCATTTATGTTATGCAATGACTATAAATTAAAGGCAGGGTCAAAGTTTGAAACAAATTGGAATTTATCTTCCTAAACCGGTTTTCAGCCACGGACAGTTGTATGTTGCATTATCAAGAGTGACATCAGCCAACGAATTACGTATCTTAGATCTCAATAAAGAATTCACACAACAATCGCTCATAACAAATATTGTCCATGCGGAAATATTCAATGGACTACCAAATACAAAAGGTCAACATAAAATTGTTTTCTTCACTCAACCAATTACTTACTAACTTAAAGTGTTGTTCTTATTTTAATAACTGATAGTTTTTTTCCTCCATCTAGGTCGTATGATCAGAGGCTATCTTACCATGTCATCATATAGAATCATCCATGAGCCACCATTTACAATAATGCATTGTTTTTAAAATGTTCGAAATATAATATTTCTCCTAATAGCATGATTAAAGAATAACATTGTTTCTCATATTCACTCATTTATATTGTGATTCATTCATTCAATACTTTGTCATATACGACCATTAAAATGTTTTAATCTTCTTCATTGAACTACTGCATAAAATTTATATACATTCTAAAAATTACAATGATATTCTAATGCTACAATTTATAGGTGGGAACTACTGGTGCCACGGTTAGCTTGAAGTATGTCGTTGGTCTCATCCACTTCTACTGTTCTCAGCTACCTGGTGACAGGTCATTCGCTGACCTCCAAGAAGAAATGATACTTTTGTCTTTCTGGAAAGCTTTATTCTAAACCGATAGATGTAATTTTAATTGGGTTCAGGTATGTGATACTTTATCTGTAGTTTATCATGGAGAAGCATGAGAAGCCGGTAGGCTCTACTGAGTATTCTTGTAGGCTTCAACTCCCATGCAATACACCATCTGAAAATCTAGAAGGTCCTGTTTGCAGTTCAATGCGTCTAGCACAACAGGTAAGCCTTTATTTTTTGTTATCTCATGCATAATATCATTTGGCATTATATATTTTCACTTATTGTGTGCTTGATGAGTAGGTTGTATGTCTGGCTGCTTGCAAAGAGCGGCATGAGATGGGAGCTTTTACTGATATGCTATTGCCACACAAGGGAAGTGGTCAAGATGCAGAAAAGGCTAACCAAGATGATGAAGGTGAACCGCTTCCCGGAACTGCTAGACACAGAGAGTTCTATCCTGAAGGTGTTGCTGATGTACTAAAGGTTAGTTCTAACTACTAAATTTTCTATTTATGTTTTTGAGTGAATTTAAGGCCAGGTTTCTGTACGGTTTGAGTTGCAATCTCATAATGCTTGCTTAACGCTTATGATACATAGGGAGAATGGATTTTAGTTGGAAAATATAACTCTGAGAGCTCAAACGTATTCCATCTATACATGTATGTTGTCAAATGTGTGAATTCTAGATCTTCCAAAGATCCATTCTTAAATCAAGTTTCAGCTTTTGTGGTTCTATTTGGTAATAAGTTGCATGCAGTCGTTTGCAATCCCACCTTTGGGTTTCAGAATTTTCAGGTCTAAATTGCACTAAAATTATGTGATGATATTTACTATTGCAGGTATTATCAATGTCAGTGGATCTTTTTGTTTCTCAGGCCATGATCACTAAAGCATCTCTTTCTTTTAGGGGCTCACTTGATATTATAGCAAGCCAGGTTAGTCTGAACAACTCTTTTTCTACTGGCTTCTATGCATTGTTGTGATTTAGACTTTGTCTCCCTTTGGTATCTAAATCTCACTGTATTTGAGATCAGTGTCGGCAAATACTTCTGTGGGAGTTATTAGACAACTGAATTTAGTCCACTATCTCCTCTACTTGGTTTAGATTGTAGTCTATTAAGAAAATACTTGTGACTATTTGAAAATACATCGAATTACAGAATTATTAGTTTTTTCCTTGAGTCGAACGAAAATCTGATAACACATGCAAGCATCGAACTATGGTTAAATAATTTGGTTTTAGCATGTCCTTGATTTCAATTATTGTCTGATGCTCTGTTATTGCTGATATTTGTTTTTGCAGCTAGCCTCTCTGAAAAACTTTCATGTGAGATTGATGAGTATTATATTAGATGTGGATGTTGAACCCTCCATGACACTATTAGATCCTGAAAAGGCGTATTTATTTATTCCTCTGGTTGACAATATTTCTTTGGAACCCATTAAAGAAATCGACTGGGATTTGATTGAAAACATCACCAAAGCCACTGCGTAGAACAACCCCCTTTAGAGAGCACAACCGGATGTATATCTTGGAACGAATAAGAGAACTCTTGGTGGAGACAGAAAGGAATATGGGTTGGGGAAACTTCGAAACAACATTAGGTTTGGTCAGAAATCTCACCCAACTTATGGTATTAGAGGAGCTCTTGCACCTTTTGATGTTGTGAAAGCTTCTGGGTTGGTACCTGTAAGAGATGCTCTTGAAAAGGAAAATTTTAATTTATCCAAGGGCAAATTGAGGATGGCTGATGGTTACATGGTTGTGGAAGATCTTATTGGGAACATTGTGACGGCCGCACATTTTGGGAAGCAATTTTACGTTGCTTCCATTTGCTATGATATCAGTGCAGAAACATCCTTCCCAAGGAAAGAGGGATATCTAGGCCTCTGGAGTACAGCTCCTATGGTGACTATTACAAGCAAAAATATGAACATATTAGTTTTCCGTTTTTTCTTTTTCAAAAGGCTTTGGTCTTTTTTAGTTCAGAAAATAAATTGCACACGTGCATGCCACATTTGTTTAAAAAGCGAGTTCATGTTGTTACATTTGTTTATAAAGCGAGTGATTTTATAAATTACGATGAATAATATCAATAATGATATATATGAATAAATACAGGATAAAATTAAATCACATTTGTTTATATAAAAACAAATTTAATTCATACCAAACAAAAAACATCTTAATGTTATTATATTAAATAAATTATTACGAACACTTTTAAAAAGTAATTATTTATTCTTACACAAAATAGTTATTCACATTCCTTATTCTTAGTACTAAAAAAAGATTTACAATTATCCGAAAACATGTATATTGAATAATATTGATCATAAATAACAAAAATATAATTTAATATAAATTATAACATTGCATAATCTTATTCATATTATTTTCTAAATAATTTGATCTAAATGATTAAATTCCAAATAAATTTAAAATAGTCAAATTGTTTTTATGATACTTAATAAATATGAAAAACAAAATATTAAAATTGATCAAAAAACAAATGATCTATTATAGTGAATAACACCGTAAATATACACAAGCTAATATAAAATGTAATTAAAATGATTTTTTTTGTAAAATCTAATGAAGACATATATTTCTTTTTGAGTTATCAATTCTTTATATTATTACAAAATATAAAAAATTATTCGATTAAAATTACAAGTTAACCAATAAAAATATGCAAATATGTTTTAAGGAGAATACCATTGTTGAAAAAATCAAAAGTCATATTCATGCAATTCCAAAGTATATATTCAGGATAACTCTCATTATGGTAATTAACCATAACTCCCATTATGATCAACGGTATTAAAAAAACTAGATAACATGTATTATTTTATATATTTTTTCAAAGTTGTTCGTTCTTATTCTTTCTAAATATATCAAACAGGTTTGTTAAAAATCAACAGTCATGATCGTAACAACCATAACTCCCATTATGATCACGGTATTAAAAAACTACATAACATGTATTATTTTATATATTTTTTCAAAGTTGTTCGTATTTATTGTTTCTAAATATATCAAACAGTTTTGTTAACATTTCGTCCGTCCTGCTCCACACATATCTATACAAATCTACAGCTAAAGTCAATCAAGAAATTCACACATAGTTAAATTTTCAAAATTTCCAAATCATGTTCATATCTTAATAATTGTTCTTAAATCATATTATTGATTAAATTTAATCCTCAATATTTATGAATGTACAGATACGGAAAATAATCATGTAAAACCTACGGCTCAAATTGTACGATTGCTTTTTCCGACAGTTTATATTCTAAAATTTTAAATACATTATAAACAAATTACACTGTTATGTTTACATTACAACTTATAGATCTATTGTTCAAATTTATATATTGTTAATTTTATAATGTATTTAATGTATAAATTAATGAACTATATACAACATATAAGATAAATATATTTTAATTACCATAAATCCACGCGTAGCGCGCGCATCATCTAGTATAATATAATATCAATTTTTTATTCCATGTCAAATTGACAAAAAATAAATAAATTATTAATTTACATATTTATTTATTAACTTGTTTATTATATTTTCACAATAATATATAAATTTTGGAAATCGTTTCTAAATTTTTTAATTGATCCAATTTAACGATTTCTATGTTTATAAGTCAATTTGAATTTTAAAAATATATGAATTATTTTTTAAAAGATATGTTAATTAATATATTATTTTGAAGATATAAATAAATTTATTAATAAATATAATAGTTATAGTTGCTATCTTTTTTGGTTTCCAAACTTTATTATGTGATTTTCTTTATATACAAACATAGACACACATATATATATATATATATCTATATATATATATCTATACATGTATATATACACGTTAAATTCATAAACTATTATATCTATATATATACATACATTAATACATATAAATATATATACATATTATTAATTTTGTGTATTAATGTTGTGTATGTTTAGATAAATAAAACTTTTAATCTAAAATTTTTTTTAATATAAATATATAGAATAATATATAAACCATGTATAAACAAAGAGAATATAGTATAAAAAATATTCAACTATTTTATTTTAGTCTATAAAATATGAATTATTAGTTTCAACATAAAAAAACTCAAATTTATTTTTTTTTTTACCTTAAAACACTAATTTTAAGAATATAGTGTAGAAAATACCAAACTTTTTAATTTTTGCCTATAAAACAAAAATTATTACTTTTAACCTAAAAATTTTGAATTTTTAAGTTGTCTAAAAAAACAAAAACTTATGAAATGAATCATGTCCATACACAAACACTAACTCTTGGTAAACTTCCTTTAGTATTTACGATATAGAATTATTTTTCAACAAAGTTTCAACCGGTTTCAAAATAAAATCCGAAGTTCTCCTGATTTCAATAAAAATTTCAAATCGATTTCAACCCGAAATCTAAATTCAACCAAAAAACAACCCGAATTTCAACCTATTTTTCATCGAAAATTCGAATTCCACCCAATTTTAGAAAGAATTTCAATCCAATTTCAATTTTAGTAAGAAATCCAAATTCGAACCAATCTCAACCGAAAATTCGAATTCAACCCAATTTTAACCTGATTTCAACCGAAGATCAGAATTTCACCCAATTTCAAAAAGAATTTCAACCCAATTTCAACCCGAATCTAAATTCAACTCAATTTCAACCGAAAAATCAAACTCCAACAAAATTTTAGTAAGTATTTCAATAACATTTCAACCCGAAATCCAAATTCAATCGGATTTTCGGTTGAAATCGAGTTGAAAGAGTTAATTCAAATTTCGAGTTGAAATTGATTCGAATTGGATTTTTTGTTGAAACAGTTACTAAAATTAGATGGAATTCGGATATTCGGTTGAAATTAGGTTGAAATTGTATTTTGAGTTGAAATTGGATTGAAATTCTTGTTCAAATTGGGTGAAATTTGGATTTTCGGTTGCAATCGGTTTGAAATTGAGTTAAATTCAGATTTCGGTTGAAATTTATTCAAATTTGGATTTTTTAATTCGGATTCGGATTGAAATTGGATTTACCAAGAGTTAGTGTTTGTGTATGGATATGATTAATTTGATAAATTTGTGTTTTTTAGAAAACACTTAAAAATTCAAAGAGTTAAAATATGATTTAATATTTGTGTTTGTGTATAGATATGATTAATTTGATAAGTTTGTATTTTTTAGACAAAATTTTAAAATTCAAAGTTTTAAAGTTCAAAATAATAATGGTTTTAAAGACAAAAATTAAAAAGTTTGGTATTTTCTACATTATATTCCTAAAATTAGTGTTTTTAAGACAAAAATAATAAATTTAGATTTTTTTAGATTGAAAATAATATTTAATGTCTTATAGACTAAAATAAAATAGTTTGATATTTTTTATACTATATTTTCATAAACAAATGCCTGAATTGAAAATATAAAAAATTTTAAACATAAACAAGAGACTCCTCTTTTCATCCACCAACATTCTCTTTTCTTCTCATCTTTCTGCCTTCTCTTTTCTCTCCCCTCTTTCTTTCTCCTCTCTTCTTTTTTAACGACAAATGGTAGAGGAAGACAAGGATGAGGCATAGTGCAGATGAAGACGTGGACGAAACACATTGTTTTAGTTTGAACTTAAAAAAACGAAGACCTAGGCAACTGCCCAGCGAGTAATCCAAAAAGATGTCAAGAACTAAGCAATTCTTTGTCTACAAACAGTAAAAAACCCCACTACACAGGTCTAACAAAACTTGAAAGCTCGATATGCAAAAATAAAGGGTTTTCCAGAGCTCCTATATTGCAAATAGTACTGAATTTAAACTTTGTATCCACGGCTGTTTCTGCGTCCTCTGGCTCTCTCGAATTTTCTTCCTTTTGAACGGACATATGGCTTGGTGTGGCTATGTGGCACACCAGGAGCTAGACCAAAGTGCTTCACCGCTTCACGAGCATTCTTAGGTCCTCTAAGAAGAACCTTCATCATAAAACCCGACACAAGTTCAATCACTCTGCCAAATGATAATTGTCAAAATGATCTCTGAAATCCAAGATGTAGAATGAGGTATCCAAAATCGAAAGATTATGACGATTCGATGAAGGCTAAACAGATTGTTACCAGAAATAATCAGTTTTAAGGGTTCACAGTCGTGAGAATTGTTCAATTAGAACAACTCTGCCATCGCTAATCATAGCTGAAAGTAAATACCGTGTTCTGGCCGAGGGGAGCCCGGAGCGCAAGCTGATCAAATGTCAAACATTCTCCTCCAGCTTTCTCTATTCTTGCCCTAGCTGTCTCGGTGAACCTAAGTGCGGTAACCTTAACTGCAGGAACCTCATACACTCTCAAGTCATCAGTCACGGATCCAACTATCACAGCGATTTTGTCATCCTGCAAAATTTAAGGTAAACTTAAAAGGTCATCCCAAAAGCTGTAATCGCCAACACATAGAGTAGCTAATACATTTAATAGTGATGTAAAACTGAATCGAAGTTCCAAAATTAAATGCAGAACATCCGTTTACATGTTAAAGATAAAACACCGTAAACTTATCATCCCAATATGTGTAGTATGACAACTCATAAATAGACATAATTATGATGCACATATACATGTTGATACCTTCCCCTGCATGAAGTTGACAAGCCTCGAGAGAGATATCGGGGCTTTGTTCACTCTGCTCATGAAAAGCCGCTTCAGGATCACAGCATTGAACTTGCTGCCGGTCCTCCTTACCAAAAACCGGTAAAGCTGCAACATTACGCAGGATTTCTCGGAAACCATTTCAGGAATTATATGGTTCATAAACAACAGCTCTAAGTAATTCTCCACCGAATCAAACAGTCAAAATCTAAAAGGTGGATCCACATTAGGTGAGACACTGATTCTGTCACACATTGGTTAATCAACTTTCACATACCACTTTTACACAATATCAGCTATGAGGAATCGACGAGAGTGAAATAACACCCACGATGCTGATTACAGGATATTTCCTAATGATGTTCAACTCTTCTTAAACTATACTCATTGCTGGAAAGATCAACAAATCAAATCGCCAAAACCATAAAGAAAAAAAAAACTATAAATCGAAATATTTGATGAAATTTCCGGCATGAGTTTACATTGTCTAATCTACGATTTTTCGAGATTCTTATGATTTTCCGTACCTTGACAAGAAGCTTGAGATAAACATCATCAGATTTGGGAGCAACCCTTTTGGTTTTCTTGCTCTTACCTCCTGCAATCAAATCGATCCCCTGAAAACAGAAAACAACCACGAATCAAAAGTACAGCTACAAAAGTTCAGAACATAAACGAGAATAAACCCAGAAAACCCCTAAGGGACCATGAGCAAAAAACACGGGAAAAGAGAGTGAATCGAACCATTTTTCTGAAGAATTCGATCAGTTGTCCGGTCCAAAAGCTCAGGAAAATCAAAGTTAGGGTTTTTTTAGTGAAGTCTTTATATCTTCATGAAATTAGGGCTCTGTCACATATTTGGACCATAAAAAAGTTCATCACGTTGAATTGTTAAATAACGACATTGGACCAAATGTTTTGTGATAAAGCCCAGCTCGACATTTACAACAATTATTTTATTTGTTGTAAAAAAATATTTTTATTTTATATTTTATATTTGTTGTTTGTAGTTAAACTGTTAGTCAAATTATGTGTGATCTTGATTGATGATCTATTTCGGAAAATAGTTGCAATTATAAATGATTAACTAAAATTTCAATGATTAATTATGGACAAATTATGCGATCAAGCATATTGTTAAAAAGAGATTTTATTTATAAATTAAAAAATCAGTAATAAAATACACTAACAACGGTTTATAAATTAAAAAATCAGTAATAAAATATAGATTTTATTTAACTAAAATTTCAATGATTAATTATGGACAAATTATGCGATCAATATATTTTTTCAATACTATGAACTGCAAACAAAATTATTATTGCACAAAAATGTAAATAGAATCATTTTTAATAAAAGCCATGAGACAAAAGTTAGTATTATAGTAGGGTGGATAATCCGGTTATCCGAACTGATCCAAACCGGACCGATTCGAAAATCTTAAATCATTTGAAATATGGATTCGTCTAATAATTTATATGGGTTCAAATTTCAGAAACCGTTCGGATTCGGGTAAAATCTGAAGAATCCGAACAACCCAATTTAAAAAAATAAAATAAAAATTTATATTTTAATATTTAAAAAATATATATATAACACTAAAAAATACTGGTATATCATATATATATATATATGTTATATTTGATATTTTTATATTTGTTTTATATTAAAAAATAAATTATCCAAAGAATTTTATTTTTGTTTTATATTAAAAATAAATTATCCAAAGAATTTTAACATAAATAACTCAAATTATGTATAATACCTGAAAAATCCGAACCCGAATAACCCGAACTACCCAAAAAACCCAAATATGTAAATATAGTTCAGGTTATTTCGGGTCCAATGCTTTTGAACCCGAACAACCCGAACTTAAACCGAATCCGAACAGAAAACATTGGGGTTCAATTCAGGTCCATTTTTTGAAAATCCGAAAAACCCGAACCGAAATTCGAGGAATCTAGACTGAATCCGGATTTCCCGCCCCTAATTTATAGTATAATTGGATTTGTATAAAAAAGTTTCCATTATAATTTAAATTTCTTATCATTATTATTTTGAAAAATAAACAATGGCAATTAGATGTAGTAAATAGATCGTCTTGATAAACATAATGGAGATCACTTTAAGAAATTCTCAATCTAAAAAAATGAAGGGATTGAACTCTAAATCTAGGGGTTCACAAAATACTCGCAGAATTCGTCCAAACCCGAAATATGTTCCTAACTAGCCAAAAACAAAACTCGTACTTAGGGGTTTGGATTCGAAATGGCGAGATCCATGGGTTTGAATTTCGAATTTTTTAAAACACTGATTCGAATACCTCGGAATACCAAAATTTAAATAAATTTACAATTTTGCCTCTGATGTACCATAAAAATATATCATAATACTCAGAACCATAGCTGCATAGATTTCCTTTCCCTCTCACTCGACTTAGGGACCTACAACGACCGCAAAATACTTCTCGCACACGTTGACCCTTCCCTCTTCTTCTCGTCATTGCCGTCGACCCTTCCTTCTACTTTCCGTCATCGGCCCTGCCTTCCTCTTCCCCCTGTTCTCGCACGCCGAGAGGTGAAGTTTTTCGCCGTCTTTGCATGTCGTTTGCCTTTCTTCCCACTATCATCACACGCTGTTTGCCTTCCTCCCCGTCGGTCTTTTGTGTGCAGTCATTTTCTTGTCTTTGGTGATACACTCTCGGTAAGTTCTGTCATGTACAATGGCCTTGTATTAAGAATCAACGTGAAAATACAGTTTGATGTTCATGCTCAAATTTGAATCTTGCTTCATGTTCTTTTTTTCTTTTACAAATGTCTTTTAGGCCTGAAATTTTCCGAGATGTCTAAACCATCGTTGCTTCCCATCGAGAATTATCGAAAAGAAGCAAATCCAACCAAATGGAACAATCCACTGAGACAGAAGATCAAGTACCAAACAAAAACTTAAATTATGATGGTTGGATGCATTTTAAAAGTATCTAAACCTAACACTCATTGTGGTACATTGATTAATTGAATGTCGAATAGAGGAATTTCGACCAGCGCCACGTTGAAACACAATAGAATTTGTAAAAAAGCATCAGAAAATTGTAATGATGATGAAATATCATATAGTAAAAAACTGAAGCAAAAAAAATTGAATTTACTGGAGGTGTTTCGTGTTTTCTTGCATTAGATCAAGAGATAAATCGAAAAGCATTAGTGAAAATGGTCGTAATGTTTCATGGTCGTAATGTTGAAACATGATAAAATTTTACATGTTTAATGTTAGAATCAACTGTAAAATTTAAAAGAAAGTTACAATTTACTCGAATTAGAAGGATATTTAAAGAAAGTTTTAATATACTTAAATTAGAAGGATATTCACAGAAGATTTTGATGTACTTAGAGTTAATGGGTTAAATATGTAGTCATACCGGACTGAGAAATAAATTTATTAAATTACACTATGAAATTATTTTGTTCCTCAACCTAGATAAAAATAATCCTAATATTGATATTATTTATACCTTCAAATGTTATATTTATCTTGCTTAAACTTTTATATTTATATTTTTTAAAGATATACTTATCAATTTATTTATATGTTGTTTTTTTTATTAGTATGCTAGTGCTACAATTTTTCTTAAAAAAAAAAAGATAATTGATGGATTTAACCTATATAACCGTGAGTAAAATTTTCAATTAAACTTGATTGGAAGAAAAAAAAGATAACCCACGGTAATCTGGGTTAATCAAAACTAGACCATTTATAAACCGTAACAGTGATGATTCTTTTATGAAAAAAAAGTAAATAAAATATAAGAAACAAAGGTTGCTACGAAAGAGAAGACAAAAGCTTAAAAAACCAGAACAGAAACAAACATAGAGAGATTTTCGGACCTGAAATGAACAATGAGAGTTCTCTTACACCAAATCGTCAGTCCCAAAGACAGAAAAATCAATCTAAGCGTTCCATCTGCAGAGACATTATAAGAGAAAGATACATTGGTGGTTTGGTTTGAGTTTGAAGCTTTAACAAAAACAAACCAATGTTACGGTGGTACGACCTGTTTATGATAATATTTTGGGAAACAAAGATGCCGCATAAGTGGGGATATCTTGATTTCTTCCACAATACTCTAAAAGCATGTATTCTTCGGGTATCAACGAATTGTTTCGGTATCCATGTTTTGAATCCTATTATTGACATCAGTTCCAACGATCTAAACTATCTCAATTCTCAGTTTCAGATCGATTGTCTCAAATCTTTACACATCCCCTGTTGCAAAATCTGAAATGAGAACTAAATTGTCTGTTCCGAACCAAACAATGTAACTTCTTAAGAGCCGGACAAAAGGTTAAAACAAAGAAATGCCCTGTTTTGAATGGCATTCTTGGTTTTTGACATATGAATGATATACAATCCTAGCAAAAGGTGATTTACCGTTAAATGGCTCTAAAATCGATTATATGCTATATTCTTATAACCCTTCAATCAGTTCTGCTATGTCAATTATCCACAACGATAAATGGAAGAGAAAAATGTTCAGTACCTTCCACAGACCGTCATTGAGGTAATGCATGTTGTCAACTCCGATTCCCTTATTAATGCTCTTGCTGTGAACAACGAGGAAGGGTCCAAAATCATAAAACTTGGAGGGAAACAGTTGGAAGGCTAAGGAATCTGGAGATAATGGAGCCAAAAGTTTGCAATTTGTGCAGAGAAAGAGTCCAGAACCACTTATATATGCTAACTACATACACCAAAACTCGATTCATCCATCCTATTAAGGGTTGGAACAATGATTAGGTAAAAAACCAATTAAAAAGAAAAAACAAGACATGTAACTTTAAAAGAAACCTAAAAGCAAGTTAGAGAACAATTAAGCCAAAAAGCTCTACTTATGAGAACCACAGCTTCGTTCTTCTGGGTACAAGTTTATATACTGAAGGTAGGCAAGAACTTGACTTACATGTCCGTTGCTGTCATTTTAGTGAAGCCAATCGCAAGAGCATGCTGCTTTCCTTCTGCATATATGGCCTGGAAGAAAATGATACACGGGTGGAGATAGTACAAACAGACAGATTAAGAAGAAAAATTGCACCCTAACTCAGCTGGATCATACCACAGGTCGTTCAGCCTCAACTTCTTCATCCAGAACACCTCCTGGTGATGTAAGACCAGGACACATGATGTTTGCACCAGAGAGAACAAACTTTATGGCACCTCTATCAACTTGAAACCTCTTCATAATATCCGGATCTATAAAATTAAACAATCAAGTTCTATCTAATCAACATTCACGTTACAGGCTTCGTACACATTGTTAAAATTAAAGGGGGTAACATGTTTTTGAGACATCTTGTACTCTGTCAGTAATGTCGCATGCCTAAAGAATATAACATGTATGTAAACAAGTTCATGTGAACATTATTTACATGAAACCATTTCACTATATTAGAGTCTGCAAGCCCGAGTAACAGAAAACGAAAAATGCCAAATCGAAGTCCATGGGAAACAGAAAACATACATCTGTTTATACGTTTCATTCACATATGTAATAGCTGAAGGAACATACTTCCTAAAGACATAATACTGGGAAATTCCAGAAGACTTGTGAAAGTTTGAAAGTGTCTTATGAGATATTATGCTATATACTGTAACTGAACCAGATCAGTTTATTGCAGCACAACTTTTACTTATCTCATGATTAATTATATTAAATATGGTACACACATTATATAGAGGACCATATAGAATGGACAATGAGAGAGGAAGAGGTACTTTACACTGATGAAGAAGACGCAGAGTTGGCATATATGGCCCATCGCGGATGCAGAAGAAGAAAGGGACATTGTTGACCACAACTAGAGTCAAATGGTTTGGGCTGCACACGAGAGTTTTTCACGAATATCACAATAGCTTCCGACTGGGGAAGTTGTTCTAACTTTAATCAGGATTATGAGTCTACGAACCACTTGACGACTATAAGAGGAGCCTTCTTGGGTAATAGATCATCCAAAACTGATTCAAGTCCGGGGTACTGCAACATTAATGAGAACAACCATTTGTCTAACTAATTAGAAATCGAAATCATGGAAATTTTGTTAGAATAATAGTTCTTGTGTGTGTGTCCCTGAACATCCTAGAATCAGTCAACATTCTAGGATCATTCAAAGTCAACATTCTAGGATCATTCAACGTGCATGTAGTTGTTTGTGTAGTCAAATTAACTTAAATGCACAAGGTAGTTTGAAAGTCATCTCGTCGTTAGGAGCATCTTTATTATCTCGTTATTTGTATTATCATTCCTATAAACAGTGAATGAAAAAACTAAGATGGTTTCCTTTTCCATCAAGTCAAATGTCTTCTTAGAATTTCTATTTGAAAGAATTTCTAACAATTTAAAGCTTAGTAAAAGAGAAACAATCTCTTCTGAACAGGCTGTGCACTTCTTACGGACATTCGTTCTTCAACTTCAAAAGCTCAATGATCGCAGCATCCCAGTTGTCCTTCTCGGATATGCATAAGGAGTGAAGGCATATCGTGTGCTGGATCCAACAACGAGACAGACGTGTGCACATTGCCCGAGACATCGTCTTCAATGAAGATTGTGGTTGAGACTAGAAGGTGAATGACGTTAAGACGCCCCTTGGCAACTTCACAGTTGAGTTTTTAGTGGGTCACGTGATGGAGGTGGCAAACCCTTCACAGAATTCTGGGAGAGCCAAAACAATGTCACCAACCACTCAAACCACATCTGTTGCCACAACGTCAAATGTGTTACCATTGGAGTTTGGACACCTTTGTCGAACAACTCCCGTAGGCTTGAAAAGAATCATGTAATTCGGAGCTTCGTACGCAAAGTTATGGTACAATTCCAAGCCCGTCGTACAATTCGTTGTTGTAATGGTCTAATCAGATGAAAACAAAAACAAAAAGCGGAAAAAGGGTGCAACACGAGAGAAAAAAGAAAATAGGAAATAGGAAACATAAGAAATATCCGAGAGACAAATGCAACGCAAGCGGCGTATTGACCAGAAATGACATTCGTATCCTAAGAAACTCGAAAAGGAATCTCTCGGCTCTAAAAATCCAATGTATCGACCTAAATAAAAGATTTTGAGGTTGAAAACGGGTTCGGGCCGTCTTAAGCATCCCGCAACATCGTTTATCTCGAAAAGAGGAACAAAATGTGAAAAACATCATGTAATTTGGAGCTTCGTACGCAAAGTTATGGTATTTCAAAGTCTGTCGTACAATTCATTGTTGTAGTCGTCTAATCGCGTGAAAACAAAAACAAAAAGTGGAAAAGGGGTGCAACACGAGAGAAAAACGCAAATAGGAAATATAAAGCAAAAGGAATGATAACATGTAATCCGTCTTAGTATTTACATGATTCTCAGGTTTAGTTTTAGTTAGATTTCTTAGACTTTACCGACTTATCGAGTTTATTCGAGGACTTCATCTACCATTTCGTGTTTTCACATTTCACGTTTGCGTACGCACCTATCGTTCGAATATAGTCCATCCGAATGTTGCTTGCATTGGCTGCCCAGGAGAGGTGGTTCGTCCACCATATGGATGTGAAGTCTGCTTTTCTCAATGGTGTATATGTAAAGCAACCACTGGGATTCGTTGTAGCCGACGAAGAAGACAAAGTTCTAAGCTTGCGTAAAGCTCTATAGCTTGCGTCAAGCACCACGAGCTTGGAATACAGAAGCTTGATAATATTCTCAAGCACCTCGGTTTCAAGCAGAGCGAGCACGAGCATGCAATGTACCGGCGTACGTGCAGAGGAATGACTTTACTCGTCGAGATCTATGTGGATAACCTTGTCATCACCGGATTGTCTGACAAAGTCATTGCGCAATTCGAAGGGATGAAGGCCTAATTTCATATAAGTGATCTTGGCTTGCTTTCCTTCTATCTCTAAATTGAGGTACATCAAGACTATGGTAGCATTAATTTGTGCCAGACACACTATCTCGCACAAATTATTCATCAGGGCGGCATGGAAGGCTGCAATCCAGTGCATATGCCCATATGCCCATGGGGGAGCGGCTCAAGCTTAGTCGTAATAATACAGGGCCGAAAGTGGATGCCACAATGTACATGCAGATTGTCGAGCCAACCAAAGTCCTTGCGTGACTGTAGTAGTAGCGGCGACATATTCTGCCTCGCAGGATGACAAAACTACCACCCTTTGCTTGAAAGATTGCAAACTTACCAAACAAGCTGCGAAGAAAAACAATGTCTCAAGTTTGCTTAGTAAATTTGCAATCTCTCAAGCAAAGGGTGGTAGTTTTGTCATTCTGCGAGGCAGAATATGTCGCCGCTACTAGTACAGTCACGCAAGGATTTTGGTTGGCTCGGCTACTTGGCGAACTCATTGGGAGGGGTCTGATATTTTTGAGCTGAAGTCGGATAGCAAGTCAGCTTTGGCATTGAGCAAGAACCATGTTTTCCATGATCATAGTATACACATCGATCTTCGATATCATTTCATCCGAGATTGCTTGGAAAACAGGAGTGTCAACGCAGACTTCATCAACACAAAGGATCAACTTGCAGTATCTTGACGAAGACTCTTGGCCAAGTCAAATTCAAGGAACTACGTTCAAGGATTGGATGTGTGTTAATCAGTCCACCCTCCACACACAAGGATTAGGGGGAGTATTGTTAGAACAATAATTCTTGTGTGTGCGTGTGAAAAATCTAGAATCCGTCAACATTCTAGGATCGTTCAACGTACATCTAGTTGTTTGTGTAGTCAAATTAACTTAAATGCACGGGTAGTTTGAAAGTCATCTCGTTGTTAGGAGCACCCTTATTATCTCGTTGGTTGTATTATTATTCCTATAAACAGTGAATGAAAAACCTACGATGGTTTCCTTTTCCATCAAGTCAAATGTCTTCTAAGAATTTCTATTTGAAAGAATTTCTAACAATTTTAAGCTTAGTAAAAGAGAAATTGAAACAACAGCCTGTAAAGATCAGAGAACCTTTATTGATTACAAAACCCAAAATTACGCACCCATGAGCAGTTTCTTCCAAAGTGCTGCGCAACGCTTGCTGTTTTCAAACCTCCCAAAACCAAAATAAAAGACCTCCACCAATTTCTAACCCAAACCCCTATTTATACCAATTATAACAGCTACTAATCCTGTATCTGAAAACAAAGAATACAAAGACTACATACCTCATCTTGAATACTCAGGCGGATCTTACGTTGAACAGATGCCTTCACTTGGTTCTGTGATGAAACTTCCTCGGATGAAAACCTGAGTTAAGACAAAATAATATAACCTTGATAC
The DNA here is from genome assembly GCA_036759665.1 of Gynandropsis gynandra. Classification (NCBI taxonomy): domain Eukaryota; kingdom Viridiplantae; phylum Streptophyta; class Magnoliopsida; order Brassicales; family Cleomaceae; genus Gynandropsis; species Gynandropsis gynandra. Next base: position 16,486,599 of record CM071864.1, on the reverse strand, counting down.
TAATTTTTACTAGTATAGGAAGTATATGTAGAAAACCCAATTAGACTAATGCAAACAAACAAATGGTTTTCCTATAAGACTGAGTGCTTCTTGCTTCAACGGATGATATCCACATTCATACGCAAATGTTACGAACTAGTGTTAATTCAACCATGAACAGAACTCTGTTATAAGCCAAATTTGTTCCGGAAGAATTTTTACTTAGATATCGTTACAAAAAAATGTTCTCAGCATATCATAGAACTCTAAACAAAGCCACTTACTAGCTAACAACTACAAGATCTTTCTTTCGGCAATACAAAAACTTTCTATCCTGAAGGAAAATATAACAATCACCCAATAGTTATAAACAATCTAATCAGAAACATGTGTAACAAGAACGAGATTGAGAAATAATCCCCTCCGACCAAAATTTAAGCAAACATCCCCATAACCTTAAAATGAACAACTAGGAATGTAAATCACAACATAAGTTCGCCCCTACAAAAGTACCCATTACCTTAGTCACAAACCAATGTCCCAATCAAAATCTGATGCCGGCCGTAGTATTTTCTAAATATTCAGTTCAAAGCAACAGCAGTCTCAGATGTAAAAGACGATTGGCTAATAGGTACAATACAGTCAATATCAAGTCCAATTATTTGATTGCAATAAAAACATGCACTACAGACTCACTAAATGACCTTAAATCAACACTACCGAGACCCATTGCATTGCGCAGTAGGGACTGTTAGAAATTCGCAAGTGAAACTTTCAATTTCTGTTCAGTCCAACATTAAATTTGTTCAATCAGGAACCCCTATATCATGCAAGCAGATACACAAATTCAAACACATGCACTCTGTGATCTATTGAAGGAACAGAATGCTGACGGAGACCCACGAAGATATCCAAACAAGTACAACAAAACTAGATAACCCCGTGAAATCGAGCAGCGAAACACACAATCAGCAAAGCTACTGCAAGAAGACAGAAAGGGAACGGAAAAAATGGGGAAAATCAACACGAGATTCAGATAAACCCTGGTCCATAATCAGAGATAAACTCGAACAGAGTGAAAATCATAACGTTAACAAATAGGCAAAAGAAACAGGGGGAGAGATTCATACTTTTTGAACATGATGGAACGAAATCATAAAGAGGGGAAGGGGTTTTCTCCTTTAGAGATCCGAAGGATCGATCTTGAAACCCGAAAACGGGCCGGGCCGGGCCGAGCCGGGTCGGTTTGGGTTGGGTGTGCGAGTCACAAGAGCAAGGCGCTTTCGAAGGTATGTTTCTTCACAATGGTAAAAAAATCGCTCAGGAATCCGATGCTTAGCGCTATGCGAGGCATGGGCAAAACATTATAACTACATTCGTACCCGAAAAATTTAGGTATATAATTATGAATATTAAAGAAAAACAACAATCGATTTGTGTATATATTATATAAATATAATTTTACGTTATATGAATATATAAATATATCATATGGTATATATAATATAATTATTTATGTGCATATATATATAAATATAATCTCACTAAATATATAAATATATAAGACATATTGATATTTTAAATATTATATACTTATATAAATATATATAAAATAAATAAAAGAAATTATCAAATTATATATATATATATATATAAAAGAAGAATATTTTGGTGACTTCTCATGAAGCCACCTAAGCAAAAAATAATTTATTATTAAATTTGTTTTATAATAAATATAATTTCAATAAATAAAAACTTTTAATCTCCAATAAAATAAAAAATAATATTTTTTTATAATAAATACAATTTCAATAAAAAAAAACTTTTCATCTCTCAAATTAAAAAAAATTATAAATCTATCATTAATTAAACTAATTTATAATAATCCAACAAAAAAAATAATAAATATATAATAACTACAATTTTATAATTAAAAAGTTTTCACCTCCCAATTAAAAAATATTATATATGTCTATATATGATATAAAAGAAGAATGTTTTGGTGGCTTTCTCATGAAACCACCTAAAAAATATTATATATGTCTATATATACCCCCAACCGATATTGTTCCCTACCATATCATGTTTGATGAATTAACCGTTGGAGGTTGTTTCTAACCCATCATCGCCAGGGTTTTCCGCGTTTGGGAAGCCCGTAAGGTGAAAAAAAATGGGCAACTAATGTGGATTGACTTCCTACTCATCGATGAACGGGTTTGACACTTCTACTTCTACCTTATAATTTTATGTTCTATTAGAATCATACATTTTCTTACTATTTATTATTTGTTTCATTTTTTTCCATAGTCATCTATGATTCAAGGAAATGTCAGTTGTATGTTTTTCACCCGATTCAACAAATCTTTGCAAGAAGGGACTATTGTTCAGCTTGAAAGTTTCGATGTCGTTAAGGGACAAGGCACTTTCAAATTGCCGATAAACCTAACCTTCTACTAGATGGAGATGCGGCTACTCAGGTAATTTAATTCAACAACCATTCATTCTCATTCTAAATGTACTCCAGACTCTAAGTTTTACTTATTATGTTTTTCAAATGCAGGCTCCTACTTCGATTGATAGAAACCTACATGGAGTAAAGGAGGAAAGCTTTGATGTCGTTAAGGGGGCACTTTCAAATTGCCGATAAACCTAACCTTCTACTAGATGGAGATGCGGCTGCTCAGGTTATTTAATTCAACAACCATTCATTCTCATTCTAAATGTACTCCAGACTCTAAGTTTTACTTATTATGTTTTTCAAATGCAGGCTCCTACTTCGATTGATAGAAACCTACATGGAGTAAAGGAGGAAAGCTTTGATGTCGTTAAGGGGGCACTTTCAAATTGCCGATAAACCTAACCTTCTACTAGATG
>CM071864.1:16462940-16477170 GCA_036759665.1 Gynandropsis gynandra | reverse complement strand
AAAAACAATTTATTATTAAATTTGTTTTTAAAATAAATACAATTTCAATAAATAAAAACTTTTAATCTTCCAAATTAAAAAATATTATAAATCTATCATTAATTACAATAATTTATAACAATCCAATAAAATAAAAAATAATAATTTTTTATAATAAATACAATTTCAATAAAAAAAATTTCATCTCTCAAATTAAAAAAATATTATAAATCTATCATTAATTACACTAATTTATAATAATCCAACAAAAAAATAATAAATATATTCTTTATAATGACTACAATTTTAATAATTAAAAAGTTTTCACCTCTCAATTAAAAAAAATATTATATATGTCTATACATGATATAAAAGAAGAATGTTTTAGTGGCTTCTCATGAAGCACCTAAGCAAAAACAATTTATTATTAAATTTGTTTTTAAAATAAATACAATTTCAATAAATAAAAACTTTTAATCTTCCAAATTAAAAAATATTATAAATCTATCATTAATTACAATAATTTATAACAATCCAATAAAATAAAAAATAATAATTTTTTATAATAAATACAATTTCAATAAAAAAAATTTCATCTCTCAAATTAAAAAAATATTATAAATCTATCATTAATTACACTAATTTATAATAATCCAACAAAAAAAATATTTTTTATAATAACTACAATTTTAATAATTAAAAAATTTTCACCTCCCAATTAAAAAAAATATTATATATGGCTATACATGATTTTAAGAATTTGTATTTAGTTTAAAGTTTTATAATTTAATATTAAATAATCAATACATTATGTGACACATTTTATATACATTTATTTCAAAAATGATATTTGGAAAAACATTATATTAATATACATCTATCATTGATTACCATAATTTATAACATATCAACCCAATAAAAAATAATAAATACATTTCTTACAATAAATACAATCTTTAATAATTAGAAACATTTCACATTCTAATTAAAAAAAATATACACATATAAATTATCTTAATAATTTTTATTTAATTTAAAGGTTTCCAATTTAATTTTAAATAATCCATATTTATTTTATATAGATTTTAAATATATTAGTTTAAAAAATTTATTTGGAATAATATTAGATTAATAATACCAACAACCTATTATTAGGTATTAAAAATACACAATTAAGGACTCATATTAGAAATTCTAGAATTAATGTACACATTTTTATTTATATATATAAATATATGTATTAAAAAAATAAAAAAATCATAAAGACATTTTTACAATAAATACAAACTTTTCACCTCCAAATTAAAAAACAATATACATCTATCATTAGTTACAATAATTTATAACAATCCAACAAAATAAAAAAATAATATATATATATTTCTTATAATAACTATAATTTTAATAACTAAAAATTTTCATCTCCCAATTAAAAAATAATAATATATGTTTATACATGATCTTATGAATTTGTATTTAGTTTAAAATTTTAGAAGTTAATTTTAAATAATAAATACATTACTGACACATTTTATATAAATTTTAAATATATTTATCTCAAAAATTATATTTGAAAAAATATTATATTAATATACATCTATCATTGGTTACAATAATTTCTAACATCCCAACCCAATAAAAAAAACAATAAATACATTTCTTACAATAAATACAATCCTTAATAAAAAATATATTTGGAAAAATACTATATTAATATACTCTTTCATTGGATTACAATAAGTTATAACATCCAAACACAATAAAAATAATAATAAATGCATTTCTTACAATAAATACAATCTTTAATAATTAAAAACTTTTCATATCCAATTAAAAAAATAATTTACATATATATATGATATTAATAATTTTTATTTAGTTTAAAAGTTTAGAATTTAATTTAAATATTTCAATATATTCATAACTTACTTTATATAAATTTTAAATATATAAATTTTAAAAAATATTTTGGAAGAACATTAGATTAAAAATACCAGTAATCTATTATTAGGTATTAAAAATACACAATTAAGGACTCACATTAAAAATATTAAAATTATTGTATACATTATATATATATATATATTAAAAATAATAAATAATAAATACAATTTTTACAATAAATATAAACTTTTTTCAACTCCCAATTAATAAAACAATATATCATTAATATTAATTATAATAATTTATAACATCCAACAATATAAAATACTAATAAATACATTTTTTACAATACATACAATTTTAATAAATTAAAATTTTTCACCTTCCAATTGAGAAAAATAATTTACATCTATACATGATCTTAAAAATTTGTATTTAGTTTAAAGTTTCAGATTTTAATTTCAAATAATCAATACATTATTGACACATTTTATATAAATTTTAAATATATTAATTTAGAAAATATTTGGAAGAACATTAGATTAATATATTTACAATAATTTATAACATCCATGAAATAAATTTCTAAAATTTCTGAAGCCGTTAAACTTATCAATTTTCAATACATGTTTGCAATCATAAGAGGAGAATATGTTTCTTCATAATCAATTCTAAGTCTCTAAGAAAAACCTTATGAGAAAAAACGTTCTTTCTATATTATGATTTCATTATTTCGTTTCTTTTTCACAGAAGAACCCATTTATATTCAACAAGTTTAACACCATTAGGGATTTGAGTAATGGAGCAAAATAATGTTCTTTTATTTGATGAGTTTAATTCTTTTTGCATAATAACTTTCCATTTTATCCAATCGTGCCTCTTTTGACATTCTGACATTGGTGATAGATCTTCATTTTTATTTTCAATTTCTTTGGATAAAGAGAAAAATATTTCATCATTATCATTTATTTCGTCTCTTTATAAAAAAATTTCATCATGGATATAGTCAATGGAAATCGCATTGTTCTCTATATGCTTAAGATGAGTTTCATCATTTCATGCTAAAGATCTTTTTTCTCACTTGTTTCTAATTTGTATATTTCTCAGTTCTTTAGGAGTTAAAATCTTTAATAATTTTTTGAGGATTTTTGTCTTTAGAACCAAATGATCGTCCACGCTTCAAACTTGTCGTAGGCACATTTGAAATTCCTTTTTCCCTATGTTCTTTTGGTATTTATATACAAACATGTGCATTTACAACTGATATATATATATATGATTTTGTTACTAGTGTTGTATCATTGAACCCATATGGCAGCTAGTTTGTAATATTTTGCAAGTGTATGATCTTATACACTTCGAGATTATATTATTTTGTAGGTGGATCAAGAAATAATTGGCTTTTCCATGTCAAATCTTATTAGACTTGTTTTATTTAACATTTGGAATTCATTATCATTAAAATAACAATAAAAAGCGAGTTGTGAACACATCACCCATTTGTCGTTTTAATGATAGATGATGAATTATATCCAATATAAATTCTAAATCTTCTTTGTGAGCCCATTTCTCTCCATTACGGTAGATAAATAGATACATATACTACACAACCAAATACTCGAAGATGAGATACCTTTGGTTCTTGGCCGATTCCTAATTTCATCGGAGAATACTTTTGGTAAAAACTTGGTTTGATTGAGATTAGTTGTGCAACATGTAAAATGACATGTCCTCAAGTAGAAGTGAGAGTTTTGTTCTTATTACCAATGGTCGAGTAATAAGTTGGATACATTTAATCAATGACTTTGCCATACCATTTTATGTACGAACATGTGGTACAAGATGTTCAATCTCAATGTCGAATGATATACAATAGTCATTGAAAGCTTGATAAGTGAATTCAATAGCGTTATCAAGCCTCATTTTTAATAGGGTAATTGGGAAATTGAGCTCATAATTTTTTTTATCAAGAAACCTCGTAAATGCAACATTGCGGATTAATAATAGGCAAACATATGACCATCTGCTTGAAGCATCAATTAACATAATTAAGTATCGAAATGATCCACTTGGTGGATGAATTGATCCACATATACCCCTATGTTCCGTTCCAAAAACGATGGTGATTCATGCCCAACTTTGATCGATTATGGTCTTATTATCAAATTTCCTTGACAACAATTGGTACATGTGATCTTAGAGATTGAAATATCTTCTCATTTTTTAGCAGATGACCATTAGAATTTTCAATAATTCTTTGCATTATTATTGAACTAGGATGACCAAATTGATCATGTGAAATCTTAAACACGATTTTATACTTTGGATTGAAGATATATGATTCAATCGTACTTATTTTTGTGAAGTATAATCTAAAGTATAATGCTCGTAATTTCCATAATATGTTTCTTTCTTGAAATCATTATCATGATATAAAATATATTCACGATTTTCATCATTCATTGTTTCAATATGAATACCATTTTGACGAATATATTTGAAACTCAGTAAGTTTATTTGAGATTATGGAAAGTATAAGACATCTTATATTATAAATTTTGTCCCTCCAAACTTTATGAAGTTTTTTTTCTATATCCCTCAATTATTTGCACTTCTATATATCGTTTTGACACTAGATCATGTATTCTCGGCTTGGAGAAATATTTTTTTATCTTTGAGAGAAATATTTTTTTATCTTTGAGTATTGCGTGTATCGTAATATAATCCGCTAGATATATCTCACCATCATTGATATTTGATCAAAACATATTCTATATTATTTTGATCCGATAAAGATATTGATGAACCTAAAACTAGAAATCAAACAATTTCATATCATATATAAAGGTTAACTAAATTTTACAAAGAAAAATAACCTAAGAAACTTAAAACTAAACCACGAAAGAAAATACATTCGAAAAATACAATAACGAGCTAAATCTTAAAAGAAACAATGATAACAAAAAGATTGTCATTTTGATATCTCATTTGTTTCATCACTTTTCCATTTTTAGGTTAGTGCAGTGTCTAATGCAATCACCGTTATTATCATCAAAGAAATCATCGAGATCATTAAAATAATTTATTTTGAATATCTTTGTTTTTGTCCATTCGTGACTTCTGTTATAAATCAACAAATTTTCCTGGTTTACAACATACTTGAGACCAATTTTCATTCATATCGCATAATAATATTTATCCGCCGACTTATATTCTTGGAATATCAAATTCAACCAATCATTATTTTCCTTTGGGAGAATGATATATTATTTATTATCAAATCTATCTTTAAGAAACTTCCACAAATCCATAGGATCTTCTTTTATACGTTATTCATTTTAAGTCCATCGTTAATATGATGGCTTAAAAAGCTCATGGCTTTTGCTCTATCCTCTTTATAGAAATTATTATTTTTATCAATCGGGCCAATGATCTTTTGTCTTTGAGATGCATTTTTGCATCAAAAGCCCATGTCATATAATTTTTCCTTGAGGCATCAAGTGTTGTAATTTTGATATTGAACAGGTTCAACATCACGATCTTTTATCATTTAAGAAAAATAAAAAATGTTATGACTATGAAAACAAAGTCAGAGAAATGATTATAAAACATTTTAATAAAATAATTTGGTAGAACTGTTTATATTTATAAAAATTTAATTTTAGAGTGATTTGGCATTAAATACATTAAGACATAATGTAATAAATAATGGGTGACATATATATCCTTAAAAAAAAATAGTATAACAAAAAATGAAATTAAATGGCACAACAATCCTTCGTAACAATAATAAATAAAAGAAATAATTCATAAATTTTAATATTATTGATCAGTGGTTTAATCTTAATATGTACATATACATTTGTATACATAACATATATGTTACATAAGATATGTGTATGTATTTATATATATATGATATATTTAATATACTATATACTATATATCTATATATAAATATATAAAATAAACAAAATAAAAATTACCGAAAAGAGAGAATGACAAGATGAGAAATATTTTTTCTTGTTAATATGGGTTCAATCTCAAATATCCTTGATCAAATGTCACTTTACTAAAATAAATTCATTCTAAAAATTATTTTAATAAAAATTATTTTTGTTTGAAAATATATTATTAATTCGAATACCTATATGAATAGTACAAGAATACCACTCCGTGTTTTTTTAATATTATTCAGTCATCTTGAACAAGTTTCAAATTTTTCAATTTATATAATGCTTTTGTACAATGTAATACAACTTATGATATAAACTATAATATTAATAACAATAGTAATAATTAATTTTAATAGAATATAAAAATATAATAATATAGTAATATAATAATATAATAATAATTAATAATATCTAATAATATATATATATATATAAATTCTTAAATTTTTAAATTCTTAAAACGGATACCTACGGATACCCGAAGATATATATATATATATATATAAATAATAAATAGACATATATATCGTAATATTTAAAAATATGCCATTAGGTATTATTAATTTACTTTCTTTTCTCGTTCACTCCTTAGTTGCGGTCGTGCGTCTCTCCTCCATCCGTGCCTGTCATTCTCTTCTTCCTTTCTTGCTACCCTCATCATCGACCGTGTCTTTCTCGCCGCTCGCCTCCAACACCACCGATAAGCACATTTCGTTGGACCGTCAAATTCATTCTGTTCCATTCCATCGAATATATATGGTCTTGTCACCTTCGATCTCCTACGTTGGTGTCGTTGTCGGTCTCCTATGTTGATGTTTTCGTCAGTTTCCTATGTTGGTGTAATCATCGGTCTAGAATGTTGGTATTGTCAGCCGGTGTGGAATGTTGGTGTCGTCAGTCGGTCTAGAATGTTGGTGTTGTCGTGGGTCTTTTATGTTGGTGTCGATGTTCGTCTCCTATATTGGTGTCCCGATGGTCTTGAATGTTGGTGTCGTCAGTCGATTTGGAATGTTGGTGTCGGCTTCGGTCTTGAATATTGGTGTCCTCTTCGATCTTGAATGTTGGTGTCATCAGTCGGTCATCTAGAATGTTGGTGTCGCTGTCGATCTCCTATGTTGGTGTCATTGATGGTCTCCTATGTTGGTGTTGTTGGCATGTTTCTTTTCTTCTTCTTTACCTCCTCCTCTTCATCTTCTTCTTCCTCCTTGGATTCCCAAAAAACCCTAGTCTTGTTTTAATCCACATATCCCAACAAATCTTCTTTCCAAACAACAACAAGTTTCTCAATTCTTCTTTTCTCTTCTTGTTGAATGGATTTGGCTTAATCGGGTGTGATCGATTGTTGTGATTATAATCCTTGTAATTGTATTTACTGTCAAAACAAAGATGTGTTTATTCAGGTGTGATCATTTGTTAAACAAGAGAGTAGAACTTTTTGGATTAAGATGTGTCCATTGACAAAATTGAAATCCTTATAATACTTGTAATTGTTTTTGCCATTTTAAAGTTGAGTTTTAATTTATTTTGTAAGATTGTGGATTTTATGATTGATTCTATGTGGTTTTTATCATCTCAAATATTTAATAATAAGTAAATCATTTTAAAACTAAATTAAGATTCATATTTGGGTACTCGCGGGTATCCGACTCATTGTTCGGGTATCCGAGCTTCGGGTACCCGCGTATTTAGGGTACGAGTTTGGGTGGAAAACTACCTACTGGTTCAGGATCGGGTTCAGACACTCTAAAAATCCGGATACCCGACCTGTGCCCACCCCTAACAACGTGTGTACAAAATTTGGTACAATGTGTGTACACAATTTGGTACGTGTGTACAAAATTTGGTACAACATGTGTACAACGTGGTAGTACAATTTGTATACAAAATTTGGTGCAACATGTTGGTACGTGTGTACAAACTTTCGTTCAAAGTGTATAAAACCTAAATAATAATAATAATAATAACATTATTATTAATGATAATAATATTAACACTTTTGTACAAACTAATATACTTTATTACACAATCTAATAATAATAATAATAATAATAATAATAATAATAATAATAATAATAATAATAATAATAATAATAATAATAATATTATTATTATTATTATTATTATTATTATTATTATTATTATTATTATTATTATTATTATTATTATTGATTGTATACGTGTTGTATACAAATATATATAACGTGTGTACAAATGTGTATTTGTATGATCATGATGATGATGATGATGATGATGATGATGATGATGATGATGATGATGATGATGATACAGTCAAAATATTTTATTATCAACCAATGAAATCATAGAAAAATTAAAGTGTTTAAATTATTATTATAAAAGAGAAGGTTAGTTGTGATTAAAATTTAGTCAAATGTCAAATGAGAAAGTTTCAATATCGTTAAGGTCATTTCACAATGAAGTCCTGTCTATAAAATAGGTTGAATTTTTTTGTTTACAATTGTATAATAATTAATTAATAAAATGTCAAAAAATTCATAATAATTCAAACAATATCTAAAATTTTAAATAAAATATCTAAATACTTTAAAATATTAAAACATAAAATCAATTCATAAACAATATAGAAAATCCAAATAAAATTTTAAAATTATAAATAAAAACATTTTGTCTTCAATCTTTATGTTATTCATTATCCATATCTATAAACAAAACAAAATAAATATATAAATCAAAGTAATATATTAAACAAAATTATAAAAAAAATAGATATATTTGAAATTATATTACCTTTGTCATCTTTAAAGCCATGCATCGAAGAACGAGAACAAAGTAAAGCTTGCACATTTTCTGGGAGAAGTCGACTTTTGTATTCGTTCAAAATCCGGGAACCAAAACTAAAAGATGATTCGGAAGCAAGAGTAGTTATAGGAATGGTTAGCACATCACAACCCATGTATGCCAACTCACGGTATCGATGTCGATTATCCTTCTAATAGCTCAAGACATCTAAATCAGGATAATCCGACATTCTTAGTTTCTTTTTGTGAAATCCCTTTTAAATGGGAAAGTGGTTAACGCCTACATATATATATATATAATTGTGAAATCCCTTCTAAATAGGAAAGTGGTTAACGCCTATATATATATATACATACATATGATTAGGGTTTAGAAAAAAATTAAAAGAAAGAAAGAGGCAGCCGTGGGTTGTATCAACCGAGAGAGAGGAAAAAAAAAGGGGAAAAAATATAAGAGAAAAGGAGGAGGAAGAATTAATTGGAGATATTTTCTTCACGATCTACGTGGGTGAATTCTAATCGAGATTGTGGTAAATCTCTAGTTAATTTTGTGATTATTTCCTTAATTCGAAGATTTATATTATGGAAATTTATTGATTGAATGGATCTATGATAGGAAAGGATTGATTGGTGTTGTTGCTAGCAATATTAGCCAGAATCGCCAAATCATCGGGAAGCTAAGGTGATGATTTTCTCCATCCTAATTTCGGATTTGTGATCGATTTATGGAAGAGATTATATTTTTAAAATGAGGCATGATCACGATAGAATTTATAGGATCATAATGGGAAAAATGAGACGTTACAAGTGCAATTGGATTAAAACCCTAAATTTGTCGTAGGAGAATTTATGATAAGTATATGAGCTGTATAAGTGACTAGAGATGATCTAGAGAACTGACGTGCGACCAAGTGTTGGGGTCGGAGAACGTCGATATTTGGGTTCGGTGTTTAAACCGAATGAATATCTTGTTAGTGTGCTCGATCGGGTGGTTTCACACTCGAACCTTCGGAAGAAGGCGTGTGCGAGCGCGTTGGTGAGAGTTGTCACGTGAGGAGTATCGGGTCGATGACGTTAGTATTGCGACACTTGGATCTGGGCCGGCGTCATACCGTGTTGGGGTTGTGGTAACCTTTCGAGCGACGGAGCGCTGTATGATACTGATAGCTGGGGTACGTTGTGACCTTGCGAGATTTTCAGTGTCTACTGATAGCTGGGGTACGTTGTGACCTTGCGAGATTTTCAGTGTCTACTGATAGCTGGGGTACGTTGTGACCTTACGAGATTTTCAGTGTGTACTGATAGCTGGGGTACGTTGTGACCTTGCGAGATTTTCAGTGTAGTGTACTGATAGCTGGGGTACGTTGCGACCTTGCGAGATTTTCAGTATGCTAGGGTCTTTTGGACTTCACGAGCATATGCCCGAGCTAGAGTCATGTGGACTCTGTGCGTTATGATCCAGTGTGGTACTAGTCTTAGATTTTAGATACTCAGTCGGGTTGGGTAGAGTTATCTGTATATCTTTAGTTTAGACTTAGGATATATCATTATTTTATGATATTCAGTTCGAGCAGGAGAATACGTGGTACAGAGTACGTACACGTATTGATCTCACTGAGTGCGTAAGTCGTACTCACCCAATTTTTGGGCTGTCGTGGATGGACAGGATATGGCGAGGAGAAAAAGTAACGAGGTTGAGCAGCAACATGAAGGTTCACAGCGGACTGATGGGAGAGGCGTGCACGAGGTCTCGATGAGTTTTATTTTGCATTTCGTATTTATTATTTCATTACGTGACTCTGGTCTTTACGTATTTGTTTTGCTATTTGGTCCAGACCACTCTTATTTCAGAATAAATTATTTATATTTATTTTATAAATGCGTTTGAGCGATGACACGTGTAGCCACCTCTTGGAGGTGATGGTGGACATTCCTAGTCCCGAGGTTGTTCCGAGATGGGGATGTTACACTTTTCATCCAAATATATATCTAAAAGTGATTTGACTTCTTCTTCATTCGTTTAAAAAATATCATCAAATTCATAAAAATCCTATAATGATACTAACTCCAAATCGAATAAATAAATTATATTGAAAATATAAATATGAAACTTAAAATATAAACAAAGTAGAAAATTTACTTTAAGAATATCCAAATGTTGGCCATATATATATATATATATTATAATATATGTAATGTGTTTTTAGTTTTACCCGTAGCCTCGACTAAAGTATTAGTCCAACCCATGAACTCATTTTATATATGGGTTAAAAAAGTTCAAACTAACCCGTACTTATACGGGTTGGGTTATGGTCAATCCATGGATTGACGAACCATTTAACCTAATAGTACATACATATTTATAATCAAATGGATAAGTCTTTCTTCAAAATGAAGAAATAGCAATGGGTCAAAGTACCCAAAAACATTCATATATTCCAATAGAATAAAATAATTGATTTGATTTTTCAAATTATTTATATCCGAAAACTTTAAATAATTAATTAATAAATATATAGATAAATATATATATAATCAAAATTATAAGTAACACATATAACTAACAATAAATATAATAACTAAAATATAAAGATTTATAACAGAATTAAAATAAGTATTTAAAAATTATTAATATGGTTATGTATATATATATATCTAGATTTTAATTAGTCTGTATGTCTTTTTTTTTCCTTTTTCATTTTATTTCCTTTTTTCTTCTGTTTTCTTTCCCTGTCTTCGCTTGCTGGTGTTAGTGTGGAATTTTTATTTCTCGGATGCATCTCGTGTGAGAGTGCAGCGGAGTAGGCGGCTTTTTGTGCCGTGCCCTTAGGACGTAGAAAGATGATCGCAGACCCACCACTTAGACCCGAGCCACCGAAGGAGTAACAAGGTCGATGCACTCATATCGATTTTTGATCATGCTTATTAGGCACTATTTCTATCGACAGCGGAGTGTTAGTGTGTGCTTTTTAATCTGCAAAATAAGCTCGATTTTATATGATCCAATGATCCTCAATGTAACCAAAGTAAAGTGTCATCTATACGAAGTATAACCATCTGGGTAGAATGAATAAACGATAAACTAGCCTAGCAACCTCGTCTAAACTTCCCCACAAGTAACACTAGGATTCCCTAGAACTACGATCTATTGTTTTTCAGCCGACTAATAAGCTCTAACGCATAGGGAAACCTAGCTCAATCATGCAAAGTCTAACGGAAAAGGTCAACCTCTTAAGCATTCCTAAGTTCGGGGTTCATCTCAAAACGTGGCACCGGACAAGTGCCTTGGGACGACTCTGACTCAATGAAAACAAAAACGAACTAAAAATCGCAAATATAACCTAAAAACTAAAAAATCAAAGGAAAATGAAACGAGATCACCTGAAAAACGTGAGCTGCTCCCCCAGACTTGAATGGAACGGCGTCCTCGACGTGAAGCTCCAATGGAGGATGAAGGAAGTGAAACACGTTTGTGGTGTTATTTTTTTTTGTGTTGTTTTTTTTTATGGAAATTAAATAACCGAGTCTTAAACATGAAAAGTAAAAACAAACAGCTGGGTTGCCTCCCAGAAAGCGCTTATTTAACGTCATTAAGCTTTGACGTCTCCATTCCTCATGCGTGCGCGATGGGTGGATCGGAATGGGAAATGGAGTTTCCACTTTCGATCGGTTGAGCGGCTTGGTAGAGCTTAAGCCGCTGTCCATTGGCGTTGAACGTGTCACCCGCATCACTCCATGGTTCCACATCTCGTACCTGAAAAGGATCAGACCAATAAGACAGTAGGTTGCCCGATAAAAACGTAGGTCGAGAATTAGAAAGTGGAACGAAATCACCTGATTGGAAGTCATGAAGTAGGGTCTTCTTGTCGTGCCATCCCTTAGGCACATCATGCACGGGGTTCACTTGCTCGCTGTCCAAGGTTGGATAAGGGGTATCTGCGTTGAAAAGTTTAATGACATCTTTTTCCATTACCTCGTGCAAGTGCGGGTGCAGCCTCCTTTGAATTTCGAGTGAAGGTTCGTGGCTGTCCTCCCTATAATTCCCGTACATACATATTGAAGAGCTGAGCCTCTTACGCTTCTTCACGCGTGTAGGCTGTTTTCTCATCTCATCTGCGCTCATGTTAGCATTCAAAACAGCAAGATAGGTTTTATCGGAATCAACGTACTCATACCGAGAATAAGGCGGCGGGTCGGGCTCAAGCTCGAATGCTTTCTCCGCTATGAAATCAGCATGCATATCACGTGGTATCTCCTCATGTGGGGCGTCTCCTAGTGCTGTAATTGCACTCATGAATTTCGTATACACCTCAGCTCCTTCGTCCGCAAATCCTGCATTGTCGCCAACTCGTGTCAAATACCGTAAAAGAGAATCGGAAACACTTACTTGATCGTCCGTGTCTTTCTCTAACTCATCCAGTGAATCTACTGTAAAGCAAGACTCCTTGAGTGGTGATTCGTCCATGGGGCTGGGCAGGATGAATTCGATCGTTTCGTCTTTGACACGTAAGGACAACTTTCCTTGTTGTACATCTATCATCGCACCTGCAGTAGCTAAGAACGGCCTACCAAGAATAATAGGTGTCCTAGTGTCTTCCGTTATCTCAAGTACAACAAAATCAGTGGGAATGCAAAGCTTACCTACCATGGTGGGAACGTTTTCAATGATTCCCACCGGATGTCTTACCGTACGATCCGCGAGGCGTAGAGACATCTTCGTCGGTTTAAGGTTCCCAAACTCCATCCGCTTGAAAACTGTTTGGGGCATGATACTCACGCTTGCTCCTAAATCACACAAAGCATTTTCAATATCGAGATTACCTATTTTGCATGGGATGGAGAAGCTTCCGGGGTCCTTTAGCTTAGGTGGCAGCTTGTTCTGAAGAATTGCACTGCATTCCTCGGTGAGTGCTACAGTCTCGTTCTCTTCGGTGTGCTTCTCTTTGGATATTACCTCTCTGATGAATTTGGCACGATGGACATCTTTAGGACTGCTTCCACGTATGGCATGTTGATGTCTAGCTTCTTGAGACCTTCTATAGATCTGCCCACTTTCTCTTGGTTCTTACTGCTTACCAATCGTCGAGGATACGGTATCGGAGGTACGTACGCCGGAGGAGCAACGTATGGCTTATCTAAATCTGGTTCGACTCCTTCCATAATCGCAACCTTACCTCTTCCTCTATCCATGGACGTACCAGCAGCATCCCCTCGCTCTTTTGAGGGCGGATTCTCATCCTCATCATCGCTGCACACAGAAATAGCATTCACATGCTCTCTCGGGTTAAGATCGGGCTTACCGGGAAGCTGTCCGGGATTCCGAGAGGATGAGGCAGCCTGCTGTGCTATGGAGTTTTCCAACATCTTCACATGAGTGCTCAGAGACTCCATCTGAGATCTAAACTCCTGTTGTTGCTGTTCCTGCTTCATCTTCACATGAGTGCTCAGAGACTCCATCTGAGATCTAAACTCCTGTTGTTGCTGTTCCTGCTTCATCTTCACATGAGTGCTCAGAGACTCCATTTGAGATCTAAGCTCATGTTGTTGCTGCTCCTGCTTCATCTTCACATGAGTGCTCAGAGACTCCATCTGAGATCTAAGCCCATGTTGTTGCTGCTCCTGCTTAGCCAGTTG
>CM071864.1:16439011-16460663 GCA_036759665.1 Gynandropsis gynandra | reverse complement strand
GCTTCTCCATGCTCAATCTCGTCCCGTTTGTCCCGTGATGATCCCCAGAGTTGCTCCTTAGCTCCGTGCATGTTCCTTTAGCTCCAAAATAGTCCAAATACGCGTAAAAACCTGTAAGAGCATGAAAAGCACGAAAGCAAGTAAAACGGATACGGAATCATACGTAAAACATCACATATGTATCAAAAACGTCTCCTAAATCGTGCAAGAAATACGTATGAAAACGAGATGATCATCGGACACACATCACATTCCTTAATATGTTTGAGCACATCATTTTTCATTCCTCTTCGGAATAGCCACTACAAATAAACATGCCATTTCCAACGGACGGGGTAAGGAGGCAAGGATCCATCCGTTGATGAGAAATGGCAACAGATTGTAACAGATTTACGAGAGCTTTCAACGGGCATACATCCGTTGCAATCAGTCACAAATTTCAACAGACGTTTAACGGATACCGTCCGTTGCCCCGTCCGCTGCAATTCGTCGCAATTTTTAACGGAGTGTTAACGGATATCGTCCGTTGGCGCCGTCCGTTGAAAGCTCGTTAGAACACTGGGAAAAATAGTTTAACGGGCATCCGTTGCAAATTTTAACGGATGTCCGTAACAATTTACAATAAATACCCATTGAAATTGTTAATTTCGAGGTTTACCAGTGGAAATAAATTCAGTGAACTTGCAACGGCCATCTGTTGGGGTTTCCAACGGATGTCCATTGAAAATAACACTATTTAGATCAAAACCAAAGATTGCATCAAACCATCAACAACAAACATATTTTCAAAAAAATATCGTCTTCTTCAAATAGAGATATATATAGATCGAAAGAGTAGATGTATAGAAGAAAGGATCCTATAACCGAAGAGATTACACAAGAATTCTTACAAGGATTGAGCAATTCATGAGTTTTGCATCGATGCAATCTTTGTGTCAAGAACGCAGGTCAATGTTATGTCCATGCAAAAGATGCGAAAACATGAAGTATCGAAGTCAAGAAATTATTTGCAAACATCTTTACAAGGTGTGTTTCGTTGAGAATTACGAAATTTGGTTTTTTCACGGCGAAAATTGCGGCGTTAGAGATATTGTGCAAGATGCACAAGTAGAAAGAAATGAAGAAGTTATTTATAAAGCATCAACGACCAATCCGTATGTGGAAATGGTGTCAGATGTTTTTTCTGGAGTTGTTAATGAACAAATGCATGAAGAGATGCCGAACATCGATGCACGTCGATTCTTCAACCTATTGGATTCGGCGAAACAGACTATATATGAAGGTTTTCGTGAAGGTGAGTCTCGCATATCTTTATCTTCAAGATTGATGAGTATAAAAACAAACTACAATGTTGCTGAAAATTGCATTGATTCACTTTGCAAAACCATGCGTGAATATCTACCGGAAAATAATCAAGCTCCCGAGACATACTACGAAAAAAGAATGTGTTAAATGATTTGGGAATGCCACATGAGAAAATTGACGTTTGTAGAAACAATTGCATGTTGTTTTGGGGAAATGATAAATACTTATTGGAATGCAAGTGTTACGGTGCAAGCAGATTTCGGCCAAAAAAACCATCTTCACGTAAATATGTACCCTACAAGAAAATGTTCTATATGCCTGTAGCAAACAGGTTGAGAAGATTATTTGAATCGGAAAAAAAATGCTGCAGCAATGAGATGGCACACAGAACACTCGACGACCGAAGGTATATTGCAACATCCATCAGATGGTAAGGCTTGGAAAGATTTCAATGAAATATTTCCCGAGTTCGCAAATGAAACGAGAAATTTTAGTCCATATGGACAACCTGGAAGTCAATATTCACTGTGACCAGTGATTTTGTCTCAGTATAATTTGCCTCCTAAGATGTGTTAGAAAATAGAGGTAATGTTTCTAACGTTGCTGATTCCAGGACCAAAACATCCGAAGAAAAGTTTCGATGTCTTTTTGCAGCTCTTAATTCATGAATTAAGAGATTTGTGGAACGAATGAATTCTTGCTTATGACGTCAGTACGAAGCAAAATTTCACATTGAAAGCGGTCTTGTTGTGAACAATTAGCGACTTTCCTGCCAATGGAATGTTATCTGGATGGAGCCCGCACGGAAGATTGGCATGTCCATATTGTATGGAGGATACAGATTCATTTTGACTAGTACATGGTAAGAAACCATGTTGTTTGATTGTCATAGAGTTCTCTGAAGTATTATGTGCATTGGAAAAAAAAATTCCGCCTTCATTCTTCGATGTCATGGAACATTTGCCAATACATTACCAGATGGGGCAATACTTGGTGGGCCAGTTCAATTCAGATGGATGTATCCTTTCGAAAGATTTTTCTTTCATTTAAAGAAAAAAGCAGAAAAAAAACAAAGCACCGGTCGAATGATCTATTGTCAAACAATACTTACTGGAAGAAATCACATATTTCAACATATTTTATTTCGACGAAAGAACGACGTGCAGTGGATGATCACACAAACTATCTGTATCAATATAATCCGCAGTTTGGCATAATTCCTGAAATGTTTACACCGACTGGACGTACATGAGGTAAATCCGAGGAATATTGGTTAACAACAGAGGAGCATAATCACGTCCACACATATATATTACTAAATTGTCAAGAGTTATTACCATTCGGAAGGTACAAAACACTATTATTCAATCTTTTAAATATATATGTATATATATAATATTAACGTATTTTCATTATACAAGATATTTGATGAAGAAGTAATTGGTACATATCCTCATCTAAACGTAGATGAACTCACAAACATGAATGTTCAACATTATGGCTCGTGGTTGAGAGATTACATAAGTACTTGTGTATACATCTATTAAAATTAATTGCATTTATTATAAAGTATTCATTTGTTTTTATGTTACGTACAAGTGAAATATTCTGATGAAAAACTTCCAACGTGGTTAAAAGATTTGGCTAATGGTCCTGCACGAATGTTATGTGTTGGCTAATCTTGTTTACTCGCAGCTACACGTTCCACAACTACGAACACGGAAAACATAGAAGCACATACAATTATGACGTTTGCGTTAGTAGTGAAATAGATGGTGATAACTTCTATGGCATTTTGCACCAAATCCTACAAGTGGAATATCTTGGTCTCATTGGGTTGAAGGTAATGCTTTTTAAATGTCAGTGGTTTGACCCAACCGTAGGACGTGGAATACGAAAAAAAACGATGGGAAAGAATTGACATCAATCCGGCATGACAACATGGTAAGTATGATCCATTTATCACAATAGATCAAGCAGATCAAGTATGTTCCGTGCAATATCCAACAACATTGAAACGTCAAAGAGAGGAGTGGTGGGCCGTAGTAATGATCAAGCCACGAGGAATCATAAGCTCAGATGATAAAGAAGATCCATTGCAACCCGATCATCCACAGTTGATTCGTTTAATTGATATAGATCGCGAGGAAATTCTCGCAAGAACAGACATAGACGGAGAAATCATATGCGATTATGAAGACGTTGAACCGGAAAATATTGAAGATGAAAACGACGATGAATTCAATGAACAATCGAAGGAAGACTCGCCAATCGATGACTCTACTGAAGAAGAAATGTAAATACAATAATGTGTAATGTAAATGATGTGTAATAATGTAGATGATGTGTAATGTAAATGATGTGTAATAATGTACATGATGTGTAATCGAACAATCGAAATGTTAATACAATCGAAGAATATATAAACGATGTTTAATGTTTTTAGAACATCATATGATCAAATACCAATGGGCATCCGTTGGAAATATTAACGGATGCCCGTTGAAACATGAAATCGCCTCTGACACTAAAAATTTCTAATTTTTCCATAATTCTAATGGGCATCCGTTGGAAAATTGTAACGGACGTCCGTTACAATTATACTAACGGGCATCCGTTACGAAAGGTTAACAGATGCCCGTTAGAATTTTTGTAACGGACGTCTGTTACAGTTTGCAACGGATGCCCGTTGGAATTTTTTTAACGGACATCTGTTACAAATTGCAACGGATGCCCGTTGCAAGTGTAATGATGCCTACCCTAGTCTGTAGGAATTTCCAACGGGCATCTATAAAGAGTATTAGAACATTATTGTACATAAGGGTATTATTGTAATTTCTTATTCCGTAATTAGGTTTAATTCTTAACCTATTGTACTTATAGCCGTTAAGGGCTATTCTAACTCATTTTCAGAAATACAATTCAAGATTTGAATCACCATTCACATGGTATCAGATCTGGTTGTGTCTCACCACACTTCCTAGCCGCCGCCGTCTAACCTATTGTTCTCGGCCATACCCTACCGCCGCGCCATAACAGGTCCGGCCGCCGCAACGGCCCACCCTCCACCACTCTCCGACGACTCATCCCTAGGGTTAGCTGCCTCTCCATTGCCTCACCAGCACGGATCTCCCCAGCTGCCTCTCCGTCCGCTGCATCTGCGCCCCGTCGCTTAGAAAACCCTAGGCCGCGTCCCGCTCAACTGCACCGCCGGCCGTCTAAACCTAATTCTGGCATCCTCCCCTTACCTCCGTTGTTTCCTCATCACGGATCTGCCCTTCTACCTTTGGCTCACCACCACAAACCGCCCTCCCCTTCGGCCGCAACAGAATTCCTTGTTCCTAGGCCGCGTCCCAACCACCTTCCTAAATTCTAGGCCGCCTACACCAATTCCGGCCTTCTCCCCTTGCCTCCGTTGTCTCACCACCACGGATCTACCCTCCCAAGTTCAGCTCCCCACCACGATCTGCCATTACCATCGACGAAACAGAATTCCTTGATTCAAGGTCACGTCCCAACCGCTTTCCTTGAATTTAGGCCGCGTCCCAACCGATTCCCTAATCGTGTGCACTGCGTCTTCCTCTCATGGAAAACCTCCCGGAGCAATTGCATCGCACTGAAACCGTCAACATGTTTGATCCGCAGCAACCACAGAAGCTTCTCTTCGCTTGCAACATGTTAAGCGTCACGAAGCTCACCCCGACGAACTATCTTACGTGGAGCGTTCAAATCCGCACTCTCCTTGAAGGGTACAATCTTGAGTGCTTCATCACCGAAGACTCTATTGTACCACCGGCTATGATCCAAGTTGATGGGATCCAGCAACCAAATCCCGCTTTCAGCCCATGGAAACACCAAGATCGGTTGATCTTCAGCTCCATGCTCGGAGCGCTCTCCCTACCGCTTCAACCGGTCATTGCCCGAGCAACGTCCGTTCGTGATGCGTGGAAAACCCTAGCCACCATCTATGGCAAGGCTTCTCGTGGACACATCAAACAGCTACGAGATCAGATCAAAAGATGTGCCAAAGGATCCCAATCAATAGAGAGTACCTACGGTTCATCACCACCAAAACCGATGAACTCTCTCTTCTCGGGAAACCGATGGATCTCGAAGATGTCCTTGAAGCCGTTCTTGATGGACTTCCGGAAGAGAACAAGCCTATTGCTGATGTGATCAATGCCAAAGACACTGCCATCTCAATTGAGGAGCTGCACGAAAAACTTCTCAACCACGAGGCAAAATTGGCCGTTGATCTCCCACCCCCCGCCGCTGCCCTACCGGTCACGGCTAATGTTGGCTGCACGCTTTCTCGCCCACGCAACCCTAACTCTCAATGGGGTCATCACAACAACAACAGGAACTCCTCGGGTGGTTACCGAGGCCGCTGCCAATTGTGTGGAATTCAAGGACACAGCGCCAAATTCTGCTCTCGCTTCCGCTTCACAACCGNTATGTATCCTACGTACGACACCTCCAATTGGCTACTGGACAGTGGTGCCTCGCATCACATCACCTCCGACTTGCATAACCTCTCAGTTCACACCCCGTATCGCGGTGGCGAAGAGGTCACCATTGTTGATGGCTCCGGACAACCGATCACTCATACGGGTTCCTTTTCGCTATCCTTACCAACTCGTTCCTTATTGATGGATGATGTGCTTTGTGTTCCCTCCATGCACAAAAATTTGGTTTCGGTTCAGCGTTTATGCAAGTCTAACAATGTTTCCGTTGAATTCTTTCCTCATATGTTTCGGGTGAAGGATCTAAACACGGGGGCGTCGGTTCTTCAAGGCAACACTAAGGATGGAGTGTATGTGTGGCCGTCCTCTACTACGAATACCAAACCCACTGCCGCATTCTCCAATCTCAATCCCACCGTCTCCACTTGGCATTCCCGTCTAGGACATCCCTCACTACCCATCCTCAAACATGCCTTGTCCAAGGTTCACATTCCGTTAGTTAAAGAGTCTTCTATTTCTCCATGCAATTCATGTCTTAGTAATAAGAGTCATAAACTTCCGTTTAATGACTCATCCATTGTGTCTTCACGACCCCTTGAGTTTATTTTCTCCGATTTATGGACATCTCCTATTGTTTCAACGGATGGTTTCAAATACTATGTTCTTTTCGTTGATCATTACACGCGCTACTCTTGGCTTTATCCACTCAAACAAAAATCGCAAGTTCGGGCAACCTTTATTGCCTTCAAATCCCTTGTCGAAAACAAGTTTAGTGCGAAAATAGTCAACCTTTACACCGACAACGGTGGAGAATACATAGCTCTCCGTTCCTTTCTCTCGGACAATGGCATATCTCACTACACCACCCCACCTCACACTCCCGAGCATAATGGGATATCCGAGCGTCGACATCGTCACATTGTCGAAACTGGATTATCCCTTCTTATGCACGCCTCCCTACCCCTACCATATTGGTCTTACGCCCTTACGGCTGCGGGTTACTTAATCAACCGCATGCCCACCCCACTCCTTTCATATGCCTCGCCCTACGAAGCTCTCTTCCAAACCCCACCAAACCTTCACAAACTTAAAATCTTTGGTTGTTTTGCTATCCTTGGCTGCGTCCTTATGCCTCTCACAAACTTGATCCTAGATCCACCCCTTGTGTCTTCCTTGGCTACTCCAACACCCAAAGCGCGTATCTTTGTCTTGATATATCCAAACTTCGTGTGTTTGTCTCGCGGCATGTAGTCTTTCATGAATCCGTATTCCCCTTTGCCAACCTTTCGAAATACGTCACACACCCTACCTTACCCGTCTCCTCTCCAATGTCCCATGCTCCCTCATTCCTACCCGTCGAGCCCCTCACTGTCGCACATACTCCGTCTCCATCACCGCAGCCCCCACAATTAGATCCTTCCATGATCATTGTTGAGAGCACCACGGACACGAGCGATGCTGCGGACTCTCCTTCTCCCGTGTTGTCTACGGATGTGATCCCCCCTCCGACCTTGCCCTCGGACGCGTCCCGTGTTACTACTGCGGATCTGGGAACTCGAAATGTGCATCCGATGGTCACTCGCAGCAAGGTCAATCTTATTCGATCTAATCCTCCATCTGCAAATGTTTGTACAGGATCTCTTGACGACATTGAACCGGCTACAGTGACACAAGCCTTACATCACATCAATTGGAGACAAGCGATGAGTGACGAATTCAATGCTCTTCTACGCAACGGGACGTGGGATCTTGTCTCTCCTCATACCGCGAGCAATGTGGTTGGTTGCAAATGGGTTTTCCGCATCAAACGAAAACCCGATGGCTCTATTGACCGCTACAAAGCTCGCTTGGTTGCCAAGGGTTTTCATCAACGTCCGGGGGTGGACTTTCACGAGATTTTCAGTCCGGTTGTCAAACCTGTAACCATTCGCACCGTTCTCAATCTTGCGGTCTCCAACGGATAGTCCATTAATCAATTCGATGTCAACAACGCCTTTCTACAAGGCACACTCTCCGAAGATGTGTACATGGAACAACCACCCGGGTTTGTTGACAAGGATCATCCTCTTCACGTGTGCAAACTTCGAAAAGCCATCTATTGGTCTCAACAAGCCCCTCGTGCGTGGTACTCGGAATTACGGACGTTCTTGCTACACATTGGCTTCAAGAACTCACTTGCGGATGCCTCTCTCTTTGTCCTCCACACGGCAACACATAAACTCTATGTCCTAGTTTATGTGGATGATATGATCATCACGGGCTCATCTCCCTCTCACATTTAGCACTTCATTAAGTCGTCGGCGTCTCGGTTTTCCATCAAAGACCTTGGTAACCTACAATTCTTTCTTGGAATTGAAGCGTTGAGGACATCACGGGGTCTCCACTTGTCACAGCGGAAGTACATTACGGATCTCCTCCTTCGCACCAACATGAATGAGGCCAAGCCCGTCTCCACACCCTTGCCATCCACCTCTCGGCTCACCATCACCTCGGGCTCACCTTTGTCCGATCCCACCGAGTATCGTCAAGTTATTGGCAGCCTACAATACCTTGCTCTCACGCGCCCGGATGTTAGCTACGCCGTCAACAAGTTGTCTCAATTCATGCATCAACCGACGGATGAACATTGGCAATGTGCCAAACGTGTGCTTCGCTATCTTGCTGGAACTCGTGCCCAAGGTATCTTTCTTGCAGCTCACAATACTTTGTCTCTTCATGCCTTTAGTGATGCGGATTGGGCTGGAGACAAATCTGACTTCAAGTCCACGGGGGCGTATATTGTTTATCTTGGCAAACATCCCATCTCATGGTCGTCCAAGAAACAAAATGGCCACGCTCGCTCTTCCACCGAGGCCGAATATCGATCCGTAGCAAATGCCTCAGCTGAACTTTGTTGGATTGGTAATCTTCTCAATGAACTTGGAGTCACTCTCCCCTTGGCGCCTACCATTTATTGTGACAACATTGGAGCTACCTACCTAAGTGCCAATCCGGTCTTTCATTCACGCATGAAGCATCTCGCACTTGACTACTTCTTCGTTCGTGGTCAAATAGAAGCTGATACACTTCGACTTTCTCATGTGCACTCCAAGGACCAGCTTGCCGATCTCCTCACCAAGCCACTTCCACGGTTGCCTTTTCAAGACTTGTGTTCCAAGATTGGAATCACATCGGGTGATTCATCTTGCGGGGGCGTATAAAGAGTATTAGAACATTATTGTACATAAGGGTATTATTGTAATTTCTTATTCCGTAATTAGGTTTAATTCTTAACCTATTGTACTTATAGCCATTAAGGGCTATTCTAACTCATTTTCAGAAATACAATTCAAGATTTGAATCACCATTCACAGCATCCGTTGAAAATTGTAACGGATGCCCGTTGCAACGGGAGGCGAGTCGCCGTTTCGCCGTCTATTGCCTCGGGAACACGCATTTCCAACGGTCATCTGTTGGAAATTCCAACGGATGCCCGTTGGAGAAACAAAATGTCGCTTCAATTAATTGCGTCCGTTGAGTTGACGTAATTTCCAGCGGACATCCGTTGGAAATTCCAGCAGACATCCGTTGGAAGTTCCAACGGATGCCCGTTGATAATTTCTGCATATAAACCGTTGAACAGTTTCATTTTCAACATAAATCAAAACTTTAAAATCATCTCAAACACTCCCTTTCACTCAAAAAGTCACATTTACAAACACTAAACACGAAAATGAGGGCTAGACGATTTATAGGTTCGGGAAGTATGTTGGCTGGTACAACGGGAGCTCTTCCCCCGCCTCCACCGCCACCATATCTTTATCAAGAGGAGTTCTCAACTCACAACCACATAAGCACAACTCAAATGGTCATCAATTCAAGTCAAGAAAACGTCATAAATCAGTGCACAAACCTCCGCGCATTCCAGACAGATTCCAGCGCGCCTCAAGCAGCTTGCAACGCGAGTTCAACCACTTCCAAGATGCCCTAATAGCCAAACCAAACGTCCAAAACCTGAATGGAGTGTTGAAAAAGCCCCAAAAGTGGAGTTGAAGCCCTTACCACAAGGGTTGAGATACGAATTCCTTGGACTCGAATCTACTTATCCCGTGATAGTGAATGATAACTTGGACGAATCCCAAAAAGAACGATTGTTAGAAGCTCTTACGAAGTATAGGGATTCCATAGGATATACATTAGAGTATATTAGGGGACTTCATAGGATTCACTTAGAATACGACTCTAAGACCTCCATTGATTATCACTGTAGATTAAACCCAAACATGATGAAAGTAGTTAAGAAAGAGGTCCTTAAGTTGTTAGACGTCGGAGTTATATATCCTATATCGGATAGTGCGTGGGTGAGTCTTGTATAGGTAATTCCAAAGAAAGGAGGCATCACCTTCGTCCCGAACGCGAACAATGAACTGATTTCGACAAGAACGGTCACGGGATGGCGCATGTGTATTGACTACCGCAAGCTGAATGATAACACTCGGAAAGATCACTTCCCTTTACGTTTCATTGATCAAATGCTGGAACATTTAGCTCTTCACTCCTATTTTTGTTTTCTTGATGGTTATTCAGGATTCTTTCAGATACCAATCCATCTGAACGATCTAGAAAAGACAACGTTCACATGCTCATTCGGTACATTCACCTATCGTCGGATGTCCTTTGGTTTGTGTAATGCACCTGCTACTTTTCAATGGTGCATGACCTCTATCTTCTTTGATGTAAATGGTGAAATTATGGAAGTGTTCATGGACGATTTCTCGGTTCATGGATATTCCTATGATGTTTGTCTAACCAATCTTTGTAAAATATTAGACAAGTGCGTAGAAGCGAATCTTGTGCTGAATTGGGAGAAGTGTCATTTTATGGTTCGCGAAGGCATCATGTTGGGGCATAAGATATCAACAAGGGGAATAGAGGTAGATAAGGCGAACATAGAGGTTATTGATGAGCTGCCACCTCCTAGGAATGTTAAGGCTATTCGTAGTTTTCTAGGTCATGCGGGGTTTTATAGACGGTTCATCAAAGATTTCTCGAAGGTATCTAAACCCCTCACTGATCTATTAGGCAAATATGTACCATTTGAGTTTACAATAGAATGTCGAGCTGCATTTGAAAAGTTGAAGAAGGCATTGGTTTCTCCACCCATCATACAACCGCCGAATTGGGAGCTTCCGTTTGAGCTCATGTGCGATGCGAGCGAATATGCGGTTGGGGCAGTGTTGGGACAACGAAAGGATCGGATGTTGCACACCATTTATTATGCAAGTCGAACATTAGACAATGCCCAATGCAACTACTCCACAACCGAGAAGGAGCTACTTGCAATAGTCTTTGCGTTTGAAAAGTTTCGCTCATACCTAGTTGGCTCCAAGGTAATAGTATACATGGATCATGCTGCGTTACGTTACCTTCTCACGAAGAAAGATGCAAAGCCTAGGCTACTGCTGCAAAAGTTCATTCTTGAAATAAGGGATAGGAAAGGAACCGAGAATGGGGTAGCTGATCATCTTTCACGTCTTGAAATCCCCGAGTTCATTCCTATCGACGACTATCTCCGAGATGATGCGATAATGTTCTTGACTTGCACTTCCCCTCCATGGTATGCTGACTTTGTGAGTTACTTAGCATGTTAAGTACTACCGGAAGGTCTGAATTACAATGCGAGAAAGAAGTTTCTCCATGACGTCAAGGCGTACTATTGGGATGAGCCGTATCTTTTCAAGAGAGGCACCGACGGATTCTTTAGACGCTGCATCCCCGAAGAAGAAGCTCCATGCATACTATCACGTTGCCATTCCTCAAGCTATGGAGGACACCTTGCTGCAGCCAAGACAACCACAAAGGTGCTGCAGGCAGGCTTCTATTGGCCTACACTCTTCAAGGACGCCCATAACTACGTCGCATCATGCGACAATTGCCAAAGGACGGGTAATATTTCTAGATGCCATGAGATGCCACAACAATATATTCTAGAGGTTGAGCCATTTGATGTATGGGGAATAGACTTCATGGACCCCTTCCCGTCTTCATGCGGGAACCTCTACATACTAGTCGCGGTGGACTACGTAACGAAGTGGGTAGAAGCTTTGGAAAGTCCAACCAACGACTCCAAACCAGTAACCAAGATGTTCAAACGTGTCATATTCCCACGTTTTGGAGTTTCGAGGGTGGTGATCAGTGATGGAGGTAAGCACTTTGTGAACCGCATAATAGAAGGGCTGTTGAAGAAGTACGGTGTTCGACATAGAATAGCAACTCCATATCACCCTCAAACCAGGGACCAAGTTGAAGTTTCTAATCGAGAGATCAAGTCAGATTTGGAGAAGACGGTCTCTAAGTCTAGGAAGGATTGGGCACTAAAACTCGGCGATGCATTATGGGCTTATCGTACATCATTCAAAACGCCAATTGGAATGACTCTGTTTCAGCTAGTGTACGGTAAGGCATGCCATCTACCGGTCGAGTTAGAATATCGAGCGTATTGGGTGATCAAAGCACTCAACTACGATTATAAGTCAACTATTGAGAAAAGGATGTTACAGCTCCATCATCTAGACGAGATGCGCCTCCATTTGTACGAGAACGCAAAGATTTACAAGGAGCGCATGAAGAGATGGCATGATAGACACATAGTCCACCTGACTTTCGAGGTAGGTGATCGTGTACTTGTTCTCAATTCATGTTTGAAACTTTTCCCAAGGAAACTCAAGTCACGCTGGTCCAGGTCGTTCACAATCAAAAGCAAAAGAGAACTGAAAAAAGAGAACTAAAAAAAATTTCTTTTAAAGAATGGTATCAAACTGTTTGCGCATTAGAATAGGTATGGAGATCGCTTGAATGTTTTCTAGAGATTAGTCAAATAAACTCAGGATATGTGTAGGATTGCACGGTTAGTGGCTTTCAGTAGATAGGGGTCTAAATTCGGTGCGCTTAGATTTATGTTCGTGTGATGCGTTGTTGCGTAGGGTGGCTGACTTTTCGAGATGATTGTGCTAGTTTCCGGTTGTTGTCTAACTCTTCTCGTGCTTAGTTTTAGTCATGCTCGAGGACGAGCAAAGGTTCAAGTCTGGGGGAGTTTGATAACGTCTATTTGTTATAGTATTTTCGTCTATTTTCATAGTTAGCTTCATCAATCATTTGGATTTTACCAAGCATTAAGCATCACTTAGTCCGAGCGGATCATCTTTCCCACACAGCCCGCGCGGGGTGCCTACCTTAGCCCGTGCGGGGCAAGACCATCAACTCCTTGCACCAGCAGCTTCAGCCCGAGTCGGGCTCCTCACCAGCCCACGCGGGCTCCCCTCTCCAAGCCAGCCTGCGCGGGGCACTCATCAACCCGCGCGGGTCGTGTTCGTCATCTGCATAAAGCGGAAAAAGAAACTACACAAAACAAGATGATCCGCTCAGGCTGGAAAATAAAGAGGAAACGTTGACAATTACACAAGAATGGAAAAACAAGAGATGGAAAAACTCAGAAAAGGAAAACTGCAGTTGCTGTAAGAAAGAGGAAATATCAGCCACTGAAGAGAAAAGAGAGAGGACGGCCAAAGAGGAAAGAATAGAGGAAATGAAAGAGGAGAAATAGGACAAAAAGGAGAGAGCTTCAGCCGCCCAACTCGTACAGAAAATTAGAGAGAAAAACAGAGCACACGTAGAGAGGGAGAAGGAGCAGAACGCACACACGAAGACAAGGACAGAGCGACAAAGCCGGAGCGCGGAGGAGCTGTTGAAGATGTCGATAATATAATAGGGAGTGATCTCATTAGTTATCCATGTTGAATATAGTTATCTTTTGTGTTTCATTTTCTAAGTTCATGTCCGAGTAGGTCCATAGCCATAGGTGAGAGAGCTTTGCTGATATGTACGAAGTCTTGTTCTTAATGCTTGGTGGTTCTTAATGCTTTCGTTCTTGTACGCCACTTGAATGAATGATTTTGGTATTTGATCGTTTTCAGATTGATTGGTTGTTTTTAATGCTTTCGTTCTTGTACGACACTCGAATGAATGATTATAGAAGTTTAATGAATCTACGCCAGGGGATTAAACTTGGAACTTAGCCATGATTTAGGATTTAATCGGTTTAGAATCTAAGCCAGGTCGACCGATTGAATCTAGGGATTAGGATAGCAGTCTTAATGCGTCCAGTGGGTGAGATTACGTAATCGAGAGATTGGTAGTACGCACGCTAGGTAGTGGACAAGTCTACACCAACCAGTTCCTATATTAGAGCTTGAATTCCCTGAACTCGTGATAATATCTAAGACCATGATCTTGTTAGAACTTCGTTGCATCATCATGCATCTCTCTAAACCTGTGGTGTTTAGTTAATTGAGTTTAATCAGTTAGTTAGTTTATCTTTATTCGTATTCCAACCACTTATTGATTTTACACGTTCTATTCATTAGTTACTAGCTTTAGAGTTACATTGATTCCTCGTGTTCGACCCTGGTACTATACGATCTGTGTTCTTGCGGAAGCGTTAGTCTAGGTAATTATTACTGGAGATTAACTATATCAATTCATAGTCGCGTTGATATACCTGAAAACAGGTTTAACATCCAACATGTTTTCATCTGCAGGTTTCGACATATATCCGGACAGATAGGAGGCTGCGAACATGAGGTCCGGACGAGTTGCGGCAAGGGCCAGGAGCCCGCTGATCATACTCCGATATTGCAGTGGGTTGGTAAGTTCCTTACCCATAACTTTGTTCTTTCCAGCAAGCATTAGGGAGTGCTAACACTCTTAGAGTGTTGCATCCCAAACTTGTTCAATAGTTGCATGGCGTACTTAGTTTGGTGTAGGAAAATCCTCTCGTCTGTGTAATTAGAAAATCACTCATCTCAAACGCTTGGCACAACTTAACATTAAACATTTCTATCCATTTAGCACTGCTCCCAGTAAAGATTATATCATCCACGTAGATGCATATAATTAGAATATCACTCATTGACCTTACATGGCTGCATCGCAGTGGCTCCGTGTGCACCCTTTAGTAAAAAAGAAGTCGTTGATTTGCTATACCATGCTCTTGGTGCCTATTTCAACCCGTAGAGCGCCTTTTTCAATTTGTCAACTTTATCTTCTACTCCTTCAATTTCATAGCCTTGAGGTTGTTCTATGAACACCTCTTCTGTTATTTCTCCGTTTAAATGCCGAGTTGACATCCATCTGATGCAACGTCAATTTCATTTGTGCAGCTAGGGGGATCAACACTCTTATGGTGTTGTGAATGGACACTGGAGCAAAGGTCTCTCCGTAGTCGATGCCGAAGGTTTGTGTAAACCCTCTAACTAATAGGCGTGCTTTTACTCTTTGAATTTTCCCATTCTCATCAGATTTTATCTTGTACAACCATTTAAGAGTGATTAATTTTTTTGTTTTCAGGTCTGTCCACCAGTATCCAAATATCATTCTTCTGGATCATGTCAATCTCCTCATCCATGGCTTTCCTCCAGCCTAGATCCAAGACAGCTTGTTCAAAGGAACTTGGTTCCTCCATAGTCAGGTAACACGCCTCGTAATTTGCCTTTCTTCTCCTTTAGTAGGTTCAGCCTCTTCGTATATTCGGCTTAACCTTCATGTTTTATGTAGGAGCCGTGAGGATGAGGATGAGACTCCACTAGTCTATCCGCTGCTCAACTGGAAAGGCGCATGAGATACTTGAGATAAGTGCCTTTCTCCCTCTGAACTTGTAGTGTTTCTTGGTATAATGTTTAGAGCAGTTTGTTGTGTAGGTCTAGGGTTTCCGATGAATGTTGAGATAGGTCTAGTTGCTTGTGAATCATCCTTCGTAGACCAGTCCCAACATTTGTCTTCTTCAAACACAACGTCCCTTGCAACTTCCACTTTACCCGTCTGCATGTTATATATTTGATATTCCTTGCTTAGACTGCTGTAGCCCAAAAAAATCTTGTTTTCGACCTCTGATCCAGTTTCTTTCTATGCTGTATAGGTACATGAACGTGACACAGATAGCTGAAAACCTTGAGGTGGCTTACTGAGGGCTGGTGTCCACTCCACACTTCAAGTGGGGTGCGACCATCCAGTGCCTTGGTGGGCAACCGATTCTGGAGGTAGGCGGCTGTGAAGACTCCTTCAGCCTAAAATTTGTGAAGTAAGTTCTTTTCACTCAACATTCTTTGAGTCATATTCAATAACAATCTGTTTTTCCCTTTGGCAACTCCGTTTTGCTGAGGTAAGTAAGCCACAATCAACTCCCTTACAATACCCTTAGAGCTTAGGTAATCATCAAAATCTTTAAAATTAAACTCCCATCATCGATCTGTCCTTAACTTCTTCACCTTCTTCCCTGTTTGCGTTTCGACTTGAACAACAAATTTTTAAAGATACTTAGGCAATCTGATTTCAGCTTTAGAAAGCACACTCACACCATATGCGAGAATCCATCTGTGATTGTCAACAAGTATAGACTCCCATCCAGTGATGGGGTCTGCATAGGACTGCATAAATCCGAGTGTATTAGGTCTAGGATATCTTTTAGTTTGTAGTTTGCCTTTTTCGGAAATTCATCCTTGGTTTGCTTCCTCTTCAAGCAAGCGTCACATATTTCTTTTTCTACTTTAAACTTTGGTAGTCCTCTGATCATACTCTTTTTTTGTAACCCTTGCAGGCTGTGAAGACCGGAATGACCCAGCCTGCGGTGCCATTAACCAGATAAGTGCTCCTCCTAACTTGCTACCTTTGCATGTTCTTTTACAATATTCCACCGTAGCGGATATGCCTTTTTGAACATAGGAACTTCAACAACCAAATTGTCCCTCTTGTCCTTGATTTTACAACTTCCTTTCGTAAATAGAACTTGATATCCATTACAAACCATCAGCGGTACACTCAGAAGATTCTTGTCCAACCCCGAAACTAGAAACACATCCTTAATCAACTTCCTCCCCTTCTTGGTTTCCACTAGAATATCTCCTTTCCCAGTGGTTGTGAGTGCTTCACCATTCCCCACAATAATAGGTGCTCTAAAGTTCCTATCCAAAGTGGTGAAGAACTCCTCCACTCGAGTCATGTGATTAGTAGCCTCGCTGTCCACTAACCAAACCTCTTGGACGAACCCTTCAACTGCAATGTGCAGCCGTGAATAGGCAGTTATCCACCTCTTCATCTTCTCGATTCAAGTGAGCCTGATTTGTGTTAGGCTTCCTGCAATTCTGTGAAAAGTGGTCTGGTTTCCCACAAGTGTAACACTCCTTTTAGTTTTAGGAGGTCTTGTTGAGTCTTGTCTGTCCGTTTTGTTCTTGAAGTAAGACTGTGATTCATGGTGATTGTCCTTCTTGCAGTAATTGCACCATTTCTTCCCTTTTTTGCTTGTAGTCACCCTTAGGATATGGCTTTCTACTATTCTCTACTTTGTTGGACAGTTTCAGTCCTTTAAACTTTGCGTTAAACGCTCCGTCTATGCTACTACCGTGTCTATTGTCGAGTCTCGCCTCTTGAGACTATAGTGAAATAATCAACTCACCCACTATTAGGCTAGTTAGGTCCTTCGTTTGTTCGATCACACCCACATAGGGGTCGAACCTTTCTTGCAGCGAGCATAGTATCTTAGATACTAGAGTATCTTCCCTAATATCATCTCCGTAGGTTTTCATCTCGTTTCCAAGCTCCGTGACTTTGTTTGCAAAGTCCTTGATGCTTTCTTTGTCTCCTTGACGTAGGGTATAGTAAGTGGCCCTTAGTCGTTATAGTTTGATCATCGCTGTCTTAGGATCTCCCTGGAATCTCTATCTTAGTAGATCCCACACGTCTTTGGAGTTCTTACATATTGACAATTGAGCATCAAAAATCTCTTCGATGAAAACACTGTAAAGGAGTTGCAATGATGTCTGGTCTTTGGCTTCTAACCCCTCCCATGCTGTTGGAGCCTTTTGCTGTTCTTCGGGGGTTGTAGTAGCCCCAATTAGTGGCATGTCCGATAGCCCTTCAATCACGACCTTCCACTGTTGTTTAGACCGTAGGGTTGCCTTCATTTTGATGGCCCATAAGTTGTATCCTTTGTTGTCGAACACTGGAACTTGAGGTATAGGTTGCATTGTGGGTTTAGGTTGTTCTTCTTCTTCGTTGTATTTTGTGCTGATTTGTGCTTCTGGTGCTAGTATGGTGCTGGTTTGTATTGTCTGGTGCTTAGTTGTTGTTGCTTGTGTCGTGTGCTCCCTTGAATCTTGAGAGCTTTGATACCATTTGTTGGATTTATATCTTGCTCATGAGCTTGATTTGTGTTAGTCTCATGAACTCTCTTCTCTCATATGGATAGTGCAAACATGAAATGAAAAACTCACGTATGTAACTTTGGTTGTGATTATGGTATTGCTGGAGTTTTTGTAAATTGGTTTGGTGATGTTTTGCAGAATGGTTGAGTTGGATAATTTTGGTAGTGATACACCTCACCCCTTTCTAAGTTCCATATATATAAAATTACCATACAAAAATATATGTTTCCTAGTTACTATATCTAGGTTCATATTACAAAATGTAAACCTCTATCTTTTGCAAGAACAGATCAAATCATAGGTTGTAGCCGTTTTTTGTACTTTCTGGAATCTTTACTTAAAGGCCCGACTGGTGGAGTCGCCAGAAAACGCAAACGCAGCGACTGCGTTTTCTGGCGACTCCGGACGATATCTAAGCTGACTGGTGGAAACGCAGGTAGTCGCAGTCACCACGAAACGCAAAATTTAAAAATCTAATTTTTTCTAACGTTACGTTACGTTTTAATGCGTTTTTGCCTAAATTACTAAACTGCGCTTCTCATTTCTGTGTCTTTCCTCTCCTCTCTGCCTGGTTGGTTTTCATCTCACTCTCTCTGCCGGCGATTTCAGACTACACTTCTTCGCCGACTCCTCCTCGCCGTTTCTCTCCTAGGTTAGTCTCTTCGCCGAATCCTTTTCGTCTCTTTCCTCCTCCTCGCTCGTTCTCTCATCACCATGAAATTAGGGTTTCGGGTTTTGGGTAAATAGCTGGGTTCTGGGTTTTGTTCTTCGCTCGTTCTTCGCTCGTTCTTCTGGGTTCTGGATTTTGTTCTTCGCTCGTTCTTCTAGGTTCTAGGTTTATTTCTTCGCTCGTTCTTCGCTCGTTCTGGGTTTTGTTCTTCGCTCGTTCTACGCTCGTTCTTTGCTCGTGCAACCATAATATTCTTGGGTTTTGCTTATTTGTTTTTTGTTGCTTGTTGAATAATTCAATGTTTGTCGTACTGCTTCCGCCTTGCTCGTGCAGTCATCGCCTTCCTTCCATTCCATCTCTTAAGCAAATTGGATTTCTCTTAAGCTTAATTTGTTCTGCGAGGTGTGTAATTTAGCTAAATCTGGTACTTCTTCTCTGTTTGACAGATTTCTTTTGATTATAAATGGTTGGGTTACCTTCAATTTCAATGTTTGTCGTACTGCTAAAACTATTTTCATGGGTTCTACGCCATTTTTGAATCTTTTGATGTTGGTTTGAGCTTATGTTGATTAGTTTACCACCCGTCAGCTTAGTTTGTTTGTCATATCAAGTAATCATTTCGGTTTGAGTTCATTTGCTTGTTGTTCGTTGATTATGTCTGTATGCAAGTTTTATTGTGTAACAAATCTATTAGAACCAAGGTTGATGATATGCCATTGAGTTGAAGTATTTTGTATGTTCCCATTAGAGTAGATTTTATATAGCAATATTATTCTTGGAGGAGTGACTACAGCTAGTGCCAATCTTGGATCTTTGGAAAACATATTGACTTCTTATTGATCCAACTTCTTATTTTGAATTCGTTTTGCTCATTAATAGTCATGATTTGTTTTTGTTGCAGCAAGGACACATGGTCTCGGCAAGTGGTGAATGCGAGAAAAAGAAGGTATATACTATTTCATATGTGCACACATTTTTCATATATGCATTAATTTTGTTATTTGAAAGAAAATTAGTTGTGGTAGTGATTCAATTTGGGATTCGTAATTTTTTAGAAAATATTTTGGTCGGATCGGATGACTCGTGTTATGCTAGATCTCTATATATTAGAGAAACAAGCCGATCATACAAAAGGAGGTAACCTAAGTGACGTTAGTAAGGAGAACCTGATAACAGAGTTAAATAAAAGCTTTGGAATTAATTTGACTTATGGAAAAATTAAGAACAAGATTGATAGTCTGAAGAGAGACTATTACATCTATCGTAAGATCACTTATGGGGCTACTGGTCTATGATTTGATCCTACTATGGGAAAATTAAGAACAAGATTGATAGTCTGAAGAGAGACTATTACATCTACCGTAAGATCACTTATGGGGCTACTGGTCTAGGATTTGATCCTATGAATGGAACTCTTCAAGCCCCCGACCATTGGTGGAAAAACAAAATTCAGGTATATCTCTAAAATTTTATTTATTGTATTAAAATTCATTTTATATTTTATTAACTATTTTATTGAATATTTTTGTGTTTTTCCGTTTTCAAGGTTTATCCGGAGGCTGAAAAACTGCGGACAAACCCTTTAAATTGCTGAAAATGAAGAAGATAACGAAGGAAATGGTATGCAATTTATGATGCAAAGTTCTACACAAGGTCCTACAGATACACATGAGGAAGAGTTTATGTCGGGGAGGGCAAATACTTCACGTATTTCTGACCATGTAGATGGACTAACCCAACCATATTCTAGGCCAAATACAATGCAAAATGTCAGTCAAAAGAAGAAACGTAAGCGCACACCTATGGAGACTATTACAGAATGTATTGCAGTAACAATGGAGGCGTGTAATGAGTATTTGGAGCGTTTGACTTCGAGACATGTAATACAAAAAGGGCCTTCAATTGAAGAGCGTATGGCGAATGTCGTGGCTGCTATCAAGGTTGTACCTGCATTGGTCACTATGAGTCCTCTTTATTGGGCATCGCGTAATCTTGTAGCGACAAATGAAACTATGCGGGGTGTATTTCTCGCTCTTCCAGATGAAGAGAAGTTACCATTTCTTATGGTCCAAACCAAAGAGTCGAGAAATATGAAGGAATAGAAACATCCTCTTTATTAATCTATTAGATTTTGATATGTTGTTTTTATGCTTAAGACATTTATCATATTTGGTTTTATGTATGAGTTTGAACTTTGGAACTTGAATGTATTATTTTCTAGTTTTAAGACGTTTATTATATAATATTTTACTTTTGGATTTACTTTTGAAATTTGAATATATCTCAGGAAGAAGAAAATGAAGATTTGCAGGCAATTGTAGAAATCATTAATGGAGACGATGAAGCACTTAATTCGTTGATTGACATAAATCCGGTAATATATTGTCTAAAAGAAAAAATCAGAACTGAACCAGAGCGAAGAGTACGGATTATGCATCAATTGATGTATGAGAGTGATGAACAATTCCTTCATTTTTTACGCATGAGAAAATCGGTGTTTCATAAGCTTTTGAGGAAACTAAAGGAGCTTGGACTCCAAGAATTTCACAAAGTGGGTGCTAAGGTGGCTTTGGGTATGACTTTGAAGATATTGGGACATAACATAGCACAGAGAGTCGTAGCAGCGGATTTCCAAATTTCTCAGTGGACTGTGACATATAAGTTTGAAGAAGTACTTGATACCTTATGTCGACTACATGCGGATAATGTTTCATGGAAGCGAAAAGATTTTGCTGAAATATGTCCGATGATTCGACACGATAGAAGATATTTTCCATATTTTAGGGATTGTATTGGAGCTTTGGACGAAACTCATATTCCAGTACTCGCTAGTGGCAAAGACAAGATCACATATTGGAATCGTGAAGAATATACATCGATGAATATCTTGGCAGTATGTGATTTCAAGATGAGATTTATTTACACACGGATTGGAGTTCCAAGACGTGCACACGACACGAAGATACTAACAGAGTGTGCAC
>CM071864.1:16402086-16438446 GCA_036759665.1 Gynandropsis gynandra | reverse complement strand
TCGGGCACTATTCCTTCACCCGCTCGGGTAGAACCTACGGGGTTTGTCCATGCATTTGACACGACCCGGGCATATGAGCAAAGAGGATCGGGTGATCACCACCCGATCGGGCGAAACCTGAATACCCGCTCGGGCAGTTAATCGTCTTTCAGCCCCGTAAGTTTACGCGCCTCGGGTCCGCTTAGTCACGCGATCGGGTGACATCCACCCGAGCGGGCTCCATGAATCAACACGGTCGGGCTGCCTATACCCGACCGGGTAACATATGTGCCCGAGCGGGCCGTGAACTTCGCAACAACCTAGATCTAAGTTTCAAACGAGCGAATAAAGAGAACGAAGGGATCTAGGGCAAGGGGGGCGACGAACAGGGCAAGAAAGGACTGGAAAAACATCTGGGAAGGCTCAGGAAGCATCGGAGAAGAAGAGAAGCACCGATCCGTACACCGGTAACATAATAGGGAAGGTCGAGGCATCGAATTCCTTAGGTTTTATCATGTATAGAATTGTGTTATCTTTTGTTTTCGTTTCTTCCATGAGTGAGTAGAGTCCCTACTGCGGGTAGGGATATCGGAATTGTATGTATGAACGATGATTCACATTAATGCTTAGTTTTATTTCTTTACTCTTGATTTACGGTTCTACGCTTTGCAATATCAATCATACTTTAGTGCTGACCGCTCAACAACATAGGATCTCGAACCTTGCTGGAAGGTTAAGGAACGAATCCGGTCCGCTAAGTAGTAGATTAAGCTTTGGCTAATGAGAATCTGACCGGTCGGTTAGCCATCTTAGGGATAGTGATTGCGATCGATAATGCTGCCATGGTATATGTTAATCGCTGCTGGAAGGTAGGGTTGCATGTATCCATGGTTAGGAGGTTTAGGCTCGGAAGAATCACTCCTCACCGTAGAGCATGAATTTCCCGTCGTCAAGAGTAGGTTATAGATCTATGATCCTTAGTCGTTCATCTATGCAATACCCAGTATCCCGTACACCCGTAGTATTCATCATATCTAGTTTTATCCTTACCCTAGTTTCGTTGTCACCATTAGGATAGTTTTAGGAGAATTAAGACCATACCCTATCTTATCATCTCTTGTCTTAGTTTAGTCTCGTTCTTAGTTTAGCTGTTTTAGTCCCTGAGATCGACCCTGGTACTACAAGATCCGTATACTTGCGGTGAAGTGGACTAGGTTATTTATAACTCGCGTTTCCACACGTCAGAAACACGTCTCCATCACGTGATGATATTGCTATTGATAGATTTTACGATCCAACTGCTTATGTTTACATGTCAAACGTTAGGGATGGAATAGCACGAGAAATATGGGATGTGGAACGCTAATGTTAGAGATATTTTTTAGATATTATGTTTTATGGTTTATATGTATTTGGATCTTTTTTAGATATTATGTTTTATGGTTTATATGTACTTGGATCTTTTTTTAGATATTATGTTTTATGGTTTATATGTATTTGGATCTTTTTTAGATATTTTATTTTATGGTTTATATGTATTTGGATCTTTTTTTAAATATTTTATTTTATGGTTTATATGTATTTGGATTTTTTTTAGACATTTTGGTTTATGTTTTATATGTACTTGGATTTTTTTTAGATATTTTATTTTATGTTTTATATGTATTTCAAAATTTGTTTAAATGATTTATTATAGTTCATTATATCGTAAATATATATATATGTTTGTGTATATATATATATATGTATGAAAATATTTGATAAAATTATTAAAATTATAATATATATATGTTTATTATATATATATATATTTGTATATATATATATATATGTTTTGATAAAATTATTTTAAATTTCTATTATAATTTATATTAATTATAAATATAGATATATATATGTATATATATTGTATATTTAAATATTTGAAAATCATAATTAAAAAGTATATAAATAAAAAATTTTATTAACAATTGTCTATTTTGGTAATTTTGCTCAAAACGTAGGCGCAACAGTTTTCTACCATTCGCTTTTAGTCGCAGTCGTCCACAAACGCCGCGTTTTCACCATTCAGACAAAATGAAACAAAACGCTGTCAAATACAAACGCAAACACCACCAAACACAAATACAAACACTGCGTTTCCACCAATCGGGTCCTAAATCATTTTCTCGACGATTGCAGATGTCTTGGTCTTGCGAGTTTCATTGAGCTTTCTGGAATCTTTACTTAAATCCTCTAGGTAACTTGATTTCTTGGGCTCTCTTCTCCATTTGATATTGTATGGGCTGTGGTAGGCCCAAGCAACTCTGACGGCCCGTTTTCCTTTCTTCTTTGGTCAGGGTCTAGAAGGATCTTCTCATTTCCTGTGTTGCTCGTTTCCACTGCAAACCCTAAGGCGATTTTAGGGTTTGCGTTTCGTCCATCGTTTCCGGTCAGTAGAAAGAGAGAATCAGAGCCTTCACATTCAGCTCATTCTTGAGAATTGATAGGTCTAGTTCTCAGAAAGATACCTCTTGGACAACCAGTTCTTCCTCAATTTCTTCCTGAACTCTTGGCTCGTAAATGTCACTGGTATTCTTCTTTGAAACAACACTCTCCTACTTCTTGTCTAGAAGCATTTGTCTCAATCACAAACTCCTGTGTACAATTAGGTAATGACAGAAGTGTGATAAAAGTCATTACGTGTTTAAGCTCTTGAGAAGACTTAGTAGCTTCATCATTCCATTTGAATATATTCTCCTTTAGTGACTCAGTCAGAGATTTAATAATTTTACCATGGTTTCCCATCATATTCGTGTAATATCTAGTGAGGCCTAAGAAGCCCCGAGGTGTTGTGATGGAACTTGGGATCTTCAAGTTCACCATGGCCTCAACTTTGGAGGGGTCTAGAGGAACTCTTTCAATTGATATGATATGGCTTAAGTAAGCCACCTGGAGCTGCCCAAATTATCACTTTTTCTGGTTTACGTAGAAACTTATTGATTCTGAGAGTTTGTAACATTAATCTCACATGTTCCACATGGTCTTCTATCCCTTTGTCGTAGACCAGTATGCCACAAAAAATAGCAAGACAAACTTCATCAATTACTCTCGAAAAATGTCATTCATAATTGATTGAAATGTAGCATGAGCATTGTTCAACTCAAGACATTTCTAGGAACTCATAGGAGTGTCCCTCATGAGTTTTGAAATCAATCTTAGAGATGCCATCGTCCTTCACTGATCATGACATGTTCTCAAATCCAGTTTAGAGTACATTGCAGAACCATGAGGTTCATCTAAGAGTTCATCAATCACAGGTATGGGGTACCTGTCTGGTACGTGAGCTTGTTTAAGGCTCTAAAGACATTGCAAAATCGCCATCCACCATCATTCTTCTGCGCCATCAGAACATGGCTAGACTGACACTTGGTCTTATTATTCCAACATTGAGCATCTCCTTGACTAACCTCTCCACTTCATTCTTTTGAGTAAAAGAATGTCTGTATGGTCTCAAGTTCATAAGGGAGGATTCTTTGACAATGTCATTGCATGTTCCATTTTTTTTGGTGACATGCCAACTTTTTCCTCAAAAACATCCTAGACTTTCTAGAGAACCAACTGTATTCTCAAATCCATCACCTGCTATTCTTTGTTTCTAGTCCTTCAAATAGAGAAGTTAGTTCCAAATGGTATGCCATTGGCTCCTCATGAAGAGTCTCAGTCATTTATAGATACATCTCTCTTGCGCAAGCTAAGGTCCCCTCTCAACTCCATTTTCTGGTTACCCCTCTTGAAGTTCAATCTAGGTAGTTTCCAGTTAATGAAAGTCTATCCTAATGAAGAAAGCCATTGTATCCCAAAACTACATCAGTTGTTCCCAAGTCAAACAACAAGTAATCATCCTTATCTTGAAAACTGAATGGTGATTCCTAGGTTTGGCACTTCCCTGAATTGGGTATGATAGTTCTATCGGCAATAGAAACTCTAAACCCTTTGGTCTCATCAATTGGTAGTTGATGTTTCTTGACCACTCTTTTTGTAATGAAGTTGTTGGTGGCCCCTGAGTCTGTCAATACAACAACTTCCTGAGCTCCAATCAACCCTTTTATTCTCAAATTT
This sequence comes from Gynandropsis gynandra, assembly GCA_036759665.1. Classification (NCBI taxonomy): domain Eukaryota; kingdom Viridiplantae; phylum Streptophyta; class Magnoliopsida; order Brassicales; family Cleomaceae; genus Gynandropsis; species Gynandropsis gynandra. The sequence continues at coordinate 16,434,366 of CM071864.1, read as the reverse complement.
TTCATTGTTGTCAGTCCCACCATTGAATTCAAGGATAGTTCAATAAGTTCTTTACCTTCATTTGTTTCTGTTTTCTCCTCTTCCTCTTCCAATCTTTTCTCATTAGAGATTTTTTATTCTTCTCTATCTTTCGCTACTATGAACTTTTAATCTTTGTACTTGAATTTGTGTCCAGGATGTCATTTATTTGCACACTTAAAACACAAACCCTTCCCCTTTCTTGATGATATTTCAAAGGTAGTGATCTCAGGTAACCCTGTAGTATTCTCTTTTACTAATCTCGGGGAATTATTATGAAAGGGTCTTGCATTTTCAATCTAGAGAAATTAGATCTATGGCGAGACTCTTTAGCATTTTGAGCCTCAACCATTAAAGCAAAATCTATAATTTCATACAAACCAATAGGCTTATATCTCAGTATCTAATCCGGTCTATCTCATCCTCATCATTTGTCTCGAAACCTCAAACCTTTGGCGTTATTCTGGTCTATCTAATCCGGTCTATCTCATCCTCATCATTTGTCTCAAAACAAACCCTTCAAAAGTACTTTTCAATCTCTTGCAAAGTCTGCACTTTAGGTCAATCCAACCTTGAATGATGTATTAATCTTGAATCCATCTTGACCAAGTGAGAACCTTTCTTTCCATATAAGCTAAAACTATATCTACCTTCTCCCATTCTGGTGTATCACTCAAGCTTAAAAAACTTCTCAACCCTATAGACATAATTATCAGGATGTTCACCAGAAAACATAAGAATTTCTGCTTTTTTTATTGCATTTTTCTAAACATTGTCTATTCTTCTCTCTCCTAACGAACTGCTGACTTCCTAAGTTAGTTCATATGATTTCTTTCCATTGTGCCTCCATCTTCATCATAATGTCAAATGCCTTCTTCATAGATGCCATCTCGCATAGCAAGGTTCCAAACTGCTCATTTGTGACTATCATCGGTGTCATCACAGCTACCTCTGGCTTTGATATGGAAGTGTTATACCTTTTATGATTAATTTTCTCAACCTAAGACTCTGATACCAATTTGATAAACTTAAACTAAGAATATGAGAATTTTGTTTTGAAAATGAAGAAAAATTATGGTGTATTCGAAATCACCAATCTCCTAGAAATTTCTTATGCATTCATCATATAGCACATGCTTATATATTCGTTTAAACTTGTGTTTCACATCTTAAAATGAATTACAATTGATCAACAACTAACAGACTCGAAACAGACATTCCCACCAAAGACTGTTTGCATCAATTGTTTATATTTCGTGAAAGTTCTTGGGAGATATTGTTGTTGCAAAAGGACATTAGCAGTATAAAATGTGGACAATATTTTATCCATTTATCATGCTTTACTATATTCAGAGTCAGGCTTTAAATTTTAAAATCTAAAATTTAGTCAATCATGTTTGATTCTTGGAAATATCACATATTTATGAAGATCAAAATGATCTTGAAATGATTTTCATAAATTAATGGGATCTTCGATATTTATCTTTAAATGTATCATCAAAATGACATCACAAAAATATCATTGTCATTGCTTATTTGATTCAGATGTAATTTCTCTTTGTCGATCGTTCCAACAATGTTTTTTACTTTTAAATGCATTTTAGCATCAAATGTACACATCACAATTAATTAGCATTGACATGGTAAGTTAATTAGCATTGACATGGTAACTATATAAGAAATTGATTGTAATGATTGTTTAGAGTATAGTGTTGAAATAATGAGACATAATTTACCATATGTAAATAACTATAAAAAGAAATTAGGTGACATTGTCTTCAAAATTTCTCAAAGTAAATAATAAATAAAATAAATTATGAGATAGTCATGCGTCATATTTTTCTATGCGTCAATCATGAGCCTCCTCATCTCTATTGTATACTTGATTATGCGTCATATTTTTCTATCTATTGGTTCGACAACTAGTGTCATCGTAATAGGTAGTAGGATGTGTTGTCATCAGTTAAGACACAAATAACAGACTTATATGTACATATGATATCAAATAAATATGAATGCTTTAGTTAGATATTAGACTGAATTAGTCAAACCTATTTAATATGATTTTAGAATCTAAATCCGTATATGGTCTCGGATTGTGAAGTGCATTCGTGAGGACCAAGCTTGGACATAGGTTGTTAAATTCTATTGTCTTACATAAACAATAAACAAGGATGTGAATTTTTTATTTGTATATATTATATTGGATAATAATAAATTCCTAAACTAGCTTTCGGCCACGTACACCGAAATTTAAAATCCCACCTTCTCACTAAAGTACACTCCTTTCACCATTGCTCAGAAAGCATGGCTCTCTTGTTCACAAGAGCAACGAAGAATGCGCTGAAGGGTAACTATTTACCCAAGGGAGTTAGTTGCAAATACGTTCTGCTTTTCGACCATGAAAAAAGAGTTATTTTAATCAATTAGTTTATAGCATTATTACTATAATCTACACAGGTCATTTCATAATTTTACATTGAAAGTCATTCATTTATTCGAATACAAATATGTAATAAATTGAAACCGACTCCTCGATCAAGTTGCTCAAAAATATGAAATTTTAATTCATTTTCCAACAAATCAAAAGAAGAAAAAACCATTAAAACAAACGAAATTTAGATCAAATACATAGTTTTCAAGTTATATGTTATATATGTTTATATAACCGCATCCTAACCTCTCTTTTGATTATCTTAATCGTTACTAAACAAAGTTAAGATATTTACTTATTCTGTACACTTCAATTACTTTGTTCCTTTTACATGTAACTGAACTATATAACTTGTCAACATATATATTTCATGAGATATAAATTTTTTTAGAGTTACATTAAAACTCTTTCCATGTGTATTTTACAACACCATAAAATAGTTTGGAACAAGCTTTTATATTTCCCATTTTCAATCTCAATTGTGTTTTTCGAATTTCACATTTTCATCGTCTTGTACTCTCAATTCCTTCTCTAATACCAATAATCACCAGCAAAATTGATGATTAAGACACATCTTGAGTGCCTTCCTTAGTACTCCATTCCTCTTCAGTTGTGTACAGTTGGACACCCTTTAAATATTACTTAAAACTTAGTATCTTAGAGTACTAGTTGAATAGATATTGAAAATAATTAGATGTTTGCGTAGTTGGTGACTAATCAAGATGAGATCCGTCAACTCTTGGTAAGAGTTTGAGCTCTATGTTGTCAGTAATCACAATGACTGTACAAATCTCTGGCCAGAGTACACTGAATGAATGAAGAAAAGTGTTTCTTAGGCTCATTCACCAGTCAATTATGATTGACATGAAACATAGTTGATGATCTATAAAGCTGACAATTATGATCATGCCTAAGATGCATCCAGAGCTGTAAAGATGAAAGAAAATACTAACGTCAACTTCACCCTAGTTCGTATTGAATATGGATGTTACTCAAATGAGTAAGGATGTTGTTTCACGCTATCCGGTCGTCAAGGAGTGTTGCTAGACGCCAACCTAGATTGGTTAATTAGTGGAGACTAATTGGTTACCGGTTTAGTGGTGAACCTACGAGGTCACACGCTTCCGAGTGTCTCGGTATCTGCTTGAGATTGTTAGACAATCAGTGTGGAATGCAATCATATTCATCCGCTAGCACCGAAGAATATAATTGTACTTGGTTCTCCTTGAGTGTTGAACATTAGATGTACGAGTAAGTATGTGTATGGAGATACATGTACTTCAACTATTTGAGATATTACATAAATGCAAGTGGGAGATTGAAAGTTATATGCGTGTTATGTGATATTAAATAGTTTTGGGGTCAAAACGTAATTACTAAAAAGTTCAAAATATAAATACATAACAGAAACCGGTTTTTTCTGACAACACATTCTTTTGTCAGATCAAAAACCCTAGCAACCAGAGAGAAGCAAAGAACGTGAAAGGTCAGTTCCGTTCTCGACAAAATCCATGCCAACCGTTGATCGTAGATCTCGATCTCGGCGTGGATAAACGTAGAGGGCTTGTCCATTCAAGTCTAAGATCTTGTTACTGTTAGATTCGCCAATAACATGTAACATCGGGATCGTTCCTCGTGTTTTTCGTCGAAACCCTTCGAATTCAATCATGAATATGACTAGATCTCGAATATGGATTGTAAAAAATACGCTTCCGCATTCTACGAAGCAACCCAACAAATAGATCATATATAATTTTCTAATTTAAAATTAATATTCATAAGCCGAATTTTAAGAAACTTGCCAATTTATTTATAAAAATGAAATAATAGATCATATATAATTGTCTAATTGTGAAAGAAATTCATATATTTTATGAGGTTTTTCGTGAAATGTTATCCATAACGATATAAATTTGTTTACTTTTTTTTTCTTCGTATAGTAAAAATTGGAGTAATAGTTTTGTCGTGTTGTTAAATAGTTGAGTTTGTGAAGATAGATTATGAATTAATTCATATTGAAATAATTAGGTGATGTACGATTGTGACCCTTCATAGATGGTGGATGCCAAATTGACAAGGTGTAAAATAATTAGTATTTGTACACTTATATTGTACTTTCAAACTTCATCTACCATGATACATATTTTATCCCGGGATATTACAGAAGAAATAAAGATCGAATCCACCAATATTATTAGGGTGCCTCAATTGTTTGTATCATTATTTGCACTTGACGGTATCATAAAGATATTCTACTCGTCTTGCAATGACGATATTTCTGTTTCTTTATATCCATATCAAAAGTGCGAAACATGATCAATATGCCTTTTAAATAATTTGTTCAATTTTTTATTATAATTTAAATAAACTGAAGTAATTTTTATTATCGATGACATAAAATAAATATGAATGAATAATTTAGTATCTTATAATTCTGGTTTTATGAAAATGAATTGTAGATACCAAATGGGATTGGCTTTTTACTTGAGACAGCTCAAATGGTACTCTATGCATTGTATTGGAAGCCAAAGCCAAGAGACACATCGTTATCAAGCTGTCATATTTCACAAGATTTATTGTCCAAAGGACAAGCACAAATTTGAAGCTCTTTAAGTGATCATGCAAATTAAACTAATAAATTTCCATGGACCAAATAAGATTAACAATTTATAATGACACCGAAAAAACATTATCGATAAAATTTATATTTATATCTTTTTTGAATTAGTAGGATTCATCTTTTTTGAATTAGTTAGGATTTTATGGTAACAAAATATGTCCGAATATTTACATTCTGAAATAATATTGTATAGATAACCGTTTGATTATTAAACTACCCGTATCTTTCCAAAGGAATACAACATAATGTTTTTACTGTCTTTTTTTTCAATAAAGTTTTTGTTGGAGATCTAGAAGTAATTAGAGAACATACATTAAATATATTAAAATATTATTCAGAGATTGAGAAAATTTATTATTATAACAACTTTTTTATATTGTTTTCCAAAATTTACATATCAACATATCCAGGAATTTTTTCTAATTTTTATATGATCGAATCTGTTCTCAAGTTATTTTGTTATTTTGATGCTCTTGTATCTAGATATGTTTCAAGCAACAGTATCTTTATAATGCCCTAGATTTTGGCTTCACTCGAGAGTTTGTAATTGTCACCATTCTATAATAGCCGCCTAAGAAAAAAAAGGTTAAACAATGCATCTTGGGATGTTTGCGGAGGGAACCGAGTATTGAGAATTGATCAAATCTTTTGGGCGAGATTGTTGAAGAATATCGATCATCTAGAGCTGAAGAGGAAGAATTTGAAAAGGTGAAGAAGAAATAAATCAAAGAACGAAGTAATGAACCCATAGCTGCCAAGAGAGAAAAGGAAACTAAGAATCAATCTATGTCATTATAAAAAAACACACGGATATACCAATGCAAATCCACTTTCAAAACGCTCAAATTCGTGTTGAAAAAAGTATTTTGAATGTAAATTCGGCACATAGTTGGCATTGGCTATGCTGCCTTGGTAAATGCAAAACGTTGAATTTGAGTCAGAACTAGTAGTGCATTTTCTATGCAAAGTGGCGTCTCAAATAATAACAAGGGATCAATCGTACTACCGTTACACATATCCAAGAAAATTTGGTTGCAAAAGCGTAGTAATGTTGTTATCAAAGTTAACGTGTATTAATGCTAGACATCATAACGTCGGACTGATGATGCAAGGCCGCATTAGCCCCCATGATCACTACAAAAAAACATTGAGTTTCCAACGGATGGGGCAACGGATCCGTCCGTTGGAAACAAATCGCAACGGATTTTAACGGAGCCAAGAATATTTCTAACGGAACATTTCCGCTGCCATCCGTTACAATTTACGACGGATTTGCAACGGAAATTGCCCGTTGCCCTATCCGTTGCAATCCGTCGCAATTTGTAACGGGTTTCTAACAGTAAGTTTCCGTTGGCAATCTCCGTTAATCTCCGTTAGAATCCGACGCAACAAATGCCAACAGACGTCCGTTGCAATTTGTAACGGACATCCGTTAGAAATGTTAACGGAATACCGTTGCAATTGTGAATATCGAGGTTCACCGGTCGAAATAATTTCACGTGAACGTCCAACGGGCATCCGTTATACTTTCCAACGGGCATCCGTTGGAAAGAACAGTATTTAGATCTAAACCGAGGTTTGTAGCAAACCATATACAACAAACATATTTTCAACACAATGTCTTCTTTTTCGAATCGAAATATATATAGATCGAGAGAGTGGCTGTATAGAAGAAAGGATCCTATAACCGAAGAGTTTACGCAAGAATTCGTACACGGATTAGAGCAATTCATGAGTTTTGCGTCGATGCAGCCTTTGTGTCAAGAACGCGGAACAATGTTATGTCCGTGCAAAAGATGCAAAAATATGAAGTATCGAAGTCAAGAAATTGTTTGCAAACATCTTTATAAGGTGGGTTTCGTTGAAAATTACGAAATTTGGTTTTTTCATGGCGAAGATTGCGGTGTAAGAGATAGCGTGCAAGATGTACAAGTAGAACGAAATGAAGATGTTATTTATGAAGCATCAACGACAAATCCATATGCGGAAATGGTGTCAGATGCTTTTACTGGAGTCGTTAATGAACAAACGCATGAAGAAATGCCGAACATCGATGCACGTCGATTCTTCAACCTATTGGATTCGGCGAAACAACCTATATATGAAGGTTGTCGTGAAGGTCAGTCTCGGTTATCTTTATCTTCAAGATTGATGGGTATTAAAACAGACTACAATGTTGCTGAAAATTGAATGGATTTTTTTTGCAAAACAATGCGTGAGTATTTACCGGAACATAATCAAGCTCCTGAGACATACTACGAAACAAAGAATGTGTTGAAAGATTTGGGAATGCCACATCAGAAAATTGATGTTTGTAGAAACAGTTGCATGTTGTTTTGGGGAAATGATAAAGACTTGTTGGAATGCAAGTTTTGCGGTGCAAGCAGATTTCGGCCTAAAAAACCATCTTCACGTAAATATGTACCAAACAAAAAAAATGTTCTATATGCCTATAGCAAACAGGTTGAGAAGGTTATATGAATCGAGAAAAACCGCTGCGGCTATGAGATGGCATGCAGAACACTCGGCGGTCGAAGGTATAATGCAACATCCATCGGATGGTAAGGCTTGGAAAGATTTCAATGAAATATTTCCCGAGTTTGCGTATGAAACGAGAAACGTCTATCTTTGCTTATGCACGGATGGTTTTAGTCCATATGAACAATCTGGAAGCCAATATTCTTTGTGGCCGGTGATTTTGTCCCCGTATAATTTGCCTCCCGAGATGTGTTTGAAAAGAGAGGTAATGTTTCTGACGTTGTTGATTCCAGGACCAGAACATCCGAAGAAAAGTTTCGATGTCTTTTTGCAGCCATTAATTCATGAATTACGACAGTTGTGGAACGACGGTATCCTTGCTTATGACGTCAGTACTAAACAGAATTTCACATTGAAAGCCGTCTTGTTGTGGACAATTAACGATTTTCCTGCCTATGGAATGTTATCTGGATGGAGCACGCACGGAAGAATGGCATGTCCATATTGTATGGAGGATACAGATTCATTTCGACTAGTCCATGGTAAGAAACCATGTTGGTTTGATTGTCATAGAAGATTTCTTCCTCGTGGCCATGCTTTCCGGAAAGATAAAAAACATTTTCGAAAAAACGTGGTACAAAAAGAAGAGGCGCCGTGCATGCAAACCGGAACACAAATCCTTTACGAAAGATTGAACACGATGGGTGATTTACAAGAATCGGTTGAATGCGGTGGAGATCGTGGGCATCGTAAACCAAAAGGTCAAGGTGAATGGCATAACTGGTATAAACGTAGTATCTTTTGGGAACTACCATACTGGAAATCATTGATATTACGTCATAATTTAGATGTTATGCATATCGAGAAGAACTTTTTCGATAACATCATAAATACTGTTTTGAATGTGGCGGGGAAAACCAAGGACAACATACAATCTAGAAAAAAATTAAAGTCAATATGCCGACGACCTGAGTTGGAATTAAGAGATGGCAGGTCACCAATCCCGGTATTCAGATTGTCTGGTCCGGCGAAAACGTCATTATTAAAATGGTTAAAAGAGGACGTTAAATTTCCCGATGGATATGCATCAAACATTGCTCGGTGTGTGGATATTGTTGGGTCGAGACTGATTGGATTGAAAAGTCACGATTGTCACGTTTTCATGCAGCGGCTCATTCCAATTGCTTTTGCTGAGCTTTTACCACGTAATGTGCACGATGTGTTATGCGGAATCAACATATTTTTCAGAGATATATGTTCAAGGAATTTAAAAGGTGATGACTTGGAAGAAATGAAAAACAATATCTTTGAAGTATTATGTGCATTGGAATGTTTTTGCTGAAATGTAATAGGTTAATTAGTAGCGTAGTATAATTTGGAATGTTTTTGTAAAATATTTAAACTTTTAAATTTTAAATGTTTTGTTAATTTTTTTTTTATTTTTTTATTTTTTTTTCAAATATCCCAACGGACGTCCGTCAGACTTTCTAACGGGTTTCCGTTGGAATTTTTTTTCCCGCCAAACGGTGACGGACGTCCGTTGCGCATTGCCGCCAATTAGCAACGGATGTCCGTTGTTCCTTCCCGCCAATTTGCAACGGACGCCCGTTGCAACCTACAATTCCCGCTCTTTTTCGATTTCCCTTTCCAACGGACGTCCGTTAAATTCTGCAACGGACGTCCGTCGGTATACGGCAACGGACGTCCGTTGCAAATTTGCGACGGGCATCCGTCACCATTACTGGCAACGGGCTTCCGTTACAATATTTGCAACGGATTTGTCCGTTGGAACATCCGTCACCACTTTGCAATGAAATTTATCCGTCGCCCATCCGTTGCGAATTGTGACGGATCCGAATTTCTAACGCGCTATTCGGAACGGACTGAAATCCGTTGCAGTCCGTTGCAAAAGGCCATTCCCAACGGATTTTTGGCCTTTTCCAACGGATATGTCCGTTGGAAATGACCTGTTTTTTTGTAGTGCATGTTTACTAACGTGTACTTGCGTTTTTCATTCCAACGAGAGTTCAACACTGATATATACGTTGGAATATCTTGAATATTTACAATTTATGTTGTCACGCGAATTGTGTTAGTAAGATCAACGCCATGCAAATACGTATTGCTTTGGTACATTATTTATAGAAATATTTTAAAATTTAAATACAATATACTAATAAAAATTAAATATTTTTATAAAATAAAAAATATTAATCTATTGAACTTTACTGAATTCTTTTAACCGTGGAATATCAATTCGTGGTGATGAAGAAGATAATGATCTAGATGCAGGTGCAAGTACACATGCGATACCAACGACCACAAAAGCTCTATTAGTTCCATTTGTGATAAGATCTCGACGTTTTGCTTCTCCATCTGCATAGATCGAGCCTCCAATTTCTGAACTCATCGCATGATACTCATGATCTCATGCGTAGTCATTAGTGTCCCATCGTCTGTAGTCTTGATATTCTTGGTCATCAACAAACCTAAATTGAATAACAACAATATTTTAGCTAAAAAAAACCACACTACTAAGAATTATAGTTAAAAAGAATAAAAAATAATATTAAATCATTTATATCTATGTTTAATTCATCGAGCATGGTCTGAGTAATATCAGATGGTTTGGAGCCTTCTTTCTATCTGACTCGACATTCACTTTTCAGATGGTGTTAACTCCTCTCGCTGAAAATTAAATTATTTTGAATTATATAAATTATTTATATATATAATAAACAATAACTTCAAAAAGCACAAAAATTCCAATGTAACTGCCAATGCAAAGTCACGTTGGATAGTGGTTTAAAAACCAAATCAATGCAAGTTTAAGGCAACTGCAATGCTCCATTTGTGCTAATTTGGTGTTGCACATAATAGCATGATTCCTACGTTAGTGTAATGTAGGAATGCTTAAAGTTTTTGGAGAAGAATCAATATTAACATCCCAAGAGGCGAATACAAATTCCTTAGAGAGTAAATCCAAAAGTTTGGTACCATGCAGAATTGATACAGTATGAGACACTCTAAGCACATGTCACCAATGCTGCGAATTGAGAAAGGTATGAAGGAGATACAAACTAAGGGAAAAGAAGGTTTTTTAGGGGCATTTTCTGTTATAACAAATCCATAGGTTTGTTATGGGTTTTTAGGGGCAAGTTGAGAAGTTTTTTATGAATTAGATTTCTATATAGATGGTACCCTTTCTAGGAAAAGGGAGGAGGAGAATTAAGTAGAATTTGGGGTTTTCTTTTGGGAGCTGTGGTGTCTCCAGAAACCACCACAAACTCTTTATCCGTTCTATCATTTTAAGATTTCATATGAGTGTTTGATTCATTATTCTTCCATTTTTATTGTGTTTTCTTGATAAGATCATCAAAAACCTTATCAATTGGCGCTAGAATCGGCTGAACCGTTTCAACAATGGCGACAAAGAAAGTTGAGGTGTTGGAAGAACAATTCCAGCACCTTCAAACCTTTCAACAAAAGCAAATCGAGATGAATGTTTCGATGGAGTCTAGATTAACTAACCTGGAGCAAGGGATGACAGATCTGAAACATCTTGTGAAACAGATGCTTCATCGCACAGAAATACTGGTGAACCCAGAAAAACGTCCAGTGCAAGCCGCTCCACAGACGTCCCCAACTGCAGAAACATCTTTTCATATCCATCAGAAACATTATTCCGGTAACACCTCAAAAAACCCTTTGTACGAAGACAACGACATACCATTCACACGTTTAGATCTTCCGACATTTTCGGGGCTGAATCCCAAAGGTTGGTTGGTACGCGTGGAGCAATTTTTTGACCTCCTTCACTTCACATACCAATGCCATATAGATACCGTTTTGCTGGCTCTCGATGGCGATGCGCTATCATGATTTCGGTGGGAGAAGTCCCGAAATCCAACCATGACTTGGCCAGATTTCCGTCGTCGAGTGGTAGACACCTTCGCACCGACGCACCGTTCGACGCTCAATGAGCAGCTCTTCGCACTTCGTCAGATCGGGACTGCACAAGAATTTTGTCGTGATTTCATCACCCTAGCGTCGCACCAACAAGGTTTCTCTGAGGATGTCCTGGAAACAACGTTTATGGTGGGTCTTCGGCCGGAGGTTCGTGCTGCCGTCAAACTATTCAAACCAACAAACCTTGAACAGATGATGGAATACTCTCAAGGACTGGAAAGTGCGTTTTACATGGCTGGTTTGCCGGAAAGAGTTGGAAGAGTTGCTGCAGACGGTTCTCAAAGATGGTACAGTGAGAACACTGATAATTACCCTAATGCATTGTTTGGGCTTTCCATGGGTTCACATAAGTTGGAAAGGCCTTGGGCTGATAATTTTAAAAGTGGGTCTATGCAGAATGGGCCAAATTCTTCTTCAACACAGTAGGCCCAGAATATTGTTTCTTCTAATTTGCAGGGGCAGATTGGTAAATTTGCAACACCTACGACTTCAACAACGTCGACGAATTTTCCAATACGTCGTCTATCCGCAGCGGAGGCACAAGAAAATAGGGCTCGGGGTTTATGTTTTCATTGTGACGAAAGGTACTCTCCTTCTCATCGTTGCAAGAATAAACATTTACAAGTTCTTATCGCTCAAGTGGATAGCTCGGATTCTACGTATCTCTTCCGTTGATTGATTCCGGTGATTCTACGAATGGGGATCAACAAGATAACCCACCTTTATTAGAGGATATTACTACTTTTGCGGAATTGTCACTTAATTCCATTGTCGGTATACCTACACCACGGACCATGAAGTTACGAGGCCATGTTAAGGGTCAAGAGGCGATTATTTTGATTGATTCCGGTGCTTCTCATAATTTTATATCTCTTCCGTTTATTCACCGTACATCGATTAAGATGGAAGGCACTACGGGGTATGGAGTGATTATGGGCACCGGATTAGCCGTTCATGGAGAAGGATTATGCCGTAAAGTCCCGGTGAAAATTCAAAATTTACAATTTGAGGCGGATTTTCTCCCACTCGAGTTGGGTAGTGCCGATATCATCTTGGGTATGCAATGGTTGGAGAGACTAGGTGAAATGACGGTGAATTGGAAAATGCAAAAGATGGAGTTTGAGTATAAAGGAGTTTCTTATACTATACACGGTGACCCGGATCTTGGTAACTCCTCGACATCTCTTCAACAATTATGGAAATCAATGAACGAAGGACAAATCAAAGACACAATTAATCTAGCTAAATTGGAGTTTGTTGATTATGGTGACGATGGTCCACTTTTGGTAGCCACACATGATCGATTCCGTGGAATTATTCAGGGACGTGGGAGCTCATACTACTCTCGGGATGAGGAGGCACCACTAATTTTCGATGAAGACGGCTATCCGATACTCGTGGACAACCGCTTTCATCCTTCTTCCATATTTCCATCACCTTGAGGGCAAGGTGATTGTCGAGCGGCGGGTATTGATACAAACTAAGGGAAAAGAAGGTTTTTTAGGGGCATTTTCTGTTATAACAAATCCATATGTCACCAATGCTGCGAATTGAGAAAGGTATGAAGGAGATACAAACTAAGGGAAAAGAAGGTTTTTTAGGGGCATTTTCTGTTATAACAAATCCATAGGTTTGTTATGGGTTTTTAGGGGCAAGTTGAGAAGTTTTTTATGAATTAGATTTCTATATAGATGGTACCCTTTCTAGGAAAAGGGAGGAGGAGAATTAAGTAGAATTTGGGGTTTTCTTTTGGGAGCTGTGGTGTCTCCAAAAACCACCACAAACTCTTTACCCTTTCTATCATTTTAAGATTTCATTTGAGTGTTTAATTCATTATTCTTCCATTTTTATTGTGTTTTCTTGATAAGATCATCGAAAACCTTATCAGAAGGACGAAATAGTTCTGAAACATATTGTTGTTGGAGATCGAGGAAAACCTATTGTTCATTCCAACAAAGGAATGGTGAATAAATGAATATGCAGCCTGACCATCTTCAAGTCAAGCAGTGTAGTTCGAATACATACCATGGGAGGACAAATTATGGAGTATCAAGGTGTTCTCGAGAAGGTGCACATGATTATCCAAGACGAATAGTTGACTTTGGAACTCATCGTTATTCTAATGGATGGGTATCATGTAATACAATGCATGGACTGTTGTTGCAACATCAAGTGATGATGGATTATCAAAGCATATGAGTTTCTCTTGAAAAGGATGAAAATGAATTGAAATACCAAAGACTTCGGGTAAGCAAGGGTATTCATGTTATCTCGCTGATGCGAATTCGACGACAACTAAAGCAAGGATGTTATTTATACGTGTTGCTACAATTACGGTAGAATAAATAATGGAGATTATAGTAGAAAAATATTTTGAAGATATATTTTAGGAGTTACAAGGCCTACCGTCGCCTCATGAGGATGCATTTGAGATGGACTTAGAACTCGATATCACGCCAATATTAAAGGCTCCATAAAAACCGCACCTGGGAAAAGGTTGAGTTAAGGAAACATACCATCGAACTATTGGAGAAGCATTGTATACGATCAAGCATCTCAATCACCAATTGGAGAAGATTTGTGTGACCAAGCACATCACCTTGGGGAGCACTTGATGAGGGAGAGGTCGTGGTTCTACTACAAATCAGAAAGAGGTCGATCACGAGGGTAAGAGAAAAGGAGCTCAGGAATGCATGATAACGTCTATTTTGTTATAGTATTTTCATCTATTTTCATAGTTAGTTTCATCATTCATTTAGATTTTAACAAGGATTTAGCATCACGTAGTCCTCTTTCATCGTTTTCTCATGTTTTGCAGTGAATGGAGATACCAGGACACAAAAATACCCCAAAACATGATCGTTCAACATCAAAGGAGAAGCAACCCCCGCGAGTGGATACCTTAGGCCGCGCGGGCTCCATGTCCAGCACCTTCAGCATGCCTCGGAATCATGCTCAACCCGAGCGAACAAAAATTCTCCACTCACCCCGCACGGGGTGTCCACTTTAGCCCGTGCAGGCTCATTGCTCCAACCACTCTAGCCCGAGTCGGGCTCTTCACCAGCCCGCGCGGACTCCTCTCTCCAAGCCAGCCCGCACGGGGCACTCACCAGCCCGCACGGGTCGAGTCCGTCACTTGCAATAACCAGAAAAGGAAAATTCGCAAAACAAGAAAAGGAACGTGCTGGCTGCTTCAACCAAAAGGACATATGGTTAGAGAAGAGGAATGGAGATACATGGTTGGAAAATAAAGAGGAAACGTTGACAATTACACAAGAATGGAAAAACAAGAGATGGAAACACTCGGAAAAGGAAAACTGCAGTTGCTGTAAGAAACATGAAATTCCAGACGCTGGAGAGAAGGAAAGGGGACGACCAAAGAGGAAAGAAGAGAGGAAAGGAAAGAGGAGAAAGAGGGCAAAAAGAGGAGAGCTTCAGCTGCACAATTTGTACAGAAAATTAGAGAGAAAACATAGCACATGTAGAGAGAGTAGAGAGAGATCAGAACGCACACGAAGATAAGAACGAAGCGACGAAGTCGAAGCATGGAGGAGCAATTGAAGACGTCGGTAATAGAATTAGGAGGGATCTCATTCGTTATTCATTTTGAATATAGTTATCTTTCGTGTTTTGTTTTCAAATTTTATGTCCGAGTAGGTCCATTGCCATGGCTTAGAGAGCTTTGTCGATATGTAATGAAGTTTTTTTCTTAATGCTTGGTTATAATATTTGTTCATTTCGGTTTGATTGGTTGTTCATAATGCTTTTATTCTTGTTGGTAGTTTGAATGAATGTTTATAAAAATCTAATTGCATTGGTATATAAATTGGATTTTGGAACGTAGCCATGCTATGAAGTCTCAATTGATTTAGAACCTTGGTCGATCGGTTAATTGAACTTAGGAATTAGGATAGCGATCTTAATGCATCTAGTAGGTGAGATTACACAATTGGGAGATTGGTAGTACGCATGCTAGATAGTGGGTTTAGGCATCGGGAGAGTTATTCCCTAGGAAAGAGCTTGAATTCTCCGAATACGTAATGATATCTATAACCATGATCTTGTTAGAACTTCGTTGCATCATCGTGTATTTCTCGAAACCTAAGATGTTTAATTCATTGAGTTGAATCTGTTAGTTAGTTTATCAACTTAGTTCCTAACTTGGATTACAGAGTTTTCTAGAAATAGCTAAGGAACTTAGTATCCCTATCGGAAACTATCGTACTAGGCATGCAATGCAATCAGATTACTTCCTTAAAGAAAAGATCAGCTACATGCAATGCATCATCAGTTTTGTAACATGCTATAAAATGTGTCATTTTAGAGAACCTGTCCACCACCACAAAAAAAAATCTTTACCATTCTTAGTCCTAGGCAACCCAATCACAAAATCCATAGAGATATCCGTCCAAGGGTGAGTTGGGATAGGAAGAGGGGTATACTAACCGTGACTGAACCTTAGACTTAGCTTGTTTGCACGCGATGCATCGCTCATAGATTCGCTCAACGTCCCTTTTCATGTGCGACCAGTAGAAGTGGTCCTGTAATATCTTAAGAGTTTTCGCAACTCCAAAATGGCCCATAAGTCCACCTCCGTGAGCCTGTCTAACAAATAGTTCTCGCATCGAACAGTTAGGCACACATAACCGATTATCATAAAATAGGAAATCATCTTGCTTATAGCAATGTCCAGAGGAAAACTTTTCACTGTTTTTGTATAATTCTCCGAATTCCAAATCAGATGCATATAATGATTTAATTTGTTCAAAACCTAGCAGCTTCGCATCCAAAGTGGTCAACAATGCGTACCTTCGGGATAGAGCATCAACCACGACAATTTCCTTACTTGCTTGTACTTTATGATGTAAGGAAATGTTTCAATGAATTCAACCCACCTCGCATGTCGCTTATTGAGTTTGTTTTGACCCTTTCAATACTTGAGCGATTCGTGGTTGGTGTGTATCACAAACTCTTTTGGTCATAGATAATGTTGCCAAGTTTGTAATGCCCTCACAAGTGCACATAACTCCTTGTCATAGGTGGCATAATTGAGAGTTGCACCTCCGAGTTTCTTGCTGAAATAGGTAATCGGCTTCCGTTCCTGCATTAACACTGCACCAATTCCTACACCAGATGCATCACACTCGATTTTAAAACTCTTAAGAAAATCAGGCAATATCAGTAAAGGAGCGTTAGTAGGTTTTTCTTTCAACGTTTGAAACGCTACCTCTTGCGCTTCTTCCCACTTGAATCAACATTTTTCTTGGTGACTTCGGTAAGAGGGGCGGCCAAGGTGCTGAAGTCCTTAACAAAGCGACGATAGAACCCCGTGAGTCCATAGAAGCTTCAGACTTCCCCGACGGTCTTTGGGCTTGGCCATTCCCGAATGGATTTGACCTTTTCTTCGTCCACCTTTACACCATCTTCACATACAACAAAACCTAGAAACACGACGTTATGTGTACAAAAGGTACACTTCTTAAAGTTGACCTATAGTTCTTCTTTCTTAAGTACCTTTAGGTTTGACTCCAGGTGCCCAACATGTTCCTCTAAGTTTTTACTGTAAATCAATATATCATCGAAGTAGACCATTACGAATCTACCTATATATTTTTGAAGAATAAAATTCATTAAGCACATGAAGGTACTAGGTGCATTTGACAATCCAAAAGACATAACTAACCACTCATACAATCCATGTTTAGTTTTAAAAGTCGTTTTTCATACGTCTCCTTCTTTCATCCTAATTTGATGATATCCACTTTTAAGGTCAATTTTGGAAAATATCCAACTTCCATGCAACTCATGTAGCATATCATTTAGCCTAGGAATAGGATCCGTATTGTTGTTGATTGCGCGACAATCAACACACATGCGCCAGCTGTCATCTTTCTTTGGCATGAGTAGAACGGGCACGACGCATAGACTCATGCTTTCTCGGATGTGTCCCTTGGCCATGAGTTCCTCCACTTGCCTTGCAGCTCCTTGGTCTCCACTGGATTGGTTCTGTAAGCTGGCCGATTTGGTAACGCGATTCGAGGAACGAAATCGATTTGATGTTCAATACCGCGTATCGGGGGCAATCCCGTGGGATTGTCTTCGGGGAAGACGTCTCCATAATCCTGCAATAGTGAAGTAATTTCACTCGGCAGCACCGGTGCAAGGTTAGCTAAGCTCGAGAGAGCTTCCTTATACACAAATAATAACACGGATTGATTCGAGTCAAGAGATTTCTTGATTCACCCGATCTTGCGTAGAAGCTTGATGACTTAAGCATGCATGCGCCTTGCTGTTTCAAGTGCATTTGATCTTGCAGCACTTCCTTTGCCATCAACGGAATAAGAACGATTTTCCTGCCATTAAACTCAAAATAATGCTTGTTAGTGAAACCGTCATGTTTTACCTTGCGATATGATTTCCACGATCTACCGAGAAGGATATGGCTCGCCTCCATTGGTAGGACATCACACATGATTTCGTCCTCCAATTTGCCTATAGAAATATGCACGGTCATTTGGTTGGTCACTTTTATCTCGTCATTTTCGTTAAGCTACTGAAGCTTATACGACCTCAGGTGTTTTTGGACCTTCAACCCAAGCTTTCGGACCATGGTAGCGCTTGCAACGTTTGTGCAATTTCCTCCATCTATAATTATGCTACACACTTTTCCGTGAACAAGACAGCATGTGTGGAATAATTTTCTCGTTGTTCTTGTTCGTCGGCCTTAGGTTGCAGGCTCAAGGATCATCGTGCCACCATCAACTCTCCTTTAGCCGGTTCTTCCTCATGTGTTTCGTTTGAGTTTTCAGCCGCCCTCAAATTGAACTCGCCATCGTCTCAAATGATCATGACTCTCTTGTTCGTGCATTCACTTGCATAGTGTCCCCTTCCATGACACTTGAAAAATTTCACATCCCGAGCCCTCGAGGTAGTGGCCTCGGCCTTTCCCTTGTCCCGTGGTGCCGCTGGAACCACTTTGGTCGCGTATCGGGTCGCTGGAACCGCTTTGGGCGCGTCTTGGCTTGCTGGAACCGTGTCGTCTTTCCTTGGATAGCTCGGTTTTTCCTCTCGTTGATGGCTGTATTTTCCAGCCCCATAGCTAGAACGTGAGCCCCTTTGCTGCTGGAGTTATTGTTCGATTAAAATCGCCTTATGGAGCATCTCCTCAACGTCGACTTAGTGTTGCATCTCCAAATTGTCATGAATTTCCAGATTTAGGCATCCGAAGCAACGAGAAATCAACGCCTCTCTATCCTCTGAGATGTCAGCCCTTAACATCAGCAACTCCATCTCTTGATAATATTCCCCCACGGTTCGGTTTCCTTGGGTAAGTTTCATTAGGCGTCGATGAACCTCTCGGTGGTGATGACTCGGAACGAACCGCTTGCGCATGATGGCTTTCATTTCCAGCCACATCGCTGCTGGTTCCTCACCATTTCGTCGCCTAGAAGTCACGAGTTGATCCCACCGAATCCAGGCGTAGTCGTAGAACTCCGTGGCCGCAATCCTAACCTTGTTTGCTTCGGTGTAGTGTTGAAAACCAAAAAAAAAGTTCAATCTTCTTCTCCCACTCTAGGTATGCGTCCGGGTCGGCCTTGTTGTGAAACGAATGGATTTTTAGTTTGAGACCAGCGAGGTCGTCCCTCAGTTCGTCTCGATGTTCCCTCGTCACACGCCGCCTTTGATGACTACTTCCAGACGAGGATGAACTACCTCGTTCATAATAGTTGTTGTCCTCCTCATGCTGATTCATGGAACGCATGATTGTCTCTTGGTCGAGTCTGATGTTCGTGTCGAAACTGAGAGCCTCGATCAACCTCTCGTTCACTCGGCTGGTTTCGGTTCCCTTATCTCCCATGACACTTGAGGATTAAAAAAATCTACTAACTCACGGTCCCCTGCACACTAGCACATCGGAGCAGCCACAAGCGGAAACAGAAGAAACGTACGAGCAACAAGACTCGCAACAAAAAAATACACGAAGTAATAAATAGACACTACACACGTTCAACACTAGCTATGGTCTAAACAACCAAAGCTGAGAATGAACTAACCTTTTACTAGAACTAGCTCTGATACCACTTGACGCGATCCCACTGGAACGATGCTCTAGACGTAGGTTGGATGGATAGGCCTTGCTGCAGCTAAGTCGCACGAATCTTCGCACAAGGTTGGTGGAGCAACTGGTCACACGAGAGTTGCGGAATAGCTCTCTATTCACCGGCTTGTCTTCGAAGGATCCCTAGAAACCGAGTGCGAATTTGTAAAAAAAATGTGCGGAAACCGAAAACAAGAAAAAGAGAACTGAAAAAAAGAAAAATAATTGTTTTAAAGAATGGTATCGAACTGTTTGTGCATTAGAATAGGTATGGAGATCGCTTGGATGTTGTCTAGGGGTTAGTGAAACGAACTTAGGATATGTGTAGATTGCACGGTTAGTGGCTTTCAGTAGATAGGGATCTAATTTCGGTGCGGTTAGATCTATGTTCATGTGACACATTGTTGCGTAGGGTGGCTAGAAAAATGTACGTGTCGAATTGTTGGTCGCTCGGCCCTAGCGATAGTGTGTTGGACCAAAGCGATTGTGCGTGGACATGAGCACTACGAGGGTAAAAGGAGCTTTCATAGGAATAGACCATTTGGCCTAAGCATCCCACAACTCGACCGAGCATTTGTGGACTCGACGAATAGAGTAGCTGCTCAGTTGAATGTACTTTAGTTTTCATAATCTAGGGTAAGACTTATGTTGTGTTCGGCTGAGTGGTTATAACGTTTGACCAAGAATTTTTATGGTGTTTTCCTATGTTGACTTATTTTATTTATTTCTTTCATATGTTTTGGTCCTTATCAATAAGGGACACACATTGTATGACTTCTCATTTGAAGTTTTATTCAATTGAGAGTGTCTTTTTTTTATTTCTTTAGGTTTAGCTTTCGAACTTTTGGAGAGATTCTGAGTGTTCAATGACTTATCAACATTACATCACAATTTTGTGGTGTTTTTCATTGATTCCGGTATATTTTAGTCAGGTTGTAGTTAGAGTTTGGGTCGTTCATCTTTAGAGAAGACAAGTTCCAAGTTCTAGTATTGGGTTATTAAGGGGTTTCATTACAATTTCATCCATCTAACAAGAGCATGTCAATCTAGGTTCATGTCTGCACCCGTGTTGTTCATCAAGAAGAAAGACATGAGTTTCAAGTTATTTATAGATTATCAGTTCTAAAAAGAGGTACATTAACAAAATATTCCTTCTAATAACACTACAAAAAACAGCCCATTTCCAACGAACGGTGCAACGGATCCGTCCGTTAATGATGAATTGCAACAGATTGCAACGGATTTAGGAGAACTTCCAACGGGAACATATCCGTTGCAATCCGTTAAAAAATTTAATGAAAGTGTAACGGATATCGTCCGTTGCCACGTCGTTTCAATCCGTTGCAACTTTTAACCGAATGTTAACGGTTATCTTCCGTTGGCGTCCTCATTGGAAGCCCGTTAGAAAACCGGGAAAAAAATTCCAACGGACATCCATTGAAAATTGTAACGGATGCCCGTTGGCACTTGTAACAGATAACCATTGAAATTGTGAATTTTGAGGTTTGTCGGTGGAAATAAATTCACGTGAACTTACAACGGTCATCCGTTGAGGTTTCCAACGGATGTCCATTGTAATTTAAACTATTTAATGATAGCAATGAAGGTTTTAGCATGAAACTATCAATAGGAAATATATTTTCATCAAAATGTCATCTTCTTCAAATCGAGATATATATAGATCAAGAGAGTGGATGTATAGAAGAAAATATCCTATAACCGAAGAGATTACGCAAGAATTCTTACACGGATTGGAGAAATTCATGATTTTTGCATCGATGCAACCTTTGTGTCAAGAACGTGAGACATTGTTATGTCCATGCAAAAGATGCAAAAACATGAAGTATCGAAGTCAAGAATTTGTTTGCAAACATCTTTAAAAGGTGGTTTTTGTTAAGAATTACAAAATTTTGTTTTTCACGGTGAAAGAAATGAACAATTTATTTATGAAGCATCAACCACCAATCCATATGTAGAAATGGCGTCATATGCTTTCTTTCTGGAGTTGTTAATGAACAAACACGTGAAGAGATGCTGAACATCGATGCACGCCAATTCTTCAACCTATTGGATTTGGCAAAACCGCCTATAAATGAAGGTTGTCGTGAAGGTCAGTCTCGTATATCTTTATCTTCAAGATTGATCAGTATAAAAATAGACTACAATGATGCTGAAAATTGCATGGATTCATTTTGCAAAACCATGCGTGAATATTTACCGAAAAATAATCAAGCTCCCAAGACATACTACGAAATAAAGAATGTGTTAAAAGATTTGGGAATGCCACATGAGAAAATTGATGTTTGTAGAAACAGTTGCATATTGTTTTGGAGAAATGATAAAGACTTGTTGGAATGCAAGTTTTGCGGTGCAAGCAGATTTCGACCAAAAACACCATCTTCGTGTAAATACGTACCATACACGAAATGTTCTATATACCTGTAGCAAATAGGTTGAGAAAGTTATTTGAATAAAAAAAATCGATGCAACAATGAGATGGCACGTAGAACACTCGATGGCACGTAGAACACTCGATGGCCGAAGGTATAATGCAACATCCATCAGATGGTAAGGCTTAGAAAGATTTCAATGAAATATTTCCCAAGTTCGCATATGAAACGAGAAATGTTTATATTTTCCTGTGCACGGATGGTTTTAATCCATATGGACAATGATGAAGTCATTATTCTCTATGACCGGTGATTTTATCTCCGTATAATTTGCTTCCCGAGATGTGTTTGAAAAGAGAGGTAATGTTTTTGACGTTGTTGATTCCAGGACCAGAACATCCGAAGAAAAGTTTCGATGTCGTTTTGCAGCCCTTAATTCATGAATTAAGACATTTGTGGAACGAAAGAATTCTACTTATGACATCAGTGTGAAGCAAAATTTCACATTGAAAGCAGTCTTGTTGTGGACAATTAGCGACTTTCCTGCTTATATAATGTTATCTGGATGGAGCATGCACGGAAGATTTGCATGTCCATATTGTATGGAGGATACTGATTCATTTCGACTAGTACTTGGTAAGAAATCATGTTTGTTTGATTTTCATAGAAGAGTTCTTTCTCGTGGACATGATTTTCGGAAAGATAAATTTTTTTCGAAAGAACGTTGTACAGTAAGAAGAGGCACCGTGCATGCAAACCGGAACACAAACCCTTTACGAAAGATTGAACACAATGGGTGATTTAGAAGAATCGGTAGAATGCGGTGGAGATCGCGGGCATTGTAAACCAAAAAACCAAGGTGAATGGCATAACTGGTATAAACGTAGTATCTTTTTGGAACTACCATATTGAAAATCATTGATATTATGTCATAGTTTAGATGTTATGCATATCGAAAAGAACGTTTTCGATAACATTATCAATACTGTTTTGAATATGACGGGTAAAACCAAGGATAATATACAATAAAGAAAATATTTGAAGACAATATGTTGACGATCTGAGTTGGAATTAAGAGATGGAAGGTCACCTGTCCCAGTATTCAGATTGTCTGGTCAGACGAAAACGACATTACTAAAGTGGTTAAAAGAAGTCGTTGAGTTTCGAGATGGATATACATCGAACATCGCTCGGTGTTTGGATATTTTTGGTTCGAGGTTGATCGGGCTGAAAAGTCACGATTATCACGTTTTCATGCAGCAACTCATTCCAATTGCATTTGTTGAGCTCTTACCACGGAATGCTCATGATGTGCTATGTAGAATCAACATAGTTTCTGAGATATATGTTCAAGGAATTTAGAAAGGGATGACTTGGGATTAATGAAATACAATATCTCTGAAGTATTATGCGCATTGGAAAAATTTTTCCGCCTTCATTCTTCGATGTCATGGAGCATTTTCCAATACATTTACCATATGAGGCAATACTCGGTGGGCCAGCTCAATTCAAATGGATGTATCTTTTCAAAAGGTTTTTCTTTCATTTAAAGAAAAAAGCAAAAAACAAAGCAGCGGTTGAAGGATCTATTGTCAAAAAATACTTAAATGTCAATGGTTCGACCCAACCCTAGGACGTGGAATACAAAAAACCGATGGGGAGGAATTGACATCAATCCGGCACGACAATATGGTAAGTATGATCCATTCATCACAATAGATCAAGCAGATCAAGTATGTTATGTGCAATATCCAACAACATTGAAACATCGAAGAAAGGAGTGGTGGGTCGTAGTAAAGATCAAGCCATGAGGAATCATAAGCTCAGATGATAAAGAAGATCTGTTGCAACCCGATCATCCGCAGCCGATTCGTTTAATTGATACAGACAATCGAGAGGAGATTCTCGCAAGAACTGACATAGACGGAGAACTCATACGCGATTATAAAGATGTTGAACCAGAAGATGCTGAAGATGGAAATGGCTATGAATTCGATGAACAATCGAAGGATGACTCGCCAATCAATGAATCTACTGAAGAAGAAATGTAAATACAATAATGTGTAATGTAAATGATGTTCAATGTTTTTAGATGAGTAATGTAATGTAGATGATGTGTAATCGAAAAATCAGAACGTAAATACAATCGAAGTATATATAAATGATGTTTAAATCTTAACCGTTGCCACGGGCATATGTAAATGATGTCCAATCGAAAATTCTACATATGATTTTATACCAACGGGCATCCGTTGCAATTCTTAACGAATGCCCGTTGGAACAAGAAATCATCTCCGACACTTCAAAAAAATTTCTAAGTTTTCCACAACTGTAATCGGCATCTGTTGGAAATTTGTAATGGATGTCTGTTAAAATTTTGCTAACCGGCATCCGTTAAGAACGGGTAACGGATGACCGTGACAATTTTTAACAGGGATCCATTACCACTTCTAATGGGCATCCGTTACAAATTGCAACGGATGCCCGTTGCAAGTTTAATGATGGCTACTCTAGGCTGCAGAAATTTCCAACGGAATCT
Source organism: Gynandropsis gynandra (assembly GCA_036759665.1). Lineage (NCBI taxonomy): Eukaryota > Viridiplantae > Streptophyta > Magnoliopsida > Brassicales > Cleomaceae > Gynandropsis > Gynandropsis gynandra. Next base: position 16,409,820 of record CM071864.1, on the reverse strand, counting down.
GTTGAAAATTGTAACGGATGCCCGTTGCAAGGGTCACGAACCGCCTTTCGCTGTCTGTTACCTCGGGAACACACATTTCCAACGGGCACCCATTGGAATGTCGCACCAATTAACTGCGTCCGTTGAGTTGACGTAATTTCCAACGGATGCCCGTTGGAACATATAAAACGTTGAACGATATTCAACACAATTCAAAACTTCAAAATTTTCTCAAACACTTCTTCACACACACAAAATCACACCTGTAAACACTAAAATACAAAAATGAGGCCTAGAAAATTTATAGGTGCGGGAGTTATGTTGGCTGAGTCCGCGGGAGCCCTCACCCGCCTCCACCGCCACCATATTGTCTGCCTTCACCGATATCGGTACTACCGATATTTGATGAAGAGAATGATATGGTGGATATCAATTCTTTAATCGATAATTTCGATGGGAGTCCCACCCTTCAAACTATCGATCCCGAACGTCCTGTTTGGACACTTTGGTAACTTTAATATTTTATACATTTATATTGTTCTACTTTATAAATGTTATCTAATTATTTAATTTTTATGTGTAGAGTTGACGTGGATGATGTTCAAAAATATACGAACAACAACATCATCCAAGGGTCCTTACAATACCAACTCCATTATTTTTCGCAAGTTACGCCAAAAGTCATACGCCACCGATGGTGGTGCACCTTTATCATAAGTGTATTTCAAATAACATTTTTATTTAAAATTATTATTTATATATGTTATAAAATAACTCATTATAATTTATTTTTCAGCGCACATACAAATGGCGGAAGAAGGATATGACGCGCATCTATACGACATGGCTGCGTGACATGAAGGCTCGGATGCACTTGATGATGAACAACGCCAAGCGCAACTACTACACCAAGAATCACAAACCGAGTTGGGAAACGGACGAGGTCTTCAATCAACTTATTCAACATTGGGAGTCTGAAGATTTCAAGGCCAAGAGCGAGAAGGCCAAACAATGGTTGTACGGCGAGAAGGTTCCCGGAGATGGTCCGCATCGCCATACTTCGGGATCAAAATCATTCCCGAAGAGGAAGCAAGAATTGGTAAATTTATTATTATTATTATTTAATTTTTTTGGTTGTTTTATTATATTTATCTAATTAAATTTATTTTATATCACAGATGCAACAGATAGGAAGAGAACCGACCCTCTTTGAGCTGGTAGTGGAAACCCATGCCAAGAAGAAGTCGGTCGTCGGGGAAGAGAGCGACGAACCCGAATTCGTCGACCCTCAAGCGGAAAGAACCATGAAAGCTGTGACGGAGAAGATGACATAGAAATGACAAGCTTTCGGTTCAACTCTCGACGACCTCGGTCATTTACAAAAGGACAAAATTTATTTGGAAGTGAAAATTTAGTATTTTATCTTTCGATAATAAATAAAAATTTTGTAACATATTTTGGGAAATTTCCAATGGATATGTCTGTTGGAAATCGCCTGTTTTTTTGTAGTGTAAGGAATGACGACTTGTTAGATCAACTAAGGGTGAAACTTGATTTTCCACGATTGATCTAGCATTGAGCTACCACCAGATTCCAATTCTAGAAGATAATATAAGGTAACCACATTCCAAACTCATTAAATAGATTATGAATTCATGATTATGCCATTAGGATTAACCAACGCCTTGACCAAATTCATGAAGGTGACAAACAATGTTTTTTTTAAATTGATTATCCCATAAGAAATGGGTGCTTACTCATACTTTGCGAACGTGTTATACCATACGCATCACGACAATTGCATACACATGAAGGGAATTATCAAATTAATTTCTTGTAGATGGTGTATGTGGTATTTGTATTTAACATTTTGCGTGCATATTTACATGAAGAGAAGGTATAAATTTGAACGGATTAAGAGAGTTTTAAGTATATCTTCAAGAAACCTCGCGCTTATTCTATAATAGACATGATGGATGGAATTTATTGCTGATTATAATATGGGCATCACTTAATAACTGAGAAAAGTAAACGTCATGGCGGATGCATTAAGCTACCAAAGTATGAAGATAGTATGATAAGAACCTGATTGTGATTCCACAACGGATCATACAAGGACCGATCATGAGATCCAAAGTAAAGTAGTTTAGGAATGTGCACACTAAAATGGACTTGCTAGGACAATCCATGGATGGATGAGGACATTAAAAAGAGCTAAATCTAGACTAAAAGCTTCACCTACAAGGACAAAGGACCAAGAAGAGCAAGAAGTGGGAAGAGTAAAGGCGCTCGGCCTGAGCAAGGCTCGCTCGGCCTGAATAGAGGCTCACTCAACCCGAGGAAATCTTCTGGACCAATGGAGCATGCAAAAGGTTTGACCGTTCAACCCGAATGTTGAAGGAATCGACCCAACATAGTTGTTACTCGGATGAATGTACTTTAATTGTGCAGAATTTGGGTTTAAGACTTAACGGTGCTCGACCAACCAGTTACACCGTTTAAGCGAGTATTTGTGTTGCGTTTAATTAAATTATCTTATTTTTATTTAGTTTACATTATTATTCGGTCCCTATAAATAGAGGATCCATTGTATAACATTATAACCTAAGTTTAGGTTAATAAAGATTGTTGTTTTCATGCTAATCCTATAGATTTAGCTATCGAACTCTTGGAGAAATTCTGGAATGCTCACCTACTTATCAACACTAGATAACAATTATTTTGGCATCATTCATTGTGTATGTTGTATTCTAGTCGAATATTAGTTAGGGTTTAAGATGTCCTTTTTTCTAGATGACAAGTTATAGGTTCCGCTTTAGGGTTGCTAGTGGGTTTCAGTCCATTTCCATCCTCCTAAAAAAAGAATATTTATCTAGGATCGTATCATAGTGGCTGTATAGGAATTTAATTTGTTAGTCAGCTAGTTGAGCACTATGAAATTGGAAGCAAGATTAGAAAGATTAGAAAGATTGAGAGATTGAGAGCGAGCGAAAGATCGAGAGATTTAGAGAGAATAAGATTAAATGTAACATGCATGAGTTAGAGCGGTCAACTAGGCATAGGAGAGCGCATAGCTCATAAATTGGCATTGTTCGGATGACTTGAGCGAAGAGAGCAGGACGCGGAGTGCGGGATGCGGCAGAGCAGGACGCAGGACATGGAGAGTGGGACACGAGACACGACCTAACATGAAGAAGAAGAAAACATAGATTTTCTTCATATACTTAACAATCCCCTCAAGCTTAGGCGTTCAAGAGTAAATTAAGTGGAGCCTCATTAAAATATTTTCGGGGAAAACCCAATTGAGCCAAAAAACCCGACAGAGGAAAAAGAGTACAACACTTATGAGCTCGAGGGACGATTGACTAAGCTTGAGTTCGATGCCTTGGGACTGAAGATATATATGAGGCCGATCCGATTATGGAGATCTTTGCATACGTTTTCAGTTGTGGCTTTGGTGAAGATATCGTCTAACTGATATGAGCTTCTTGTGTATGTGAATTCAATGACGCCATCTTCGAGCTTCTCTCGAACAAAATGACAGTCGTTTTCAATATGTTTTGTTCTCTCGTGGAACACCGGAGGCAATGTGAATTGCCACCTGATTGTTTCAATGAAGCATCGTGACTTGCGAGGGTTAAAGACCAATATCTTTGAGAAGGGCACTGATCCAAACGAGCTCACATGTTTATTTGTCATAGCTCGGTACTCAGCCTCGGTGCTGGATCGAGAGACCACCAATTGCGTTTTTCTTCTCCAAGTGACGAGGTTCCCCCCGACAAAGATACATAACACCGTTGTTGATTTTCGGTCTTCCGGTCACCGACCCAATATGCATCACCGTTCCCAATTAGACTAGTATCGATGTTTTTACTCATTAGTATAGATTTTTTTGGAGCGTTCTTGATGTATCAGAGGATTTAGTTAACCATTTTCCAATGTTGTTCCTTCGGAGCATGCATATGTTGGCTGACCTGATTCACAACATAACACAAGTCAGGTCTTGTTATCGTGAAGTATATTAGCTTATCGACAAGTGGTCTGTATTGTTCTATATCATAAAATGGTTCCCACTCACGCAAGTGTTTGAATTTATCTTCGATGGGGGTCTTGGTCGGCTTAGATCCGAGTTTACCTATTTCATTCAAAAGATCTAAAGCATATTTTCTTTGAGAAAGAAATAGTTTATCATTATATCTAATTACTTCAATTCCAAGAAAGTACTTAAGTTCACCTAGATCCTTTATATCAAAAGTTTCTTTTAGAAAAATATTTAACACTTTCTTACCTTTATTATCAACACATGTTAAGATTATATCATCAACATAAACCAAGAGAATGATGATACCTGATTTTTTTTTCGAATGATGAATATGGAATTATCAGTCTCACTCCTCTTAAAACCATACTTTCGAACAGCATCATAGAGTTAGTGTACCAAGCTCGTGGGGTCTGTTTACGTCCATAGAGAGCTCCCTTTTGTTTGCATACAATTCCTTTTTCGGTTTGGAGGCCCTGGGGAGGTTTCATATAGATCTCTTCTTTTATTTTCCCTCAAAGGAAAGCATTTTTAACATCCATCTGCCACAAACTCCAATTAAGGTTAATAGCAACAAAAAGATAATGCGAGCATAATGAAGTTTAGCAACAGGGGCAAAAGTCTCTGTATAATCTTCTCCATACTTCTGATTATACCCTTATGCTACTAAGCGAGCCTTAAAACGTTCTACCTCACCATTACTCTTATATTTTATTTTTGTATACCCATTTGCTTTCTATGGGATTCTTTTCTTTAGGACAAGGAACAAGGTCCCATGTTTTATTCTTTTCTAAGGCTGCTAGCTCCTTGGTCATGGATTCCTCCCATTCGTGCTTCCCTTCGGCTTCTTTATAGGTTTTTGGCTCAATATCCCTGTCAATTTTACTAAGAAAAGCTTAATGATCAGTAGAGATAAATGCTAAAGAAAAAGTTTTGAATAGGATGTTTGATTGCCATGCCATTGAAATAGGGTGTTTGGTTGTCATGCCATTGAATAGGATTGTGAATCAAATCCAAGATTGGCCGCCTTATTCTAGTGCTTCTCCGAGGCACTATCTCATTTAGAATCGTTCCTTTGACTTCATCGATGTCATGATCCTCATTTTGGTGATGATCATGGCTTTGTTCTTCGTTCTCATGATTTGAGACCCTACTTTCATCCTCATGATTTTGCTCAGAATGTATGATCTCATCATGGCTTTCTTGTTCTTCATTTTCTGAGATTTCTTGATCATTTTGGTCTTCATGATGCTCAAGTACACTTAGCAGAGGACCTGTTTTATTGTTAGTTTCCAAAATTGAACGTACTAAGTTTTTAAGGGACAAACCTATATCATTTGGTTCTGAGATTCCTTTAATCTCTTCCAAGGTTATTTTATCATGAAAGCTCTTGTCTTCGAGGAACATAACATATCGAGACACCATTACATGTTGAGATTTTGGATTGAAACATTTGTAGCCTATTTGATTTAATGAGTATCCGATGAACATGGCTTTACTGATCCTTGGTTCCGACTTGTTTCGCTATGAGTTAGGAACAAGAACAAAACACACACAACCGAAGCTTCTAAAGTACTCAAGATCAGGTTTTGTAGACTTTAATACCTCATAAGGTGATTTGTCTTTTAGAACTTTTGTTGGAATTCTATTAATGATGTGACATGCGGTCATGACCGCATCAGACCAAAGCCTTTTAGGAATATCTCGATCGAACATGACAGTTCTCGAGACTTCCATTAGGTGTTTGTTCTTCCTCTCGGCCACTTCGTTTTGTTGTAGAGTATAGGGACACAAGGTTTGGTGTGTAATGACTTGTTCTTCAAGGTACCTGCGAAACTGAAGACTAGTATACTTCCATCATTTTCAGTGCTTAGAAATTTTATTTTAGCATCATGTCGAGTTAAAACATGCTTATGAAGCTTCACAAACACATCATAAACACAACTCTTAGACGAGGGAGTATAAAGCCATGTAAACTTTGATTTTTCATCGATGAAGGTTACAAAATATTCTTTTGATCACGAAAAACAAATGGAGCTGTCCAATTATCTGAATGGATCATCTAAAAAAAAAATTTATTAACCAAAATGGAGTTTGGAAAAACTTATTTTACGTGCTTTCCTAAGATGCAAGCATCACAAGATTCATGTTTATCATTAAGATCAGAAAAAATGATACTTAGAATGTTGCTATGAGGGTGTCCAAGTCTCGCATGCCACATAGAAACCTTAGTATGACCTTTCTTTTTGCAATGCTTACAATTTTTGAAAGGCTTGATAGCAGCGGCTTGCCTAGAGGTGCTTTTGGAAACATTAGTTTCCTCGGTCATTCCTTTAAAGAGATAGTTTCCTTCCTCCATTTTAATCATCAAACAAAGTTTGTTAAACGAGGGAAACTCATTTTGGCGAAGTATGTGAAGAATAAGGTCGTTGTATTTGTCATCGAGAGAGAATAAAAGGCAAAAGACCTGATCCTGGTTTGCTCTCTGAGCTATTTCCACAGGATCCGCAGCATGAGGCCATTGAGCATCAAGTTCTGACCGTAATTCCTTAAAATCACCCAAAGCCTAGTTAGAAAACTTTCCCTCATGCCTTAGATTATTAAGGGTTTTATTTACTTCATACACACGTTTAAATCCGAATTAATTGCCAAAAACTTGTTTCACCTCGTCCTAAAGCTCCTTAGGAGACTCTATATGCCCATATGTACGAAGTATATGTGATTCAAGAGAATTTTGGTAAAACAACCAAGGCAGTGAGCTTATTTTGTTCCCATTTTTCTGATCCGGCACTTGAATCGACCGGTTTCACATCCGATCTTGTCACGAAATCCCAAAGACCTCGCATGCCAAGATTGGCCTTAGGAATCTTTGTCCAGATGGAATAATTGTTTCCATGGAACGAGTTGAGATGCTTTTGGTCGAGTCCATGACGAGAGATCTGAGGAAACAAAGGAAAACAAAAACAAAGAGAGACGTCGAGGATGCAACCAACAATGCAGAAGAGGACGCGACCTCCAGCGCGGAAGAAGAAGCCGTCTGCGCGACTCGAGACGCCGACAACGTGACCCGAGACACGACCAGATCGAAGTACGTTGATCCCATGACCCGAGCAAAAGCTATGGAGAAAGAAGCCTTGATCCTACCAGCCCTTCCCGTGACCCGAGCCAAGGCTGCGAAGCTTAAGGACACCATTATCGAGATTCTCGCGGCCGTCCACGCGCATGAAGAATACTCAAGTTCACGTGAAGTTACAAGCCTAAGGAACGTTATTCAAGCCGAAGCCTGACCCGCAACGGTTATTAATTAGGTAAGTGACCCGCGTGTACTCTTTTCCCTTCGTCGGTTTTGTCCGACGGGGTTTTCCGACGATGGGCTTTTAACGAGGCTACGTTTTACTTATTCCCACGACCTAATTAATTATGAAGGATATTAGGATATTATTGTAATAAAGGTATAATTGTAATTTTCTATTCCCTAATTAGGTTAACTGTTTAACCTCTTGTACATATAGCCGTTCAAGGCTTGATTGAATGTAATAATTCGAAATCATTATTCACATGGTATCAGAGCTGAAATCGTCTCACGACGTAACCCTAGCCGCCTAACCCTTTTTTTTTTGGCCACCCCAGCCGCCGCACCCTATTGGTCCGGCCGCCGCACCCCCTTCGGCCCAGCCGCTGCTCCGAAGCCTCATACCCCCGGGTTCGCCGCCCGT
>CM071864.1:16373816-16391109 GCA_036759665.1 Gynandropsis gynandra | reverse complement strand
AACACGGTCGGGCAAAGGGCTTGCACGAGCGGGTACAAGCTGTGCCCGCTCGGGCCGTTGATTTTCTCAACTAATTCCCAAGATTTCTAACAACCAAATCAAGGGAAATCAGATCTATTTAAAGGGGAATCGAACCAAATTGAAAAGGGGGGACTCAAGGACATTTCAGTGCCATAGAAGACACACTTGGAAGGATTGAGACGGACGGAACGAAGGATCCGAAGCCTGGAGGATCTATTGAAGACATCGGTTGATGAATAGGGAGCATTCTTATTCTCTTTCTATGTTGAATTTAGATTTCTTTTGTGTTTCGTTTCCTGAGTTCATGTCCAAGTAGATCTATTGCCATAGGTTAGAGAGTATTGCCAATATGTAATGAAGTCTTGTGCTTAATGAATGGTGGATCTTAATGCTTTCATACTTGTACGTCACTCGATATGAATGAATTTGGTATTTGATCATGTTTTCAGATTTCATGGTTGATCTTAATGCTTCAATACTTGTACGCCACTTGATTGATGATGTTAGAAGTCTAATAAATCTACGCCAGGGCATTAGACTTTGGAACTTAGCCGTGATTTAGGGTTTAATCGGTTTAGAATCTACGCCAGGTCAATCGATTGGATCTAGGGATTAGGATAGCGGTCGTAATGCGTCTATGTATGTAAGATGCGCAATAGATATATTGGTATATGCATGCTAGATAGTGGACAAGTCTACGCCAGTCGGTTCCTATAGGAGAGCTTGAATTCCCTGAACTCGTGATAGTATCTAAGACCAACTATCTTGTTAGAATTTCGTTACATTGTCGTGCAACTCTCGATACCTATGGTGGTTAGTCTTTGAGTCATTCCTATCATTAGTTTAGTTTAGTTTAGTTTGCATTTGCATTCCATCCACTGTTGATTTCACACGTCTTATTCATTAGTCTAATAGCTTTAGAGTTGCATCAATTCCTTGTGTTCGACCCTAGTTGCTACACGATCCGTATCCTTGCGGAAGCGTTAGTCTAGGTAATTTATTACTTGATATAATGTACATCACAAAGTGTGTAGCGTTATCATCGATTGAGGAAGTTGCACTAACATTGCAAGCGCTACGATGGTTCGAAAACACGGATTAAAAGTCCAAAAGCATCCGAAGCCATATAAGCTTCAATGGCTGGATGAAAATGGCGAGATGAAGGTGACAAACCATGTAACCGTGCCCTTTGCTATAGGAAAATACGAAGATGAGATTTTGTGCGCTGTGCTCCCGATGGAGGCGAGCCATATTTTGCTCAGAAGACCTTGGCAATCGGATCGCAAGGTAAAACACGACGGTTATACTAATAAGCATTATTTTGAGTATAATGGTAGGAAGACCGTCCTTGTTCCTTTGACGTCTAAGGAGGTAATGCAAGACCAATTGCATTTGAAGAAGCAAAGCGCGCTTGAACTTAGACCGTCAAATTTTTACGCAAGATCACGTGAGATCAAGAAATCTCTTCATTCTGATCAGACCGTGTTGCTATTTTTTTATAAGGAAGCTCTTTCGAGCTTATCTAACCTTGCACCGGTGCTGCCGAGTGAGATTTCTAACTTATTGCAGGAATACATCGATGTCTTTCCCGAAGAGAACCCCACCGGATTGCCACCAATACATGGAATCGAACACCAAATCGATTTCGTTCCTGGAGCCACGTTACCAAATCGGCCAGCCTACCAAACCAATCCCGTAGAGACAAAGGAGCTGCAAAGGCAAGTGGAGGAGCTTATGGCCAAAGGACATATTCGCGAGAGTATGAGCCGTGCGCCTTACCAGTACTACTCGTGTGATAACGTCTATTTTGTTCTAGTATTTTCATCTATTTTCATAGTTAGTTTCATCATTCATTTGATTTTATCAAGCATTAAGCATCATTATCATCCCGTTTTCAGTTATTTTGGAGCTAAGGGACGTGCCAAGACAAAGTGCAAACATCGAGGATCATCACGGGACAAACGGGACGAGAATCGGCATGGAAAAGCCACTACCCACGTGGGTACATCCCTTGCCCGAGCGAGCAATTTTGTCCAGCAAGTTTTGCACGAGTCGGGCAAGAAAAACCACGATCGGGGCCTCTACCCGAGCGGGCACAAGTCATGCCCGAGCGGGCAGCATGCCAGCCCGAGCGGGCACCCCTTTTTCATCGCGTTTCTGCGCGATCTTCTGCACCGTACCCGAGCGGGTCTTTTTCCTTGCCCGAGCGGGTCGCGGCCGTCACCTGCAACTTTACATAAGTTAATTTGACTTAAAAGAAGGGGAAGTTCGTGGGGGAATTATACAATAAGGAAAACACCCCTAGAGAAGAGGAATAAAGTCATATTTCGCTGGAGGAAGTAATAGAAACGTTGCCAACTTAATCAAGATTTGGAAAACTCAAGAAAAGGCAACAACGAGAGGTGGCTGCTGTAACTAAAGAGGAGAGAGCTTTAGGGATGGGAGGAGACATAAATTAGAGACAGAAAATTAGAGAGAGAAGAGGAAGGAGAGCCGAACGCTCACACAAGGGCGAAGGACGGAGCGAGGAAGCCGGAGCGCGGAGGAGCTATTGAAGACGTCAGTATTGAATAGGGATGGATCTCATTCTTTATCCATGTTGAATATAGTTATCTTTTGTGTTTCTTTTGCTGAGTTCATGTCCGATTAGGTCCATAGCCATGGGTTAGAGAGTTTTGACGATATGTAATGAAGTTTTGTTCTTAATGCTTGGTTATAATATTTGTTCGTTTCGGATTGATTGGTTGTTCGTAATGCTTTTATTCTTGTTGGTAGCTTGAATGAATGATTATAAAAATCTAATGGCATTGGGAGATGAGTTGGATTTTGGAACGTAGCCATGATATGAAGTCTCAATTGATTTAGAACCTTGGCCAGTCGGTCGATTGAACTTAGGAATTAGGATAGCGATCTTAATGCGTCTAGTAGGTGAGATACACAATTGGGAGATTGGTATACGCATACTAGATAGTGGGTTTAGGCATCGGGAGAGTCATTCCCTAAGAAAGAGCTTGAATTCCCCGAATACGTAACAATATCTATAACCATGATCTTGTTAGAACTTCGTTGCATCATTATGCATCTCTCGAAACCTGTGGTGTTCAGTTCATTGAGTTTAATCCGATAGTTAATTAGTCTAGTTTAGTTTCATTCACATTAGTTTACTAGCTTTAGAGTTGCATCAATTCCTTGTGTTCGACCCTGGTACTGTACGATCCGTATCCTTGCGGAAGCGTTAGTCTAGGTAAATTATTACTTGAGATTAACCACATCATCGTGCCGAAGAAAGATGGCAGCTGGCGCATGTGCATTGATTGTCGCGCAATCAACAACATCACGGTGAAATATCGACATCCTATTCCTAGGCTAGATGACATGCTAGACGAATTGCATGGAAGTAGGATATTTTCGAAAATTGATCTTAAAAGTTGTTACCATCAAATTAGAATGAAGGAAGGAGATGAATGGAAAAATGCGTTTAAAACTAAGCACGGATTATATGAGTGGTTAGTTATGCCCTTTGGGTTATCAAATGCACCTAGCACTTTTATGCGATTAATGAACCATGTGCTTAGGGAGTATATAGGTAGATTTGTGGTAGTCTACTTTGACGACATTTTGATCTATAGCAAGAATTTGGATGAGCACCTAGAACATTTAGAATTAGTGTTGAAGGTACTTAGGAAAGAAGAATTGTACGCCAACTTAAAAAATATACCTTTTGTACGGATAACATTGTCTTCCTAGGTTTTGTAGTAAGTGCAGATGGCGTTAAGGTCGACGAGGAGAAAGTCAAAGCCATTCGAGAATGGCCGAACCCAAAGAACATCGGGGAAGTCTGGAGCTTCCATGGACTCGCGGGTTTTTACCGGTGATTCGTAAAGGACTTCAGCACCTTAGTCGCCCCTCTTGTGGAAGTTATAAAGAAAAACATGGGATTCAAGTGGGGAGAAGCGCAAGAAGCAACGTTTCAAACACTGAAGGAGAAACTGACTAACGCCCCTTTGCTTATATTACCCGATTTTCTTAAAATGTTTGAGATTGAGTTTGATGCATCAGGTGTAGGAATTGGTGCAGTCTTAATGCAGGATTGGAAGCCGATTGCCTACTTCAGTGAAAAACTCGGAGGTGCAACTCTCAACTACGCCACCTACGACAAAGAGCTATATGCACTTGTGAGGGCGTTGCAAACTTGGCAACATTATTTGTGGCCAAAGAAGTTTGTGATACACATCAACCATAAATCGCACAAATATTTGAAGGGTTAAAACAAATTAAGCAAGAGACATGCGAGGTGGGTAGAATTCATCGAAACTTTTCCTTACGTCATCAAATATAAGCAAGGTAAGGAGAACGTAGTGGCTGATGCCCTATCCCGAAGGTACGCTTTGTTAAGTACCTTGGATGCTAAACTTCTAGGTTTTGAACAAATTAAAGAACTATACGTGACTGACCTAGAATTTGGAGAAGCTTATAAGAATAGCGAGAAGTTTGCTTCAGGACATTTCTATAGGCATGATGATTATTCATTTTACGATAAACGTTTATGTGTGCCTAACTGCTCTATGAGAGAGTTATTTGTTAGAGAAGCCCACAGTGGTGGACTCATGGGCCATTTCGGAGTTGCAAAGACTTTGAAAATATTGTAGGATCATTTCTATTGGCCACATATGAAGAGGGACGTGGAACGTATTTGCAAGCGATGTGTCGCATGTAAACAGGCTAAATCTAAGGTTCAGCCTCACAGTTTGTATACTCCTCTTCCTATCCCAACTCATCCTTGGACTGACATATCTATGGACTTTGTGATTGGATTCCCTAGGACCAAAGCCGGTAAAGATTTAATCTTTGTGGTAGTAGATAGATTCTTGAAAATGACGCATTTCATACCATGTCATAAGTCGGATGATGCATTGCATGTAGCTGAATTATTCTTTAAAGAAGTAGTACGTTTGCATACACAATAAGTGAATGAAATCTAAATAATCTACTCTAAACTAGACCTAAGAATGATATAAAAACTACAACGGATTACGTGTTATCATCATCCACAAACCGATGGTCAAACAGAAGTATTGAACCGAACCCTAGGAACTTTACTGCGTGCACTTGTTAGGAAGAATTTAAAAACTTGGGAAGAATGTTTACCACATGCTGAATTTGCTTATAATCATGCTGTACATTCTGCATCGAAATTCTGTCCTTTTGAAATTGTGTACGGGTTCAATCCTGCTTCACCCCTGGATCTAATGCCTCTGCAATCAAGTGATCGAGTTAGCCTGGACAGAAAACGGAAGGCCAAATTGGTCAAACAAATTCTTGAAAAGGCAAGGAAAAACATAGAGGAGAAGACCAAGCTCTATGTAAAACAATCAAACAAAGGACGAAAGAAGATGACTTTCAAGCCCGGTGATCATGTGTGGATTCACCTACGGAAAGAACATTTTCCGGACGAGCGGAAGTCAAAATTAATGCCCCGGATTGACGGCCCATTCACTGTGACCAAGAAGATCAGCAACAACGCCTACCGGCTAGATTTGCGAGGTAAGTATAATGTCAGTTCTAGCTTTAATGTTACTGACTTGATGCCTTTTATTGCAGATCATGCGGATTTGAGGACAAATCCTTTTCAAGTAGGAGGGCATGATATGATCCCAAGAGGCATCGAGGATACGACCAACAATGCAGAAGAGGACGCGACCTCCAGCGCGAAAGAAGAAGCCGTCTGCGCGACCCGAGACGCCGACTACGCGACCTAAGACGTGACCAGATCGAAGTACGTTGGTCCCGTGACCCAAGAAAGAGCTATTGAGGAAGAAGCCTTGATCCTACCATCTGGTCCCGTTACCCGAGCGAAGGCTACGAAGCTTAAGGACGCCATTATCGGGATTCTCGCGGTCGTCCACGCGCAGGAAGAATACTCAAGTTCATGTGAAGTTATGAGCCTAAGGAGCATTATTCAAGCCGAAGCTCGACCTGTAATGGTTATTAATTAGGTAAGTGACCCGCGTGTACTCTTTTCACTTCGTCGGTTTTGTCCCACTGGGTTTTCCGACGACGGGTTTTTAACGAGGCTGCATGTCACTTATTCCCGTGACCTAATTAATAACCCGGGGTTCCAAGAAGAGTTTGCACCCCAACATGCACGTCCATCAAGTTTATCTTCTTGTTTTATGTTTTCTATGTATTAATGTGTAGCCTTGCATGATGCCTACCCATTGATGTCATATTTAATGTTTGCATGGCCTAGGGTTTCTATATGGTCGGCCATTCCCCCTTTGTAGAACAACCAATTTTCAACTTTTGAATCTACTTGATCTTTTATCTTGAATTCTTGTGAATTCTTGGCTTGTTGGTGCGTAATATCCAGCAACCTTGTTGGTGTGTAATATCCAACGATTGTTCGTCCTTCATTGGTGTGTAATATCCTTCGGAGACGAACCGGTGATTCGAGAGCTTTCCGCAACTCTCGTGTGACCATCCATCCCACAAACCTTGTGCGACTCGTTGCAGCAAGGCCTATCCATTCCTAACCTAGTCTAGAGCGCTTTACCCGTCGTTCCAGTCGAGATCGCATCAGTTTTACCGAAAATAGCTTTTGAAAGAGATTAGATTTCAAAAGAAATAAAATCATTCGAAACGTTTCCGAGATTTGATCAGTGCTATGCTACCATGTGGATTTTGTAAACAAAAGATAATTAAGCTGAAGCAAGATTAGAAAGATCGAGAAAAGATCAAGAGATTGAGAGATGGAGTGCAAGCGAAAGATCAAGAGATTTAGCGAGAATAAGATTAACTATTCTCTTATGTTTTTCTTCTTACATATTTATACAATAATTCTAACAACTAGAAAAGAGAAAAACAAGGAAAATACAAGTACAAATTCAAAGCACAAGTTTAAATGTAACATGCATGAGCTGGAGCAATCAACTAGGCATAGGAGAGCGCAGAGCTCATAAATTAGCATTGACCGGACGACTTGAGCGAAGAGAGCAAAACGTTGGACGCGGGACTCGGAGAGCGGAACACGGAGAGTGAGAGGCGGGACGCGGCCGAACGTAAAAAGAAGAAAACACAGATTTCTTCATATACTTAACATAGGCTACATAATATGAACTGCTCAACTAGAAAATACAAGGTTACAGAAGATTTAAGACAATCTACAAGATTCGCGGTATAAGCTATACGAGATCATAGAGGACATTTTAATGATGATAAATAATAAGAATTTCGTAATGAAGAATGCATGGATCAAGAAATGAATTTTGGACGAGGCATTGATCACCATTTTGTTTACATATGGGATCAAGAAAAATATATTGTGATATTAAACACATTTATAAGTAGTCGGGAAGGAAAAAGACATTGGTCGTTAGGTTGCAAGATATCCCACATGTCAACTGATTAAACCCGGGCAATAAGACTTGAGCGGAATATTTTAGAGCATTCTAATTACTGATTGGAAATAGGATCAAGTCATTACATATTTTGTGATCGGAAGGACAATTCGTGGAAAGACAACATTTGGCTTGTTGTGGACAGCTTAACCAAGTCAATACATTTCGTTCAAATCACAAAAGCATACAATGTGGATAAGTTGGCCAAAATCTACACTATGGAGAATGTAAGCTCCACGACGTTCCAAAAACCATGGTGTGATATTGAGATGGTACATTTACATTATGAATTTGACAAGCATTCTGGAAAGAGTTGAGCACAAACTACTCATGAGTACATGATACCATCCATACATGGAAACTCGGGTAGAGCAGGCTATCAAGGCACTGGAGGATATGCAGTGGGCATGTGCTTTGGAATGGTCCAGAAGTTGAGAATACCATATACTTTTGGTGGAGTTCACCTATAACAATGCCTACCATGTCAGCATTAGATTTTGTTGTATGTAACATTATAAGGGTGATAGTTTGGCATTCCGCTTTGTTGGGTCGAGCTGGGCGACAATAATATTTTTGGAGCAGAAGTGATAGAGAAACCATTAAGAATATATGAGTCGGTAAGACAAAAATGAAAGTCCCTCAGGATGGGGAGAAATGTTACTTCGACCTAAAGAGGAAGGATGTCAAATTCAATGATAGAGAATTTGTATATTTACATAAATAGGCTCGACCACTACAAAAGAATACAAGAAAATCTATGCAAATTTGCATTGGAAACGATCTATTTCACATTAAAAATTAGTGTTTTCAAAGCAACGGTAACACTGCATTTGCATTTCCTACCACACTATTGGTACGAGACCAGCGTTGGTCTAATGTTACACCCTATGACACAATTATGATGTGTATTTACATTACACATTCTATCGCAATTGCAAGGCCATTGCATAACAAAATTTTATGCACATGGATTTTAAGCTTTTGTTAGCAAAGTTATCGAGGAAACTAACAAAACATTGTATTACCAATAATAACAAATTGCAATGCCAAATTGCGTTACCAAAACTAACAAAAATATAATGCATAATTGCATAACAATTTACCACGGAGTTCACGCGCTAACTGCATTAAAAAGGATATTGTCAAGCCCACAAAATTTGTGCTGGTATGTTTAGTTCTAAAGTATTTTAACTATATAAAACAAAATTTAAATTGCAAACAATAAAATACAAATATAAAAAACAATATAGAAAACATACAAAATCAGTTCTCGTTAAATAACTCTTTGAATCTTGCAATGTCGATTTGCAAAGAAGAAGATGTTGATATCGTAGCGGGGATGGGAGCTGAAGCTAGAGTTACGGTTCAAATAGGAATGAGTGTGGCAGAAAAAGAGCTGGGATGCGATATGGATTTATGCAGGACCTTAACAACCTGTTCCAGATCATCAATCTTTCCTTACAAACTGCAATCTCGATCATCCAATCATCCGCTCATCGCATGAGGCTTATGACATCGTGTGTAACCATGGGCATCCCTTCGCTCGTGGTGATCTAGGACTTCAATGAGACTAAATTGAATATACATCAATATCAATTAGGATGGAATTAGGATGGAAGATCTACGAAACAAAATATTCGTTATACTTGACTATACAAAAATGAAAAATAATCAAATAAAATAATGATACTTACATTTATATAAAGCTCATTGAGTATGACTTGCGTGATTTCTAATGTTTAACCATCGCCTTGACTCGTCGGTTCCTCTTGTTGCATTATTCCTACTACTTGAAATAATGTAATTAGAATTTATAAAAAAATAAACACTATACATTTACTCTTCCTTCACCTTTTTGGTCTTGTCTTGAATCCACGTTTCGACTATTTCTAGTGGGTGTTCACCCATAACTCCACTAAGGTTGCTGGTCAAAATATTAATGTTATTACAAAGTAACACATAAACAAATATCATTTGATATTAGATTGAAAAAATAGTGAAAATTTAAAATATTTTTAAATAACTTATCGTGTCATAATAGACTTTCACAAAAAGTTTTGCACCAGCTGTATGCATCAAAGATGCAAAATCTGGTGCAACGAGGGTCTTTCACTTCCTCTTGGCTTTATCGGGTTGCTTGAGGAGTTTTGAATTTGACCAATTCTTTACTAGTGCTTTGTGAATTTCTACACGGATAAAATTCGAGGGGCATTTGTCCAGGTGTGGATAGACCTGCTAGTCTCCTTCGAGCTCGTTATTTTTTACTTTAGTCATTTTATCACAAAAGTTTATCAGAGATTGTATAAAACATTATGTATTGGGATTACCAAAACTATTTTTGATAAATAAATAAATTTGAACATTAGTATTTAAAAAATAATAAATTGTAATTAAACTGTTAAATATTACTTACCGCGAACACTGTCCATCAGTAGTTTTTGGCGGACTATGGAGTCAAAAACCAACTTGTGTACGTGCCGACCTTGCATTAATATTCAACGTTAAAAAACAATTAATTAGTTATATATTACATAAAATAATATTAAATACAGGAAAACGTATTTACTTACCAATATTTTTGTTTTCCATTTCGAGTTAGAATCATATCTTGAAGTAACCAACGACTTGATGTGCGCTCGAGGTGGCGCAAAAGATACTCGATGTTGGGAATTGTCGGGATATGAAAATGATTATATGTAGAGGTCGTCTTCCCTATGAGAAAGATATCAATGTACAAGCTCGTCGGTGATCCACGTGACTGGAGCCATTCATCGACATCTCTAGAGTCTCTCTGAAATTCTAATTCTGCAAAGAGAAGCCGAATATCTTCCTTATTAATGTGGAGATATTCTGCAAAACACAAAAAAATAATTAGAAACAAAAAACGGACACAAATCCAAATCATTATCTAATTCAATTTCCAATTCAATACCAAATCTATATCAACACAATTTCTAATTCAATTTCAACCTTAAACTAAATTAAACCTAACTAGTATAAACAAAACCAAAAATAAACCGAACGATTCAAACATGACCGACCTTAATTGATTTTAACCGACCGATTCAAACATAATACCTAAGTTGGTTAAATCGACCTAACCGAGCTAAACTAGCCTAAAACTTGAAAATACAACTAAATCTATACACCAATACATGATAATTCATAATAAAACTACTAAATCTAATAGAAATTAATTCTAAATATAATCTAAAACGAAATACATAAAAAAATGAATATAATAAACTACACATAAACTGAATAAAACCAATATACTTTTTTAAAGTGGTGTATGATTATATATATGTTGAAGATGCAATTTCCGGAGAGAGTAGGAGAAGAAAGTCGATATCCAACAATTGTTTGTATTTTTCTCTCTTAATTTTGAAAGTAGGAGAGAAAGAATAAGTTGTTCGAGTTTATGAGCATTTCCAACGCAATTGCATGATCGATAATTATCCACTCAATGCAATTAAAAATGGAGATGACATCATTTAGGCAATCCAATTCTAACACGATTGCATTATCATTTCTAATTCAATGGTTTTACCCGCTTCGATTTTGCGTTTCTAATGCAATTGCTTTAATGTCTATAACGAGAGAATTATATGCTAAATGCATATTTTTCTAGCATAAAGAAGTTAGAATTTCATTACCAATAGCAAATCCGTTGCATTAAATATTGTGGTTAACGTAATTTCTTACAAATTTTAACTTAGATAAAAAAACTTAATAATCATAATCATGTAATACATTTAAATTTGGTAATTTGTTAACACTAATAATGATAATAATGAATAGAAAGTAATGACTTGACTTTTAAATAATAATCTTCTACATAATCATATTCATCATTTTTACATCATTGCGTTCTTCAAAATCTTTTCCCTCTCCATCTAGTATTACATCTTACTCATTTTGAGGTTTAAATTGTTTGATACGTAACAATGATAAATATCTAAATTTAGCCATGAGCTCTTCATTGTATTTTTTCATTAGTTTAGCTTTTGCATCATCGTCATCCAATAAAACAATTTTTCTAGGACATATTTTCACAACCACGCTCCAATTATCACATTATTGTTTTGTTTTTGCATATGGGAGTAAAACCATTTGATCGACTTTCAGTGATAAGATGAAATGATCATTCTTCTAAAACCTATGTGATGTTTGGACATCATAAGCTCTATTCTTATTTCTTCTATTTCCTCTCATGATACTCGGATTGAACCGATCAAATTGGAAAACTATCACCTTTACTCTACAATATTTTTGATTTCGAACTTAAAAATCTCTTTATAAATACTGTGAAAGTCTAGTTCTTCAGATGAATCATAGTAATTAGCTCCTTTTACACACAAACCGCCATTACTTGTCATTTTTGCTGAACTGAGTCAAATTCTAACTGTGTGTGAAATGTGTAGCCATGGGTAAACGTTGTAGGTCAAAATTCATCATTCTTATTGGAAGTCGTCCAAGTCATTCAATCATGCGGATGCAGAAGTATAAGTTGTGTTGCTATTGTTAACTTGATATAAATATGATTTAAATATCATTATCATTGAATGTTCAAATGAATCAGAGTAATGTATATATATATATATATAAATCAATGTGCTTATATAATTCTGCAGCCATGAAGCAATGTATGTTGTTTTATCCCAAATAGATCTCTATCTGTCAAATATGGATTATTTTTTTGGTGCCTCATCGAAAAAGAATGCTATATATATGTATATATAGACACATATGTTAAATATCTTTCACACATATATATATATATATACAAATTAATTTTGTACTTTACCTTTCACAATTGAATAAGATTTAAGTATATGTATGATGAAGCTTTTGATCGATAAAAAGTCTTTGTGTAACCTTCCCGCTCAACCATATAGTTCACGTTAAATATCTCAGGAATATTGGTGAACATTTCACCATACTAAAAACGAGGATTTCATTCTTGTTCTTTGACGTTTGCTTAGATTTGGACGCAATGTGAAATGTGTTATCTTTTCGTTGATGTATTGCTTCACAAATGATCTCTCGAGTCTATTTTAAGATGCATAAAAGCCCTCAAGAGATCACTCAAGCAGACCGATGCACAACTTGGTGGGAAAGTAGAAGTGGCTAATTACCCCCGAGATTTTGCTGGACCCAAGGAATACCAAACTCATTTCAGCGATAAGAAAATAGAGTCGTAACATTCTTTTATCCCTAAAAGTTCGCTCGACCTGAGCACTTCTCAATTCGGTTGAGCAATGATCCTATGTAGGAGCACTTTTTACCTCGTAAGTTCGCTCGATCCAAGCACTTTGAAACTTAGTCGAGTGATGCATCGGATTATGAAAAGATAGCTCTACCTTGCATGGAGAACACATGGAAACAAAATACGCTTAGCTTGAGTAGGTTTGAAATCGACCGAGTAGGACACAAACCTCACTGAATGATTCAAATTTTGAACTATTGAAAGGCTCTTGGAGTTAATCCAAGAAAGAGGTAGAAATATTGAATGGGGAGAAGAGTCAGAAATTAAGAAATAGGCTTGTGAAGTGTGCAAATTGAGTTAAAGCGCTAGAGGATTACATCAAAGGATAGAGCTATCAGTGGAGGCAGATTAACAGTGAGGCCATATTGGGAATTGATCAAGAAATCGATTGAGGCTTCCTAACCTTCCTTCTTCCTGTTTTCTTATGTTATTTCATCTCTGAGATGTACATCCATGCTTTAGGATAGACTGTTTTGAATTTAGGTTCATCGTTCTATACATTGCATTCATTGTTCTTCGCGTTTAATGGTTTAGGATATGTTTATATTCTTTCAATTCTTAAATGGCCACTGAAATTGATTTCCACATGGTATAATTCAGATGAAGACATCATAGTAAACTACAATATATGCATTAAATAAACCTGAATACTCATATCTGATGTGGCTAATCTCAAGCAATAATTATCTAGACTAACGCTTCCGCAAGAATACAGATCGTGTAGTACCAGGGTCAATCACAAAGGAATCGATGCTACTCTAAAACTAGTGAACTAATGAACATGACGATTAATATAAGTAAGTGTTTGGAATTCGAATAAAGGTAAACTAACTAATTAGTCGATTAAATTCAATTAACTAAACACTACAAGTTTCAATAGATGCACGATAATGCAACAAAGTTCTAAACAAGATCATTGGTCTTAGATATTATCACAAATTTAGGGAATTCAAGCTCTAATATTGGAACTGACTGGCGTAGACTTGTCCATTGCCTAGCGTGCGTACTACCAATCTTCCGACTGCGTAATCTCACCCACAAGATGCATTAAGACCGCTATC
The DNA here is from genome assembly GCA_036759665.1 of Gynandropsis gynandra. Taxonomy (NCBI): domain Eukaryota; kingdom Viridiplantae; phylum Streptophyta; class Magnoliopsida; order Brassicales; family Cleomaceae; genus Gynandropsis; species Gynandropsis gynandra. The sequence continues at coordinate 16,377,361 of CM071864.1, read as the reverse complement.
CTAATCCCTAGATCCAATTGATTGACTTCGCATAGATTCTAAATCAATTGAGATCCTAAATCATGGATAAGTTCCAATGTCTAATCCCTAGGCATAGATTCATTAGAATTCTACAATCATTCATTCAAGTTGCATGCAAAAACAAAAGAATCAATAACAATCAATAATTCTAAAAACGATAAAATACCAAAATCATTTATTCAGGTTGCGTACAAGAATAAATCCATTAAGAAATACTAAGCATTAAGCACAAGACTTCATTATATATCGGAAAATCTCTCTAACCCGTAGCTACTAAACTACTCGGACATGGGCTTAGAAAAACAAAACACAAAAGAAATATATACTCAACGTATATAAAGAATGAGATTACTCCCTATTCTAATATCGATATCTTCAACAGTGATCATCTCGTTTTCATACGTATTTTTTGCACGATTTAGGAGACGTTTTTGATATATATGTGATGTTTTACGTATGATTCCGTTTCTGTTTTACTTGTTTTCGTATTTTCATGTTCTTACAGGTCTTTACGCGTATTTGGATCATTTTGGAGCTAAAAGGACATGCACGGAGCTAAGGAGCAACTTCGAGGATCATCACGGGACAAACGAGACGAGATCTAGCAAGGAAAGCCTCCACCTGGTCGGGCACAAGTCATGCACGATCGGGCAAAACCTACGGCCAATTTTGTGCACATTTCCTGCACGACTCGGGCATGAATATGCCCGATCATTTGCCTTGTACCCGAGCGGGTGCTTACCATGCCCGAGCGGGCATCCATTGCAGGCCGCAGCCTGCGCGTTCCGCCCTAGCCGCACCCGAGCGGGCACATTGTGTGCCCGAGCGGCTCGCGACCCCAGAAGTTAGAGCAGATTCTTGCGAGGAGATAAGCGAGGAGCATTGGAGATCAAGCCCCGACACTTCGGTTTTGTTTTGTTTTCATGTTCCTTAGACTATCTACTTTGTTTATGTTTCTTTACAAACGCATGATCGAGTAGTTTGTTTGTTCTAGGAGAAGGGATTAGCCCTTGGCTATCCCGAAACCCCTTTTGATCTATTTTGAATGCATCTTCCCGTTTTAGTTCATCTATTCTTTATCTGAGTGCTTGAATTTACTTGTGTTTGCGATGGCCACGTAGATGCATGTGTTAGGGGTTAGGAGAAGGACCGAAAGGAGAATTCTAGTCTTGGAAGATCAGGTTTAGAACAACCGAGGTTAGGCCACGAAAGTAGGGTAGCAACGGTTGAGGGTGAACAGATGAATCATAGAGCCTATGGGTTTAGTTCAAGGTGTCAGCCACGAAAGTAGGGGGCAGCTTGTCTAGATCACGTGTCTATGCCTCGAGAGAGGGTAGATATCATATTAGGATCGTCTGCCTTAGATAGCTTTAATTGGGATTGCATGATAAATAGATTGATCGTCGGTTTCGGTAGTCTTGTGGTGAAACTGGATTCCTAGGACGTTTGTCTTATCGTTGGAACCCAAGTAGTTTATTTACTTTCAGTATTTCATTCTTCATCCATATTCTTTCGTTAGCAAGTTTGATTCCTAGTTCGAGTTTAGATAGTGTTGTGTAGTCTCTGTGCGATCGACACCTAAAATACTACACACGTGCCGTGCACTTGCGGGTAGTTTAGGTTATTTTATTTAACTTTGAGAACGCATCAAACAGCTCTTGCGCGTTTCGAGTTCCTCGCCCTGTCTCCAGCCTTCCGGTGTGCTGCTCTCTCGTGTGTGTTGTGTGGTATGTGTGTTTTGTCGAAATTGAGCTTTTCCTCTTGACCCCTTCGTCCTCTTTCATATTTTTTTTTCTTTCCCTTGCTCATTCTTTCCTCTTTGGCCGAATCCAAGCTCTCCAGCCCTTTCCTTTTTGTCCCCCTTTCCTCTTTCTACTCGTTTTCTTTTTTCTCGGTTTCCATTTTCTTCAGCAGCTTGTGTTTCCTTTTTCTCTTGTGCAGCAACGGTTTCCTTTTCTTTGCTCCTCCTTTTCCTCTTTGGCTTGCTGCCTTCTTTTTCTTGTCCATGTGTTTCCATTTATTGTTTCAACAGCCATTTCCATTTTCTATCTCGAACAGCTGCAGTTTCCAATTCTTGTGTAGGCGGCTATCTTTCCATTTTTGTGTATGCAATTGGAAGTTTACATTTTGTTCCAGCAACTTGCTTCCATTTTATGAAACCATGTATCCTTTTCATGTTCCAAATGTACTCTTCTTATTTTGGTTCCAACAACCGAAAGTTTTCATTCTTTTGAGCCACGACCTAAGTTTCCATTTTTGTGAGCCGCCTATTTCTTTTTCTTTGTGGTCGTGTGCCTGCTTAGTAATCCAGTCGTCCTTGCTTCCATTTTTCTTCTTTGATTCAAGATACTTGGACGCTGACCGTGTATAGTTGATAGGAGAGTGGTTTTTGCTTCATTTCCTCGTGTTTGTACTCCAATATTTCATTTTCTACACTAATAGGAGAAAACATTAGAAGAGGACTAAATGATGTTTAATGCTAGATAAAGTCTAAATGAATGGTTAAACTAACTACGAAAATAGACTAAAATACTATAACAATATCGATTTTACCAATATCGATAGGTAGACAAGTATTTTTTTGGAATAAAGATATCAGTCGATAATTCATTCAACATGTAGGTGATTAGATGGGGACACCAATCATTGAGATGTTTGAATCGGGTTCTAAACTTCAAGAGAAGATAGATTAGTGATTATGTGCTCGGTATGTAAGTCATTAGATGGAGACGTTAATAATTGAAATTCTTGAATATGATCTAGACTTCGATAGAATGTAAATTATGTTGGAATATGCTCTAGAGACTAATCATTTGGATGATTATTATTTGAGTATTTCTGATGTATCATGACATTTTCTATAAAATGACATTCTATTATTTCATTTCATTTATTGTTTGTGTATATAAATAGATGAAATAATATCCTTAGACATATAATTTAAGATAGTCTTAAAACATCCCTAGTCGAATGATGTCGGAAATCTCAAGCAATATATTTCCTAGACAACTTCACCGCAAGTATACGGATCGTGTAGTACCAAAGTCGAACTCTAGGGACTAATGCAGCCTTATCCTAAGAATATCACTAAACGAAGACGAAGGGAAGTAGATGATAGCGTGGTGCGAAATATCTAAAGAACTAAACTAAATGGTAGCAACGATTAAAGGTTGGGGAAAACTTGGCTATGACGAACACTACGGGTGTCGGGATACCGGGAATCGAATGGATGTAACAACTAAAGATCATAAACCTATCGAATTATCTTGATAATGGGAAATTCATGCTCTATGGTGAGGAATGATTCTGTCGAGCCTAGACCTCCTAACCATGAGTACGTGCAACCCTACCTTCCAGCAGTGATTCCGTACTATGGCAGCTTTACGAACGCAATCCTAATTCCTAAGTCGATTAACCGACCGGTCAGATTCTCATTAATCAAACTTAACCTACAACTCAACAGTTCCGGATTCACACTTTAACCTTCCAGCAAAATATGAATTCCTATATTACTGAGCGGGCAA
>CM071864.1:16359851-16373628 GCA_036759665.1 Gynandropsis gynandra | reverse complement strand
ACCGATGTGTGGATTGATGCTTCTCTCCTTCTCCAGCATCTCCTAAGCCTTTCCTGATGATTTCCAAGCCTCCCCTTGCCTTAGGCGTCGCCCCCTTGCCTCTAGATCCGTTCTGGTCTATTAATTAGCTCGTTTGAATGCAAGATCTAGTTTGTTGCGAGAAAGGCGGCCCGCTCGGGTACACCTTTTACCCGATCGTGTAGAGCCTTGCCCGATCGTGTACTCCGTCCTGCCCGATCGGGCATGAGCACCCGATCGCGTGGTTGAACAGCCCGAGTCGTGTAAACTCTCGGGGATTTTTAGGACGAATTAACGCCCGAGCGGGTACCTTGATTGCGCCCGATCGGGTATCACTACCCGATCATGTAATCTTCGTGCCCGGGTCGTGCAAGGTGTCGTAAATAAACCCCGTAGGTTTTACCCGAGCGGGTATACCTCAGTGCCCAAGCGGGCACTCTTGATTTCTTGATTTTGCTCTTTTCCGCTCGTTGCTCGGGTGTTCCGTTGAGTTCAGAGGCTTGATTTTGGTTCCGAGTGAATTTATCTTCAAAATGTGTGGTTTTACTCAGGAATTCTTCTTTTTATACTCGTTTAGGCCTTGTCGCCTTAAAACCTGAAAACCAACAAAACAGGCGTATGTAAAGAATAATCGTATCGGGAATGTAACTCTAACCAAGAAATGTATGCGAAAATGATACTAAAACCTAGCCTAAATTTGATACACTTTACGTGTTATCATCGAACATCGTTGAGAATAAGGATATCAATGTTGCATTAAGACCAATATGTGTAAATAGATATGAGATATCAATTTAACACATAGGTACATGTTAGAGAACAATGTATTGGACGATCCGCCATGAGATTGCTACACGGATTGTTATATAAGTATCATAGCAATTCTCATAGTGATTATGGTATATATAATCCTATGACTTGAGATCGCCACAGGTCTTAACATAAGCAATTGCATAGGAGACAACACACACATGGAGCAAGAGAGAGAGAGAGAGCAGAACGTCGAAAGGCAAGAGACGGGGCGACATACTAGGAACACATAGCAATTATTGAAGATGATGGTATTAGAATAGGGAGGGATCTCGTTCTATATCTATGTTTAAGATAGTTTCGATTCGTGTTTGATGTTTGGAACCCATGTTCGAGTAGTTCCATAGCCACATATTAGAATTTTGTTGATATGTAATGAAGTTGTATGCTTAATGTTTGGTTATAATATATATGATCGTGTTTAGATTGATTGGCTGTTATTAATTCTTTTATTTTTGTTGGCCGTTTGAATGAATGATTATAAAAGTATGATTGCATTGGGAGATGAATTAGATTTTGGAACATAGCCATGATTTGAAGTCTTAATTAATTTACAACCTTGGCCCGTAGATTAATTGAACTTAAGAATTAGGATAGCGATCTTAATGCATCTAGTAGGTGAGATTACGCAGTTGGGAGACTGATAGTACACATGCTAGATAGTGGGTTTAGGCATCGGGAGAGTCATTTCCTAGGAAAGAGTTTGAATTCCCTGAATACGTAATGATATCTATAAACTTGATCTTGTTAGCACTTCATTGCACCATCGTGCATCTCTCGAAACCTGTGGTGTTTAGTTTATTAAGTTACAACTGTTTAGATTAGTTAGTCTTTACTTTGAATTCAATCATTCCTATTCATTAGTTTGCTAGCTTTATAATTACATCGATTCCCAAGTGTTCGACCCTGGTACTACACGATCCATATTCTTACGAAAACATTAGTCTAGGTATTTATTACTTGAGATTAACTACATAATATATATATATATATATATATATCACAGAATATAATTAAATATATTAACCTTATCTTTTTCTCGACATCTTGTTTAGTCTTTCCGTTGACCCATGTTCTATCTTTGTTTTCAAGGTTTTTTCATAAGCTCCAATAAACTTTGAGGTGACATGTTGTTATGAAAAGATTATATTACTATATATTATTATTATTGAAAAATAAAATATAAAAATATTAAAACTATACTTACCAGGTAAAACAATTTTTTGAATTGTTTTGCATCAGATGTATGCGTCAACGGCACCAAATTTGGTGCAATGGGTATCTTTCAGCTTCTCTTAGCTTTCTTGCTCAACTTGATATCTTCTCCACTCGAAAATTGGGGGACAAGTGCCTCCTAAATCGCTAAGCTGATGAAATTTAAAAGGACTTTTTAGAATGGGGATCGGCGAGACAATTCTCCTTCTAGCTCGTGATCACTAAACCAATAGAAAGCATAAATAGTTACTCAAATACATTTCCTCAGCCTGGGTAGTGATAAACTTGGTCGTGCGGTAAGAAAAATATGGAAGCTTTTAATACCCTTAGATTTGCTCAATCCAAGCATTATCTAACTCAGTCAAGTTATGTGCTAGATCATGCCAATGTTGCCTCATTGGAAACACATAGAAAAACCAACCGCTTGGCCTAAGCTACCACTAAATAATTCAATTTTTTAGATAAAACTTTTGGGATTGTGCAAAAATTTGAAAAAGCTACCACACTTCATCGAAGGACTGAATTATCGATGGAGACAAGATAAAGGCGGGGTTATGGAAATGACAGATCGAGAGATCAATTTCTGTATCTATTTACTTGTTTATATTTGTAATTCTTTCCTAAGCTGTAGATCTATAGGTTTGGTCCATGATTTAGGCTAGAGTTTTATGTATTTAAATTCATCATACTTAATTATTGGATTCATTATTCTTTTCTTTCATGGTTTAATTATATGTTTGATCCATGATTTAGGGATGGTGATATTGGACGGTAATGCATTCAACATGTTGGTCATTAGATGGAGACGTCAATGGTTGAAAGTTTTGAATATGTATTTAGACTTCGATAGAAGGTTTTGAATGGTTGAAAGTTTTGAATAGAGAATACATATAGTATGTAATTTATTAGATGGAGATGTCAGTATTTTAAAGTAAAATATGATTTAGACTTCGAGAGAAGATATATCCATATAAGATGATTGAATTCCTCGATAGAAAAAATGTGATACTTTCTGAAATATTTAAAAAGTCTTTATATATTAATAAACATTCCTAGACCTAGAAGCATTGTCTCGTTGTATGTATTTTAATTTTAATTTACTTTATGTGAATATATATATAAGATATAAACAAGTCCTTTTAAAGAAAACAAAGAGGAGACCGGTGGTTGACAATGTTGAAAACAGATTCCGAAGGAGGAGACTTATGGGAAAAAATATTGCTTATAAACACCACCAACTCCTATCATGTATTTGATGGTCAAACATCGATCGTAGTCGGTTTCATCTTCAACCATTATTGTTGTAGATGGTGAACCAATTCACATTTCAAAGGAGACCAAATGAAGATCTTGATCTCCACCTTATGAGTTTAATGATGTTATGCGATTCGCTCAAGCAAATCCAAGGGTGACGGATGAGGCTATAATGTTATTAGCATTCATGTTCTGTCTTATGGATAGGGCGCAAGAGTGGTTGTACACTTTGGCACCGAATTCTATCAAAATATGGGGCTAGTTTGAATGCAATTCGTGATGATGTTCTTCCTGCCTCATGAGACATATACATAGAAGAGGAAAGATAAATTGCTTCACTTAAGATATTGGAAAGATATAAAACTCTCTCTTTGCATAGACAATTTGATTTGTAGCAAAAGTTATAGAACTCTCTTACCCACATTTAAATTCGACGGAAACATTATTTGTCTCTACATCAAATCTCTCATACATCAACCATCAAAGTGATTAAATATCTAAACCGGTTGAATACATGATATATGAATGAGTTTATATTATTTTGTTTGTTTAGACACAAGTGAGTTGATGCAATCCTTATTTCCAATCTTACATATATATATATATATATCAATAATTTTCAATGCAATGCCTTTGTAATGGCGTTTAGATGGCGTAGACATAGTAATGCACTTGTATTGAGAATTATGCCCCTCGTGAACTTCTAACTATTTTACGTTCACGTGAGGTATCTAATGCAATATTGTGTTATAAAATGCATGGGCATTACAAAACGTAATGCAATATTAGCAGAACTTGTGTTACACAGTCGGCATTGGTTGTGTGTGACCCTGATGTTGACAATTCCATTGCAAGTTGTTTCGTTCAGTGTAAGTTATTATCGTGTTAGAATTACATTACAATTATGTTGACAATTGTAACACACTTATGATGCAAATGTTGTTATTGAGATGATTTTGCATTTACGTTAGCATCGCGTTGAAAGTGCCAATGAAAATGAAAATACCATCGCAACACTATCTTGACTATGGTGTTGCTATGATGTTACCTTGCAATGATGGGTTTAGTTGTTGTGGTTACGCGTCATTCTTTGCAATGTTACTCTAACACAAAACTTGCGTGCTACCTACATTAAAAATGCATGAAATTAGCTTTAAAAATTGTCATTCAATGAAAATTTGCACTAGCCGACACATGTTTTTTTGATAATGAACTCCTTATTTGATTAGAAATACACACCATTTCAATTGATATATTCATTGAAAATGAATAATTTTCCATTGAAAATGAAGATCTTAACTCGTTGTTAATCAACCACTGAAAACACCCATCCGTTAAAAATTGAAACACCATTACAACGACCAAAATCCGTTGATATTCTATCAACGAATGATAACAAATATATCCATGAAATATTGTAACATATATTCATGGTTGTAACTATTCAAATAATCAAATAGCATTGGTTGAAACTATCAACGAACTTTTGTTGAACATATTAGTGATATTCGTTGAGATTGTCAACTGACATCGCTTGACATCTTGTAAACCTTAAAATGGATCATATTCGTTGAAATATTTGGTGAGAATTCCAATATTTCAGCCAATCCACATTGATAAATTTGGAAGATAATTTAAAAAATTTCAAGGATGCTTGTTGATATTAAGGTGGAAAATTTTTAAAAACAGAAAAATAATAAAAAATTAATTTAAAATTTTAAAATTAATATTTATAATCTACAAAACCTAAAATTTTAATTATCTCCATCTTTTTTCTCATTTCCTCTGGCACCTCTTGATCCATAGGAGGGGTCACATCAAACATCACATCTTGTCGTCTTGGCATTGTTTTGTCGGCAAGTGATACAATTGTTTGCAGAAGTTGGTACATATGGTATGTCATCAGATTGATGATACTCTCCATAGGACACATCTTTTTCGTACAATCCCTAAGCATAGTCTCCAGCTGCTCATCGTTTTCTTGAATATGTCTTCTAAATAATGGATACGGTCGTAGCTTCCTTTACAATATCTTTTTGCCATTATACGATCGAACTGACTGCATATAAAAAATTTAATATTAGCATTATAGAAAAATTAATGAATTAAAGTTAACAACAAAGAGAATATAATTTCACTTGCAAATAGATTTATATGAAGAAGAACTGACGGCTCGTGATTGTTGCGTAATCTTTTTTGTCACACCCATGATTATCCTTTCACCCTGAGGACTGACAACCTCATATTCTTTGCCCTTTTACTTGGTAAAAACCTTCTTCTTGGCATGTGTCTTTGACTAGAATAAAAACAGTAATAACATTTGTATCTTTAGTAGAACTTATTACACAATTAATTAAATACTTAAACAAGTAATTAATGCATTTAATGAAACTACACCACCATCAATGGCGTATAAGCTTTGGTGTCACATGCCTTGAGTAATCAAACAATCATGCATCGTAGCTTGGAAGATATGTTGTTTGTACTTCAATACATTATTCACGTCAAACCTGCATAGAACGTCATTTGATTTAAATTTACATGTATAACTTTTAAGATAATATATATAAGTTTAAATAAAAATACACTTCAACTAGTCCTCTGAGGTTGATGATCAACGAGGTATTTGTTATGATAAGTTGTTCCACATCGGCTAGGACATGAACTTTGGGACATGTATATATGGTGTTGGGCAATCCTAAACTCTTGAGCTAGCTTTTGGGATTAGTTAGGCACAGCCCATATTTGACATGGTATCAGAGCCCGGTTCGTCCCGATTTGAATATACCGATGTTGGGCCCCCGATTGCGATGTCCACGCTCCAGGACCGAGCCTGGGCGTGAGGGGGAGTGTTATGATAAGTTGTCCCACATCGGCTAGGACATGAACTTTGGGACTTGTATATATGGTGTTGGGCAATCCTAAACTCTTGAGCTAGCTTTTGGGATTAGTTAGGCCCAGCCCATATTTGACAGTATTTTGTGTTTAGCGTTAAATTAGTGTTTGGTACAAAGGTTTTGGAGATTTTTTTGTTTTATTAGTTGAAATGTGTTGAAATTGATATGTTCAATGAGTTATATACTAAAATTTACAATGGGTGCTTGTTGAAGCGAACATGCAATCAACAGACATCACAGACAACTATTTGTCTCCATTTCAATGGGAATCCTTTGAAGTTTTTAACGGATGCTCACTGAAATTTTAATAAATAGCAAAAATCAAATAGTTAGAGACCTACTCGTTTTAAGCGAGCATCTATTGACATTTTAAACAATGCATGCCGTAAAATACAAAAATGATTGTGCCTCTGACATTCATAATTATTAAAGTTATCACAGAGAGACTTTCCATGAGAATCTAGTTATAGGTTAGAATTTATCAATGGATGCACATTTAAAATTTTTTTATCAAATAAACTAATAAAATTTTGCTAATTCCCAAAGAGGGTATAACTATCAACACTCATTCATTGCAAATTTAACAAGATAACAACGGATGCCTTTTGAAAATGTAAAAAATTTGAACATTTCGCTAAGTTAAAATACAAGTTTTTACATTATCAACGAGTGCCCATTGACAATAACTATAATATCAATGGATTCCCATTGGTAATAGTAATTGGAAGACTAAAAAAGATTTTTTAACTTAATCATGAAATATAATTATAAATAAAATTTACAACTCATCTTTTGTTGGTTGTACAATTGATGAATCTTCATTTGATGGTGCGTTCAATTCGTCATCGGGTTCATCTTCAATATCTTCTGGTTCAACATCTTCATAACTATCAATGTATAAACCATTTAAGTAGTTCAAATAAACGTATTCATTTGAGGATTTTTTGCTTGTTGTGGATCTTCATTTTCTTGTATGCTTAAAACTTCGGGCAATTTGATATTCAGAACAATCCACCACTTTTCTCTTTATCATTTCAAGGATGTTAGATATTGAACATAACATACCTGATCGATTTTTTGTGTGCCACATCCTATGGTTGGGGCGAACCATTGAATTTGATTAGAATTATATTCAATCTACCTAGGCCAAGTTATGCAACCTGTAGATATTCAACACTATACGTTTCTTGTAGGACCGTTAGACCAATCTATAGCCATGTAAGATATCTCTCGTCGCTACCCTAAACCTATAATAATAATGGAATATTAATTATATAACATTATTTAAATACATTCGAGGTTATTTATTAAAATATATATAAAGAGACGAAGATAGTTACATAATATCTCAACCACGATGTATAATATTGAATTTCAATTGACTTTATCCACACTTAAAGGAAGATATTTGCTCATTAGTTCATCATATATTCCGTACCAAAAAACAATCTAACCATCAATTGTTAGCATTTCGACATTACATACATATATATAATAAGTTTGAATATTATCATTTTGTATCTGTCAAATGGTAATAACTTTTGATAATTTAACAAAATTTATGTGGACGTGGTTATATTCTTCTAGTGTTAGCCAATATTTCTCTGGTCCCCCTGGTACATCGAATTCGTGTGAAAATATCTAAGATGACACTAAAATTAGGATTATATTTTTATAGATAGTCTATTTGATCTTGTTTTGACCTTCTATCTTTCATCTGAATATGTGCCTCAAAATAGAATGTGTTCCATACGTGATCTCTTCTAAAAGATACTATTTAACAATTGATCTATCAACCACTTCTTTGTTTTTGCTTTTTTCGTTTAGATGGAAAAAAAATATTTCAAATGTATACATCCATCTGAATTGAACCCGGCCATCGAGTATTAGCTTGTCCGATAAATGAATCGGAAAATGTTTCATCACATCAAAGAATGAAAGGGAATATACATTTTCTAAAAAGCATAATACCTCAATGCTATTGTTTTTCAATACATGCCAATCGTTACTCTTCATGAGACTTGAACCCATAATGTTCATACATCGGACGATGTTTGATGCATATCCATCCAAAAACTTAATGTATTCTTTTAGCCAACTCAACAATGTTGACTTCCTAGAACTATATAATCTAAATATCAGGAGTGGAGCCTTCCCAACGCATAACTTCAACTCTAATGTTCAAAATTTTGTCATCAAATCTTCCTTAAACTCTATGTTATCATTCATTTTCCCCGTAATATTCAAAACCTTGTTGATGATGTTATCAAAAATATTTTTCTCGATATGCATAACATATTTGCACCAAATGTGAGTTATTTCCAACATGTAAATTCCTAAAAAATGTTGTGTTTGGACCAATTATGCCATTCACCTTGGTATTGCAGTTTTTTATGACCACGATCTCCCCACCATTTTACATATTCATGTAAGTCTTCCATCGTGTTTAAGCGTTGGAACAAGATATGCGTACCAATTTTTCATGAATGGTGTCATTTCTTTTCATATAACGTTCTTTAAAAAAATGTTTCTGGTCTTTTCCCAATGTATATCCAAATGGAGGAATCTTCTATGACAATAGCCAACATGGCTTCTTTCCAAGTACAAGATGAAACAAATTAGTATCCTCCATGCAATACGTACATGTGAATCCCTTGTGCATGCCCCATCCATACATTTTATTTCATACTTACGTCGTATGCAAAAATTTTAGTGTTCCACAAATCTCTTAATTTATGAACCAACGGATGAAAGAAGACTTCGAAACTTTTGTTTGGATGATTCGATTCTAGAATCTATACCGTTAAAAATAATATGAACTTATAAATAGGCGATCCATTGTATGAAATTTTGAACTAAATTTTAACGAATGGAGAGTGTATTTTTTTTTGCTAATCTTGAGATTTAACTACCGATTTCTTGGAGACATTTTGAGTGTTCACAATCTTATCAACACTAGATCACAAGTGTAGTGGCATCGTTCTGAGTCTGGAATTTTCAAGTTGGATTGTAGTTAGGGTTTGGGATGTCCTTTCTTAGAGAGACATGTTTCAGGTTTCGATATCGAGTTGCTAGGGGGTTTCAGTTAGATTTTATCCTTCTAATAATAGAATTAGAGACGAGACACTAATGGGAAAAATTCTCTTATATAGTTCTTAGAGGGGGATGGATAAAATAAGTTCACTTAAAAAAATTCGATAAAATTGCTCAGTCGAGCGCTAGATAATTCTTACCCTAAAATCCGCAAAACTAAAGTATGTTGGTTTAGAGAAAATGCTCAGGTTGAGTGTATTCCAGCTCTGATGAAGTGGTTTTCTGCTCTGGCTGAGCATTTTGTGATCCTCTAGTTTCTTGCTCCTCTAGGCCTCCTCTCCTTGTAGAGACCTCTTGCAGTCTTTCTTCAGTGTTCTTTGTCGTCTTCATGGGATTATTTTTCATCCTTTCATGTCCATTTGAGCGAACACACCCAGAAGCTCCTTTGCCTTGCCACTCGATATTTGTATTCATGTGAGTTGTGGCGGATCTAAGATCACATCCTCATAATTCCCTCCTTATTTAAAATATTTTCCTCAAATTCATTCCTTCATTTGCATAAAAACAACCCAAGTCATTGATTTTGAAAATAAAATATACAATGTATTTACCGGGTAGCTCGCTTTTGTAGGTTTTAGGGTTGATGCGTTTACGAACACTAAAAGGTCCATCTGCCTACACCATTCGAAGCAATTTTTTTTCTCTGTAGGAGCCTTTTTATGCGTATGTGCACCCACATCTCATCTCTCAGGCACACTAATTTTAGTTTATTCTCTTTAAATGGCGGTTCCTTCTACCAAAACTCGTCTCGAGAATATTGCAATGAATTAAGAACAAAAGTACACACTAGATGAGTTATTCTTTAGGAAAAAACACCTCTTTATGCTTAAGAATATTCATAGGTTGAGGTATAAAGTTCATGTTCTCTGTCACACACTCAAAGAAAGAGATGTTATTTTGAAGGGTGTGCTCTCATAGGCCTTTGTTTGGGTTTCTCTCAAGACCTTACTATTTTTGTAGTGATTTACCTCATTGTTGCTGACATTCTCACACCTGTCATCCCTTAGTAGTTTCTCCTCTATGTCGTGTAATTCCAAGACTTCTCACACTACAGGTGATTCGTCTTTTATTGCCTCATGTTCCTCATAATTTTCACCGGATATATGAGACATATGATCATCCCCTTGTACCACGTAGTCATCCAATTCTATCACATTTTTTATCCACCTGTACCAATATCATTTGTTTGTTTGGATAGTATTTGGTGTAGTTAGATCAACCGTGACATTCGAGATATATAATGTCGTGGTTATGTGTAGGGATTTGATTGGTACCTTGTGCTCTCAATTCAGATGTGTCTTTGTAGGAGTTCTCTAAGCTTCGATTTTCCTACACCAATCATTGTAGACGTTGTTTCCTATCTATAAAGTAATGAGAGGATACAAATTGACAGCTCAACATTGCATTCATTTCAACCCACGTCACCATTGATGTCTTTTTGTACCAGATACATGAACGAGTTAGCTAAATACACCATACAAGTGTGTAGTCAATTAAATTTGGTGACGCTAGCTTAAGTTTTGTGGGTTCAAAATACAGATGGAAATTGAAAATCATCTCAGTTTTCCTCGTCCACTCTAAGTATACTTCCACATTGCTCCACCCATTAAACGTAGATATCTCCATCTTTATATTATTGATGTCATCATCGATTCAATCCCTGGTGCATTTATTTTGCTTCATGGGACGATCATAATCTTCGTCTAGAACCTAAGAATACTCGTCCTCATCCATGTCCAGAGGGTATGGATTACAAACTGTGTATTGTCTCCTCCATTGCGAGTCTCCATGTGCTTACTGCTTCTACCAAACCATGTTGGTGGCTTGAACATAGTTAATTCATCATCAGGCATTAGAACTCATCAATCATTGATAAAAAATAGTGTGGGTTAGTTTTAGGCTACGCATTTAGATTATTATTGCATAGTTTTCATAGCATGAGTTACAAAACCGACATGGATGTCCTCTATCTAGTCCTTTTCTTGTTTTTTAGATTTTAAAGAGACAAGGCATAATCGAGTTTAAGGATGTTGATTCTTGGAGTCAACTGCACATACTTGGAGCTACAAACCACTCGGAGCAAATTCATGACAAAGAACCACATGGAATATCCGAGCATCGAGCGAAAGCAGCAAAAACACGAGGTTAATTCAGCCCACTCGGGCTCAAAAAAGGCCCCCGCTCGGGTTGTATTTGGAAGAAGAACTTGCACGCCTCGAGCTGACTTTTACCCAGATCGTGCCCCATGAAATGACATGAACCCATGTGTGTTATCCCTTTAGCCTACACAGGCTGAAACTCTAGAAGAATTAGCATGGCTCAGGCAATCACCAAACACGCTCGGATGGTCATGAAGACATAGAGCCCACGCGGGGTGGCTAGCTAGCCTGCATGGGTCGCGTGTCGGAATAGAAACCCTAAAAAAGGGTTAAACTAGGGAAAACAAGAAAGGTCGCCGCTAATAAATAGAGAGCCGCTCAGAACAGAAGAATGAGGACGAAAAACACATAGGAGAGCTCAGGAGAAGTTGGTGAATGGAGGAAACAACATTGAAACTCTGGTAACGAGACAGGGAAGTCCGAGGCATCATATTACTTGCTCTTTATCATGTTTATTGTTGTTTTCTCTTATTTTACAGCATAATCCATGAGTGAGTATGTAACACACCCATCCCGAAACTACCTCGAGACTAGGAGTGTCCACCATCACCTCCAAGAGGTGGCTACACGTGTCATCGCTCAAACGCATTTATAAAACAAAATGTATGATTTATTCCAAAATAAGAATGGTTCGGACCAAATAGGAAAACAAATACGTAAAGATCATAGTCACGAAAAACTGAATAAATGAATATGAAATGCAAAATAAAACTCATCGAGACCTCGTGCACGCCTCTCCCATCAGTTCGTCGTGAACCTTCATGTTGCTGCTCAACCTCGTTGTTCTTTTTCTTTGCCATACCCTGTCCATCCACGACAGCCCACAAATAGGGTGAGTACGAAATACGCACTCAGTGAGATCAATACGTGTACATACTCTGTGCCACGTATTCTCCTGCTAGAACTGAATATCATAAAACAATGATATATCCAAAGTCTAAACTAAAGATATACAAATAACTCTACCCACCTGACAGAGTATCCAAAGTCTAAGGCTAGTACCACACTAGATCATAACACACAGAGTCCACACGACTCTAGCTCGGGCATACGCTCGCAAAGTCCAAAGGACCCCAGCACACTGAAAATCTCACAAGGTCACAACGTACCCCAGCTATCAGTACAATACATCGCTTCCTCACTCGAAAGGTTACCACAACCCAAACACGGTAACACGCTTTGATAACACGTAATCTGTCATAGTATTTACATGATTCTTAGGTTTAGTTTTGATTAGATTTCTTGGATTTTACCGAGTTATTGAGCATATTCGAGGATTCATCTACCATTTCGTGTTTTGTGTAGGAAATGAAGACATGAAGGAAAACACGAGTGATTACGGCAATTCCACCCCAAAAACGTGATTGAATGACAAGATACCTCATCTGCACGGCCACGAAAGCAAATCAAACACTCAAGCCTCGAGCGAAAGGAGCGGAAACAACAATTGAAGGCTGCACGCTCGGGCTGAGAAGTGAGCCCGCTCGGGCTCAGGTTGTGCAATTGAACCAAAAAATCGCCGAGAGCAAGCCCGACTCGGGCCGATAGTGTGCACGCTTGGGCAGGCCAGCCTGCTCGGGCTGAACATGGTGCACGCTCGGGCTAAACATGGTGAACGATCGGGCTGAATGTGGTGCACGCACAAACTGATTGGTACCCGAGCGGGTGCATTGTGTGCCCACGCGGGTCCACCTTTTTCTCAACAACCTACCTTGAATTTTGAACGGCCTGAATTTAAAAGGAACAGAAGAGGGAAGCCAAGAGGAGACTGGAAAAGGCAAGAGAACAAGGGGAACGAATTAGGCAAAGGAGAAGAGAGAGAGCACGGCGGAAGAAGGAGACTTCGGGGAATCAAAGGATTCGTCGGAGGTTACGCTCGGAGGATAGGGAATATGATCATCTACTTTGTTTTTGTTTGCTTCTCTATGTATTCTGAGTAGTTCTCATTGCCATGGATTAGGGATGCCATTGTATTGGATCATTTAAGTTATTAATGCTTGATTTCAGGTTTGTTCAATTGAATTGTTCGATTTGTGCATAATGCCTCATACGTTGTTGATTTAATGCTTGAATAAGACTAGATCTATTCTACTGAGATTAAGCACGTTTGATGGAGATTAGAGATTCGTCTAGGCTTGGGAGAGTCAGATTTGAGTCTTGTGAATGAACTTTCGAATGAATTAGGTTAATGAGATTTTTGGCCAATCGGTTAATCTAATTAGGAACGATAATAATCGAGGTAGAATTCCCATCGTTCTTAATGCATCTAGAAGTTCCGCCCTACATAGGGATATGAGTGTCGTTGATTTCCTAGATAGAGGATTTAGGCTT
>CM071864.1:16333442-16359697 GCA_036759665.1 Gynandropsis gynandra | reverse complement strand
TAGGAAACGAAGACATGAGGAGAAACACGAGTGATTATGGCAATCTAACCCCGAAAACGTAGTTGAGTAACAAGGTTCGACTTGTGCAAGGACATGGACTGAAAGTGAACACTCAAACACCGAGCGAAGGGAGCGGAAACAACATTTCAAGACATGCCCGCTCGGGCATTGGAAGTGTACACAATCGGGCTAAATGCTGCCAATTACCCCCGTAGCTCTGCACGACTCGGGCACTCAAGGTACACGACCAAGATGGAGTGCCCACTCGGGTGGAATTGGAGTGCACGATCGGGCTAATTGCTGTCAATTTCCCCCGTAGCTTTGCACGACTCAGGCACTCAAAGTACACGACCAAAGATGGAGTGCTCGCTCGGGTGAAATTGGAGTGCCCGCTCGGGCTAATTGATGCCAAGAAATCCCCGTAGGTTTGCACGACTCAGGCTCAAGAATCGCACGATCGGGCATGGCGCCCGCTCGGGCTGGAAGAAGGGCACACGGTCGGGCAAGTGGCCTGCACGAGCGGGTAGAGGTCATGCCCGCTCGGGTCCTTGTTTCTCTCAACTAATTCCTAAGTTTTGGAACGGCCAAATTAAGGGGAAATCAGATCTGAAAAGGAAGTTTTCGAACCAGATTGGATCAGAGGAGATTCAGAGACATTAGGGCAAAAGGAAGAAGGAAGAAAAGACGGATCTACGGATCGGGAGCAAGGAACATGTAGTGAAGTCTTGTGCTTAATGAATGGTGGATTTTAATGCTTTCATACTTGTACGCCACTCGTTATGAATGAAATTGGTATTTTATCATGTTTTCAGATTTCATGGTTGTTCTTAATGCTTTCATTACTTGTACGCCCCTCGAATGAATGATGTTAGAAGTCTAATAAACCAACGCCAGGGCATTAGACTTTGGAACTTAACCATGATTTAGGGTTTAATCGGTGTAGAATCTACGCCAGGTCAATCGGTTGAATCTAGGGATTAGGATAGCGGTCGTAATGCGTCTATGCATGTAAGATGCGCAATGGATACATTGGTATATGCATGCTAGATAGTGGACAAGTCTACGCCAGTCAGTTCCTATTGGAGAGCTTGAATTCCCTGAACTCATGATAGTACCTAAGCCAATTATCCTTTTAGAACTTCGTTACATCATTATGCAAACTCTCGACACCCATGGTGCTTAGCTATAAGTTTATCTCATCGATTTAGTTCAGTTTAGTTCAATAACAATCCCATCCTTAGTCACCTTACACGTCTATTCCATTAGTTTAATAGCTTATAAGTCGCATCAATTCCTTGTGTTCGACCCTAGTTATTACACGATCCGTATTCTTGCGGAAGCGTTAGTCTAGGTTTTATTACTTGAGCTTAACGCACATCATCGTTCTTCATGCATCTAGAAGTTCCGCATTACATAGGGATATGGGTGACGTTGATTTCCTAGGTAGGAGATTTAGGCTTATGCCAAGTCATTTCTAGCATTAGAGGTAGAGTTCCCTATTGTTCTTCATGCATCTAGACGTTCCCGCTACATCGGGAGATGAGTGACGTTGATTTCCTAGGTCGAGGATTAGATATTAGTTCCCCATCGATTGATACAAACCGACTTCATGATCCTTAGAAACATCCATTGCAAGTTCCGGTATTCCCGAAGCCCATGGTACTCTATCTCATTGACTCTAGCATCGTCATCCTTTATTATCTTTACTTTCCCGTTTCGCAATCTTATATTGATCGATCTTCTTCTCATGAATTCTTAGTTCTAACGCTGCACTCAGTCCCCTGAGTTCGACCCTGGTACTACACGAGCTGTATACTTGCGGTAGAGTGGTCTTGGAAAATTAAAACCTTTGATCCCACACATCAAGTCTTTGGCACCGTTTCCGGGGACTAGTTACCGTATTGGACTTAGGATTTCATTGAGTTGAGATCCAGTCAAGCTCGGGACGTTAAACAAGCGCTTATCAGGAGGCAACCCGACTTTTGCATTTTTTTTATTTCATTTTCAGAACTTATTCTTATCTTTTTCATTGATGTACTCGGTGAGCTATTACGTTGTGTTTTCTCTTTTGGATTGTGTGATTCTTTTTCACAGGTTTTTCGACGTCGATATCATCCTTGAGGAGGAGACGCATACAACGTCCAGCCGCATCGCCAACTCAGGACTACAAAACACGCAAGGTGCACATGTTCCAACTTTTATTTTCCCGTGTTTTGGTATGCGAGATTCTCTTAGGTCTTGAACACTTTGACGGTGTTTCATTCAAGTCTGGGGGAGTACTCATCGAGTAACATGCATGCGATTAGGGTTATGCTTTTTAGGAATAAACGGACGGATACCTAGTATGAAATTTCGAGCTTTAGTCATTATTTTGAAACTTTGTCGAATCGTGAACAATAGTCTAGGTTTGCTTAGAAGTCTTTTGGATATCGATTAGTCGAGTAGTTGTGCTTGAAACCATGATCTATAGTTGCATTCACCTCCTAGGTTTCAGTACCAAGTATCCATATCTCCGTGTATACCGATTGATCTTTGCTTTGTTTGATATATTTTATCGTTCATCGATCATTAGATTCCACACACTTATACTCCGCTGTCAATTTTTTTCTTCTTGGATAAGTTTTTAACTATTTCAGGTTTTCATTGCCATGAATACATCGAGATCGATGGTTCGGGTCTAAGTGGTGGGTTGAGGCGCTATTCTACGTCCTAAGGGTTAGAGTTGAGGCGTAATCTCGAAAAAAAATGTTCTTAAATGACGCAACTCTTCACTCATCTAAGGTTACAAAACCTTATGAGTGTGCCATAGGTAGCCTGGGTCTAAGTAGAAAGCTATCCCTCTTCGACTTCGACGTCCTAGGAACCAAGCGTGGATCTAAGTAAGAAAAAAAAGAAAAAAAAAGAAAAGAGATAAAGAACGAGAATACGAGTTTAATGATATCTCAAGCTTAGGTGAATTGGTATGGAGATCGCTTGGACGTTGTCTAGGGGTATGAAAAAGACTTAGGTCATTGGTAGGATTCCATGGCTCATGACTTTCGGTTGATAGAAGTCTGAACTAGGTGCGCTTAGGCTTGCGTTCATGTGAAGCGTTGTTTTGCATGATGGCTAATTCTTCGAAGCTTTCGTGCTAGTGTCCATTGTTGTTTTACTCTCCTTGTACTCGACTATAGATTTGCTCGAGGACGAACAAAGGTTAAGTCTGGGAGAGTTTGATAACACGTAATCCGTCGTAGTATTTACATGATTCTTAGGTTTAGTTTTGATTAGATTTCTTGGATTTTACCGAGTTATTGAGCATATTCGAGGATTTCATCTACCATTTCGTGTTTTGTGTAGGAAATGAAGATATGAAGGAAAACAAGAGTGATTACGGCAATTCCACCCCGAAAACGTGATTGAATGACAAGATACCTCATCTGCATGGCCAGGGAAGCAAATCGAACACTCAAGCCTCGAGCAAAAAGAGCAGAAACAACAATTGAAGGCTGCACGCTCGGGCTGAGAAGTGAGCCCGCTCGGGCTCAGGTTCTGCAATTGAACAAGAAAATCGCCGAGAGCAAGCCCGACTCGGGCTGATAGTGTGCACGCTCGGGCAGGCCAGCCCGCTCGGGCTGAACATGGTGCACGCTCGGGCTAAACATGGTGCACAATCGGGCTGAATGTGGTGCACGCACGAACTGATTAGTGGCCGAGCGGGTGCATTATGTGCCCGCGCGGGTCCACCTTTTTCTCAACAACCTACCTTGAATTTTGAACGGCCTGAATTTAAAAGAAACAGAATGGGGAAGCCAAGAGGAGACTGGAAAAGGCAAGAGAACAAGGGGAACAAATTAGGCAAAGGAGAAAAGAGAGAGCACGGTCGAAGAAGGAGACTTCGAAGAACCGAAGGATTCGTCGGAGGTTACGCTCGTAGGATAGGGAAGATGATCATCTACTTCGTTTTGGTTTTCTTCTCTATGTATTCCGAGTAGTTCTCGTTGCCATGGGTTAGGGATGCCATTGTATTGGATCATTTAAGTTATTAATGATTGATTTCGGATTTGTTCAATTGAATGGTTTGATTTGTGCATAATGCCTCATACGTTGTTGATTTCATGCTTGAATAAGACTAGATCTATTCTACTGAGATTAAGCACGTTTGATGGAGATTAGAGATTCGTCTAGGCTTGGGAGAGCCATATTTGAGTCTCGTCAATGAACTTTCGAATGAATTAAGTTAACGAGAATTTGGCCAATCGGTTAATCTATTTAGGAACGATAATAATCGAGGTAGAATTCCTATCGTTCTTAATGCATCTAGAAGTTCCGCACTACATAGGGATATGAGTGTCGTTGATTTCCTAGATAGAGGATTTAGGCTTGAGAGAGTTATTTCCGTTTATAGAGGTCGAGTTCCCATCCGACATTAGAGGTTGAATTCCCCATCGTTCTTCATGCATCTAGAAGTTCCGCACTACATAGGGATATGGGTGATGTTGATTTCCTAGGTAGGAGATTCAGGCTTACGCCAAGTCATTTCTAGCATTAGGGGTAGAGTTCCCTACTGTTCTTCATGCATCTAAAATTTCCGCGCTACATCGGGAGATGAGTGACGTTGATTTCCTAGGTAGAGGATTAGATATTAGTTCCTCATCGATTGATACAAACCGACTTCATGATCCTTAAAAACATCCATTGCATGTTCTGGTATTCCGAAGCCCATGGTACTCTATCTCGTTGACTCTAGCATCGTCATCCTTTTTTATCTTTACTTTCCCGTTTTGCAATCTTATATTGATCGATCTTCTTCTCGTGAATTCTTAGTTCTAACGATGCACTCAGTCCCCAGAGTTCGACCCTGGTACTACACGAACCGTATACTTGCGGTAGAGTGATCTTGGAAAGTTAAAACCTTTAATCCCACACATCACTGGCAGATCCACTGATCTGACTAACTATACGCTTCGTCATCGAAAGGTTACCACAACCCTAACACGATACGACGCCGGAAGATCAACTGACCTGACTAACTCGACGCTCCATTGCTCGCAAGGTTACCACAAATCCAACACGGTATGACACCAGCCCAGATCCAAGTGTCGCAATACTAACGTCATCGACCCGATACTCCTCACGTGACAACTCTCACTAACGCGGTCGTACATGCCTTCTTCTGAAGGTTCGAGTGTGAAATCACCTGATCAAGCACACTAACAAGATATTCACTCGGCTTAAACATCGAACCCAAATATCAACGTTCTCCGACCCCAACACATTGTCGCACATCAATTACCTAGATCATCTCTAGTCACTTATACAACTCATATACTTGTCATCAGTTGTCATACGACAATTTAGGGTTTAATCCAATTCCACCTGTAACGTCTCATTTTTCCCATTATGATGCTATAAATTCTATCGTGATCATGCCTCGTTTTAAAATATAATCTCTTCCATAAATCGATCACAAATTCAAAATTAGGGTGGAGAAAATCATCACCTTAGCTTCCCAACGATTTGACAATTCTGGCTAATATTGCTAGCAACAACACCGACCAATTTTTCCTTATTATAGATCCATTCAATTCCATAAATTTCCAAAATATAAATATTGGAATTAAGTGAATAATCACAACGAATCATTTAGAGATTTACCACAATCTCGATTAGAATTCACCCACGAAGAACGCGCTGAAAATTCGAAGATGCTTCTCCGATTTCTTCTTCCTCCTCTTTTTTCCTTCTTCTCTCTTCTTCCATTTTTGTTTTTTTTCCTTCTCTTGCCCCTTTGTCTCGGTGTCTCTCTCTCTCTCTCTAAAAGGAACCGTGCTGCTTGTGTTTTTTCTTTTAACCTAATATAATATATATATATATATACATTGTAAGTCGGTGTATACATATGTCGGTGTATACACCGACTTAATCCCTTTTCTTTTTTAAATTTGGGTCTCACAATTCTCCCCCACTACAAAGGAATTCGTCCTTGAATTCTATATCTCTGATTCTTACGACAACATTTCTATTTAGTGAATAGAAGAACCATAAACCTCATCTTCAAACAACTCGGGATACTCATGTTGATATCCTCCTCTAATTCCCATGTTGCTCCTTCCACACCATGATGTTCCCACACAACCTTTATCATCGGAATTTGCTTACGCCTCAATTGTTTCACTTGGTGATCCACAATGCGTATTGGACATTCTTGATACGTTAAATCTTTCCTCAAGAATTTTTGTGGCTCAACAAGTATCTTCTCTGGTACTGATCAACACTTACGCAACAATGATACATGAAACACATCATGTATTCCCTGTAAAGATAAGAGAAGATTAAATCGATAGGCCACTACTCCAATTCGCTCAATCACTTTAAACGGCCCCGTGAACCGTGGTGATAGCTTGTTTGCTCGGTTCTCACCTGATCTCCCTCGTTGCGCTTGAATCCGCAAATACACCATATCTCCAATGTTAAATTCAACATCCTTCCTTTTTAGATCAGCATAACTCTTCTGACGATCTTGAGCCGTCTTCATTTTCAGCTTAAAAATTATTCTCTTTTCCATGGTCTCTTCGACAATCTCTTCTCCGAAGATAGATCTCTCCCCCATTTTAGTCCAGCACAAGGGTGTAAGACATGGTCGCCCGTATAATGCTTCATATGGTGGCATCCCAGTGCTAGCATGATAGCTATTATTGTATACGAACTCAACAAGTGGTAAATGATTCTCCCAACTACCAGGCCACTCCAACGCACATGCTCGTAATAGATCCTCAAACGTTCTTATAGTTCTCTCTGATTGTCCGTCTGTCTGTGGATGATATGCGGTGCTCATGCGTAATTTGGTTCCTAACTCTTTTTGAAATGCCTGCCAAAGACGTGATGTGAATCTCCCATCTCGATCTGACACAATGCTTGATGGAACCCCATGTAACTTCACAATTTGTGCAATATATATCCTAGCTAGCTGATTCACATCAAAAGTCTTCTTTATCGGAATGAAATTAGCCGATTTAGTTAGTCGATCCACGACCACCCAAATAGCATCCTTGCAAACCGACACTCTCTGACTCAGTCTGCACTGCCTCTAGTCTCAAAGCACTTATCTGGCTAATCAAATCACTGAATTCTTGCATAGTCAAAACCTCAACTCTTTTGTGGCTCAACGCATCTGCAAAGACATTTGCCTTTCCTGGATTGTACGCGATGTCCACCTCGTAGTCTGCGACAAACTCCATCCACCTTCTCTGACGCAGATTCAACTCTGGCTGCGTAAATATGTACTTTAGACTTTTGTGGTCCGTAAAAATCTGTACCTTCTCCCAATAAAGATATGCCCTCCAAATCTTTAACGCGAAGACCACAGCTGCAATCTCTAAATCATGAGTCGGATAACTCTCTTCATGCTTACGTAACTGCCTTGATGCATAAGCAATCACGTGATCTCCCTGCAAAAGTACACATCCTAATCACGTCTTTGACGCATCCGTGTAGACTATGTATGGAATCCCTGGTTATGCTAAATCTATCTTTGAGAACCAAGTTGCACCTCTTAACTGATCCAATAACTCATCGATCCTCAATAGTGGATAACGATTTTTCACAGTGACTCTATTTAGAGCCCTATAATCAATGCACAGTCTGAAACTCCCATCTTTCTTCTTCATAAATAGGACTGGTGCACCCCATGGTGATGTACTCGGACGTACAAAACCTTTCTCAAGTAGCTCATCTAATTGCTTCTTCAACTCTGCCATTTCCCCTGCTGCCATTCGATATGGAGACTTTAATGTTGGAGCAGTACCCGGTTCTAGCTCAATCTCAAATTGATCCCCTCGTGTTGATGGTAAGCTCTGCATTTCTCTGAAAACATCTGCAAACTCTCGCGCTACAGGGATCTCCTCGATTTGCACAGATGGACCCACTTCTTCTACTGATATGGTAGCAAGATATATGTCACACCCTTGATCTAGTAAGTGTTCCATACGCAACCATGAGATGATTTGAATCCCTTGACCTGATCGAATTCCTTGATGCTTAAGCTCCTTGCCGCATTTCTGGCATCGTACTTGACAGAGATGACAATCCATCACAGTTCGATATTTTGACAACCAATCCATTCCAAGGATCACATCATAGCATTCCATCGGAATGATGATCAGCCCTGCAGCTAGTTCTTCTCCTTCTATCACCACGGGTACCTCCTTTACAACCCCTAGAGATTCTAAAATCTGACCTACATGAGTATGCACTCAGACAATACTCATTAGATCCTCAGGTTGACAACTAGTTTATTAGCCATCGATGGACTAACAAAACTATGTGTCGCACCGGTGTCAAATAACACATGTGTAGACATGCCTCCCATGATTACCGATTCTACATAATACAAATATTTTAAAGAATCTACTTCTTAATTGTCTCATGGAACTCACCTCAACATAGACAATCATTATATATAATGCATATACACATAATATAAAAATATGACATACCAGCGATAAGTTGAGCACCTCCTACTTGGCCCTCACGTTCATTCTCGTAACCTCCCATGGCATATACTCGTGGTTGTACAGCCCTACGTTTCGATGCATGTACTTCAAGTTTCCTAGTTCAACCTGTGGCGTTAGACCCGTTGGTGGTGGTGGTGGTGGCCTTGGACAATCTTTTAGAAAATGATCCATAATACCACATCGGAAACATCTGTCAAATTGTCCTCGCCTCATAGTTCCTCCCACTTGCTGGGGGCAATCACGAAACTGATGCTCTAAAATTCCACATTGGAAGCATCCTACTCGCCTATAAAATCTTTGGCATGCCCCTACATGCTCACATCCACAACGATGACATGGGTACCTCGATGTTGATCTGACAGGACGTGTCGGAACTGCTTTCCTCTGATCTGATCTTCCTCGAATCTGTTGGACAACCTGTTTCCCCTTGGCATCCGAAGACTTCAAGATGCCCTCCTCGATGAGTCCCTTCTCTACCAACTGAGCATTCTGAACTAGTTCAGACAATTTATCCATGATTGATTATCTCAATCCTGTGTCTGATCTCCGTTCATAGTCCTTGCAAAAATTTGTTGACCTTGAGAACTTCTGAGGTTACTGATTTAGCCTCTAATCGTGATAACTCTAAATAAGTCTCATAATACTGAGCAACAGTACAGTCACCTTGTGTGAGCTGTAGAAATGCCAACTCCATTTCTTCACGAGCAGCGTGTGGTATATTTTTCAACTCAAAAAGTTGTTTGAACTCATCCCAAGAAAACACATGATTTGGATGTTCCCTCTGAATCTCTTCCCACCAAAGCACCGCTTCTACCTCGAAATAGTGGAGCGCAATATCCATCTTAAACTCAAATGGACATCTAGATGATCTAAAGTTCCGCTCTAATCGAAACATCCACTCCTCTGACTTCATGGGAGGTATCGCACCGCCACGAAATGACTTTGTACCCCATTTTAGCCATGTGATCCATGACATAGAAATACTCTGACGTCTCTGTATACCTCTGATTAAACACTGGATGAGGCATTGGTGGTGGTGGCAACGGTACTTGTGGCGGAGCAGGTGACTGTACTGGTGGTGGTGTCGGTGCCTGCACCGGTACTTGTGGCATCGCCGAACTCTCCTCTTGATCATGTTGTCGACTTTCTGCTAATAGCTCTCTCAACATTTCTCTCATGACATCTCTATCTATTCCACTTTGCGATCTTCATTCAGATGATTGAGACTGTGTATGGCTAGTGGAACGAGAGCCTCCACTTATTCCGTGACCAAGAGCTCTAGTAATCATCCTCCTTGGTATTGTCTCCTACACACAATTAACTACTATTAGTTTCCACAACTCTAAACCCACTAACATTTCAGGATATGTGTGCTACGGCCTCATGGCTTTATTAAAACATTTCGCAAAACATTTTGAAATCCAGTGAAAACAATAAGTACGAAATGACAACCGGGCTCTGATACCAATTTGTAACAGCCCCATCCCGAAACTACCTCGAGACTAGCAGTGTCCACCATCACCTCCAAGAGGTGGCTACCCGTGTCATCGCTCAAACGCATTTATAAAACAAAATGTATGATTTATTCCAAAATAAGAATAGTCCGGACCAAATAGCAAAACAAATACGTAAAGATCATAGTCACGAAAAATGAATAAATGAATACGAAATGCAAAATAAAACTCATCGAGACCTCGTGCACGCCTCTCCCATCAGTCTGCTGTGAACCTTCATGTTGCTGCTCAACCCCGTCGCTCTTTTTCCTTGTCATACCCTGTCCATCCACGATAGCCCACAAATATGGCGAGTACGAAATACGCAATCAGTGAGATCAATTTGTGTACGTATTCTGTGCCATGTATTCTCCCGCTCGAACTGAATATCATAAAATAATGATATATCCAAAGTCTAAAATAAAGATATACAAATAACTCTAACTAACCCACTCGACTGAGTATCCAAAGTCTAAGTCCAGTAACACATTGGATCATAACACACAAAGTCCACACGACTCTAGCTCGGGCATACGCTCGCAAAGTCCAAAGACCCCAGCACACTGAAAATCTCGCAAGGTCACAACGAACCCCAGCTATCAGTATGATACAGCGCTCCGTCGCTCGAATGGTTACCACAACCCCAACACGGTACGAAGCTGGCAGATCCACTGATCTGACTAACTCGACGCTCCGTCGCTCGAAAGGTTACCACAACCCTAACACGGTACGACGCCGGCAGATCCACTAACCTGACTAACTCGAGGCTTTGTCGCTCGCAAGGTTACCATAACCCCAGCACGGTATGACGCCGGCCCAGATCCAAGTGTTGCAATACTAACGTCATCGACCCGATACTCCTCACGTGACAACTCTCACCAATGCGCTTGCACACGCCTTCTTCCGAAGGTTCGAGTGTGAAATAACCCGATCGAGCACACTAACAAGATATTCACTCGGTTTAAACACTGAACCCAAATAACAACGTTCTCTAACCCCAACATTTGGCCGCACATCAATTTTCTAGATCATCTCTAGTCACTTAAACAACTCATATACTTGTCATCAATTCTCATACGACAATTTAGGGTTTAATCCAATTCCATTTGTAATGTCTCATTTTTTCCATTATGATCTTATGAATTCTATCGTGATCATGCCTCGTTTTAAAAATATAATCTCTTCCATAAATCGATCACAAATCCGAAATTAGGATGAAGAAAATCATCACCTTAGCTTCCCGACGATTTGACGATTCTGGCTAATATTGCTAGCAACAACACCGACCAATTTTTCCCTATTATAGATCTATTCAATTCCATAAATTTCCAAAATATAAATATTGGAATTAAGTGAATAATCACGACGAATCATTTAGAGATTTTCCACAATCTTGATTAGAATTCACCCACGAAGAATGCGCTGAAAAATCGAAGATCCTTCTCCGATTTCTTCTTCCTCCTTTTTTTTCCTTCTTCTCTCTTCTTCCTTTTTCTTTTTTTTCCTTCTCTTGCCTCTTTCTCTCGGTCTCTCTCTCTCTCTAAAAGGAACCCGTGCTGCTTGTGTTTTTTGTTTTAACCTAATATAATATATATATATATATATATACATGGTAAGTCGGTGTATACATATGTCGGTGTATACACCGACCTAATCCCTTTTCGTTTTTAAATTTGGGCCTCACAATTCTCCCCCACTACAAAAGAATTCGTCCTCGAATTCTATATCTCTGATTCTTACGGCAGCATTTCTATTTAGTGAATGGAAGAACCATAAATCTCATCTTCAAACAACTCGGGATACTCATGTTTCATATCCTCCTCTAATTCCCATGTTGCTCCTTCCACACCACGATGTTCCCGCACAACCTTTATCATCAGAATTTTCTTACGCCTCAATAGCTTGACTTGGTGATCCACAATGTGTATTGTACGTTCTTTATACGTTAAATCTTTCCTGAAGGTTTTTGGTGGCTCAACAAGTATCTTCTCTGGTACTGATAGACACTTACGTAACAATGATACATAAAACACATCATGTATTCCCTCTAAAGATGAGAGAAGATCCAATTGATAGGCTACTACTCCAATTCGTTCAATCACTTTAAGCGGCCCCGTGAACCGTGGTGATAGCTTGTTCGCTGGATTCTCACTTGATCTCTCTCGTCGCGCTTGAATCCGCAAATACACCATATCTTCAATGTTAAATTCAACATCCTTTCTTTTTGGATCAGCATAACTCTTCTGACGATCTTGAGTCTTCTTGATTTTCATCTTAAAAATTCTTATCTTTTCCGTGGTCTCTTCAACAATCTCTTCTCCGAAGATAGATCTCTCCCACACTTCAGTCCAGCACAAGGGTGTACGACATGGTCGCCCGTATAATGCTTCATATTGTGGCATCCCAATGCTAGCATGATAGCTATTATTGTATGCGAACTCAACAAGTGGTAAATGATTCTCCCAACTACCAGGCCACTCCAACGCACATGCTCGTAATAGATCCTCAAACGTTCTTACAGTTCTCTTTGAATGTCCGTCTGTCTTTGGATGATATGCGGTGCTCATTCGCAATTTGGTTCCTAACTCTTTTTTAAATGCCTGCCAAAGACGTGATGTGAATCTCCCATCTCGATCTGACACAATGCTTGATGGAACCCCATGCAACTTAAAAACTTGTGCAATATATATCCTGGCTAGCTGATTCACATCAAAAGTCTTCTTTATCGTAATCAAATGAGCCGATTTAGTTAGTCGATCCACGACCACCCAAATAGCATCCTTGTTACCTTGCGTCTTTGGAAGACCCGTCACAAAATCCATGGTAATATGGTCCCACTTTTGTTCGGGGATTGGTAGACTTTTTAATTTTCCGCTCGGTACTTGTTGCTCCGGTTTGACTAATTGAAACGTTGGACATTTTGCTACCCATTGAGCAATGTCATTCTTCATCCCTGGCCATTGATAAAGCTGGAGAACATTCCGATATATCTTCGTCGATCCCGGATGAATCGAAAACTTGGACTGGTGAGCTTGGCTTAGAATCTCTTCTTGGATCTCTAGATTCTTCGATACACAAACTCGACCACTAATCATCATTAGACCGTCTTCCCTTATTTGATACAACTTGTACCTCAGGTCTTTCTGATTATTACGAATGTTCTATAATCTCTCATTGGATAATTGTGATGTACAAATTCTACCCAATAGACCAGCCTGATTTACGGCTTGCAAACAGACACTCTCGGACTCAGTCTGCACTGCCTCTTGTCTGAAAGCACTTATCTAGCTAATCAAATCACTGAATTCTTGCATAGTCGAAACCTCAACTCTTTTGCGGCTCAACTCATCTGCAACAACATTTGCCTTCCCTGGATGGTACGTGATGTCCACCTCGTAGTCTGCGACAAACTCCATCCACCTTTTTTGACGCAGATTCAACTCTGGCTGCGTAAATATTTACTTTAGACTTTTGTGGTCCGTAAAAATCTGTACCTTCTCCCCATAAAGATATGCCCTCCAAATCTTTAACGCGAAGACCACAGCTGCCATCTCTAAATCATGAGTCGGATAATTCTTTTCATGCCTACGTAACTGCCTTAATGCATAAGCAATCACATGATCTCCCTGCATAAGTACACATCCTAATCCTGTCTTTGACGTATCCGCGTAGACTATGTATGGAATCTCTGGTTGTGGTAAGGCTAACACTGGGTTTTTTGTTAGCTTCTCTTTTAGCTCCTTAAAAGACTTCTCACAATCTTCATTCCAAACAAAAGATTAATCTCTTCCCGTAAGTCTCGTCATTGGATTCGCTAGACTAGCAAAGTTCATAACAAAACGTCGATAGTACCCTGGTAATCCTAAAAAGCCCCTTATCTCTGTTGCATTCTTCGGTTGTTTCCAACTTACAATCGTTGACACCTTCTCAGGATCGACAGAAACTCCTTCCTCCGATATGACATATCCCAAAAATCCAACACGTCTCTTCCAAAAACTACACTTTTTCAACTTTGCAAACAATAGTTGTTCTCTGAGACGCTCTAACACTAAGCGCAAATGTTCCTCGTGTTCTTATGGGCTCTTGGAGTAGACCAGAATGTCATCGATAAATACAATAACGAAACGATCCAAGTAGTCCCGAAACACATTGTTCATTAGCTTCATGAACGCAACAGGGGCATTAGTCAAACCAAATGGAATGAAGCAAATTCATAATGCCAATATCGAGTTCGAAATGCGGTCTTTCTAATGTCACCTTCTGCAATTGGAATCTGATGATATCCCGATGCTAAATCTATCTTTGAGAACCAAGTAATAGAAAACGATTTTTCATGATGACTCTATTTAGAGCCCTATAATCAATGCACAGTCTGAAACTCCAATCTTTCTTCTTCACAAATAGGACTGGTGCACCCTATGGTGATGTACTCGGACGTACAAAACCTTTCTCAAGTAGCTCATCTAATTGCTTCTTCAACTCTGCCATTTCCGCTGGTTCCATTCGGTATGGAGAATTTGATATTGGAGCAATACCTGGTTCTAGCTCAACCTCAAATGGATCCCCTCGCGTTGGTGGTAAGCCCTGCAATTCCCTGAAAACATCTGCAAACTCTTGCGCTACAGGGATCTCCTCGACTTGCACAGATGGACCCACTTCTTCTACTGATATGGAAGCAAGATATATTTCACGCCCTTGATCTAGTAATCGTTCCATACGCAACGCTCAGATGATTTGAATCTCTTGACCTGATCTAATTCCTTGATACTTAAGCTCCTTGCCGCATTTCTAGCATCGTACTTGACCACGACGACAATCCATCACAGCTCGATGTCTTGACAACCAATCCATTCCAAGGATCATATCATAGCATTCCATCGGAATGATGATCAGCTCTACAGCTAGTTCTTCTCCTTCTATCACCACGGGGACCTCCTTGACAACCCTTTGAGATTCTAAAATCTGACCTCCAGGAGTATGCACTCGGACAATACTCGTTAGATCCTCAGGTTTAACAACTAATTTATTAGCCATCGATGGACTCACAAAACTATATGTTGCACCGGTGTCAAATAACACATGAGTAGACATGCCTCGCACGATCACCGATCCTACATAATACGAATATTTTAAAGAATCTACTTCTTAGTTGTCTCACGGAACTCACCTCGACATAGACAATCATTACATGTAAGGCATATACACATAATATAAAAATATGACATGCCAGCGATAGGTTGAGCGTCTCCTTCTTGGCCCTCACGTTCATTCTCGTAACCTCCCATGGCATATCTCGTGGTTGTACAGCCCTACGTTTCGATGCATGTACTTCAGGTTTCCTAGTTCTAACCTGTGGCGTTAGACCCGTTGGTGGTGGTGGTGGTGGCCTCGGACAATCCTTTAGAAAATGATCCATACTACCACAGCGGAAACATCCGTCGAATTTTCCTCGCCTCATAGTTCCTCCCACTTGCTGGGGGCAATCACGAAACTGATGCTCTAAAATTCCACATCAGAAGCATCCTACTCGCCTATCAAATCTTTGGCATGCCCCTACATGCTCACGTCCACAACGATGACATGGGTACCTCGATGTTGATACGACATGACGTGTCAGAACTACTTTCCTCTGATCTGATTTTCCCCGAATCTGTTGGACAACCTATTTCCCCTTGGTATCCGAAGACTTCAAGCTGCCCTCCTCGATGAGTCCCTTCTCTACCAACTGAGCATTCTGAACTAGTTCAGACAATGATCCATGATTGATTATCTCAATCTTGTGTCTGATCTCCGGTCGTAATCCTTGCAAAAATTTGTTGACCTTGAGAACTTCTGAGGTTACTGATTTAGCCCCTAATCGTGATAACTCCAAATAAGTCTCATAATACTGAGTAACAGTACGGTCACCTTGTGTGAGCTGTAGAAATGCCAACTCCATCTCTTCAGAAGTAGTGTGTGGTATATATTTAGACTCAAAAAGTTGTTTGAACTCATCCCAAGAAAACACATGATCTGGATGTTCCTCTGAATCTCTTCCCACCAAAACACCGCTTCTCTCTCCAAATACTGGAGCGCAATATCCATCTTAAACTCAAATGGACATCTAGATGATCGAAAGTTTCGCTCTAATCGAAACATCCATTCCTCCGCCTTCATGGGAGGTATCGCACCGCCACGAAATGACTTTGTACCCAATTTATCCATGTGATCCATGACATAAAAATACTCCAACGTCTCTGCATGCCTCTGATTAAACACTAGAGGATGCATTGGTGGTGGTGGAAACGGTACTTGTGGCGGAGCAAGTTGCTGTACTGGTGGTTGTGTCGATGCCTGCACCAGTCTTGTGGCGTCGCCGAACTCTCCTCTTGCTCATGTTCTCGACTTTCTGCTAATAGCTCTCTCAACATTTCTCTCATGACATCTCTATCTATTCCACTTCGCGATCTCCATTCAGATGATTGAGACTGCGTACGGCTAGTGGAACGACAGCCTCCACTCATTTTGCGACCAAGAGCTCTAGTAATCATCCTCCTTGGTATTGTCTCCTACACACAATTAACTACTACTAGTTTCCACAGCTCTAAACCCACTAGACATTTCAGGACATGTGTGCTATGGTCTCGTGGCTTTATTAAAATATTTCACAAAACATTTTGAAATCCAGTGAAAACAATAAGTACAAAATGACAACCGGGCTCTGATACCAATTTGTAACACCCCATCCCGAAACTACCTTGAGACTAGGAGTGTCCACCATCACCTCCAAGAGGTGGCTACACGTGTCATCGCTCAAAAGCATTTATAAAACAAAATGTATGATTTATTCCAAAATAAGAATGGTCCGGACCAAATAGCAAAACAAATACATAAAGATCATAGTCACGAAAAATGAATAAATGAATACGAAATGAAAAATAAAACTCATCGAGACCTCGCGCACGCCTCTCCCATCAGTCTGCTGTGAACCTTCATGTTGCAGCTCAACCTCGTTGCTCTTTTTCCTTGCCATACCATGTCCATCCATGACAGCCCACAAATATGGTGAGTACAAAATACGCACTCAGTGAGATCAATACGTGTATGTACTCTTTGTCACGTATTCTCCTGCTCGAACTGAATATCATAAAATAATGATATATCCAAAGTCTAAACTAAAGATATACAAATAACTCTACCCCACCCGACTAAGTATCCAAAGTCTAAGACTAGTATCACACTGGATCATAACACACAGAGTCCACACGACTCTAGCTGGGGCATACGCTCGCAAAGTCCAAAGGACCCCACACACTGAAAATCTCGCAAGGTCACAACGTACCCCAGCTATGACTACAATACAGTGCTCCCTCGCTCGAAAGGTTACCACAACCCCAACACGGTACGACGCTGGCAGATCCACTGATCTGACTAACTCGACGCTCCGTCGCTCGAAAGGTTACCATATCCCTAACACGGTACGACGCCGGCAGATCTAGTGACCTGACTAACTCGACGCTCCGTCGCTCGCAAGGTTACCACAACCCTAACATGGTATGACGTCGGCCCAGATCCAAGTGTCACAATACTAACGTCATCAACCCGATACTCCTCACGCGACAACTCTCACCAACGCGCTGGCATACGCCTTCTTCTGAATGTTCGAGTGTGAAATCACCCGATCGAGCACACTAACAAGATATTCACTAGGCTTAAACACCGAACCCAAATATCAACATTCTCTGACCCCAACACTTGGTCGCACGTCAATTCTCTAGATCATCTCTAGTCACTTATACAACTCATATACTTGTCATCAATTCTCATACGAAAATTTAGGGTTTAATCGAATTCCACTTGTAACGTCTCATTTTTCCCATTATGATCCTATAAATTCTATCGTGATCATGCCTCGTTTTAAAAATATAATCTCTTCCATAAATCGTGATCATGCATCATATTGCTTTCTCTTTATCATTTTTATTGTTGTTTTCTCTTATTTTACAGCAGAATCCATGAGTGAGTAAGCCTTTAGCTATGGGTTAGGGACATCGGTATTGTAAGGGATGCTTATGTTTATGCTTTAACACTAAGATCTTTCAAATTTTTTTGTATTTCGGTTTTACGATCAATGTTACGAATGTTCTATGCTTGTATTGTCTGCTCAGTAACTTAGAATTTCATGTTTAACTGGGAGGTTAGATTATGAATTCAGAAATATTAATTGCTGATTGAGTTTGATTGATGAGAATCTGACAAGTCGGTTAATCAACTCAGGAATTAGGATTGCATGCTTAATGCTACCGTAATTACGTGTTAATCACTGCTGGGAGGTAGGATTGCATGTTATTGTGGTTAGGGAGTTTGGTGTCGAGAGGACCATTCGCTATTTACGAGCATGAATTTCCCATTATCAAGATAGTTTTATTGATTAATGATCTTGTGTTGGTTGCACCACTGCAATTTCGGTAACACGAAACTCGTAGCGTTCTTAATTATCAAGTCTTTGGTGTGTCCTCACCGCTGTCATAATTCATTTTAGCATTCTCGGAAATTATCCTACATCACATCACTTTCATCCGTCTTAGTTTAGTTATATTCTTATATTAGCTTGCATTATTCCCTAGATTTCGACCCTGGTTTTACAATTATCCGTATTTTTGTGGTAAGTGAATATTAGGCATTTTATTTGTTTGATAGTTCACATATCAATCATCAATTGTAATTTTTTGTTTTTTCTCTACCTCGATATGGTTTTTCGTGATTGTATCATGAAGTGGACATCAAAGCAATAGCTACAAAACAGAAAAGATAGTAAAATAGAAAAAGATGAACGAAGCTCACGGTCTCTATGAAAGGTATTTCGCTCAATTTTTTATTCGATCTCATGTCTTTTCCTCGACTTCTTGTATATGATTTAGTTTTGAACTAAAAAAACTCAAAGTTAATTCGCGAAAAATTCAAACTAAATCTTGGTGCTACAAGTGTATAGTGTGACACTACGTCTAAGATTCCTAATCTACAATACTATTATTTCCTATAAAAAGATTTTGCATATTTCTTTTCTATTCCTTCCCTTTTTTGTACTTTTTCCTTTTCTTTTCGGTTTCCTTTTCTTTTTTTTCCTTTTTGGGTTTTTCCTTTTCACTTTCATTTTTTTTCTTTTCGTTCTTTTCTTTTTTTCCTTTTCTTTTGTAAAACAAAAAAACTAAACTAACCAATTATAAACTGAATCAACTAAAACAAAACTAACAAAAATAAAAAAAATATAGGAAGATAGACTAACACAAGAATAATGCTCTGATACCACTAGTGATATGATCCCGGAGGACGTCGAGGATGCGACCAGATCGAAAGACGTTGGTCCCATGACCCGAGCTAGGGCTAAGGAGGAAGAGCCGTTGATCTTACCAGCTGGTCCCGTGACCCGAGCCAAGGCTGCAAAGCTTAAGGACGCAGTTATCAGAATTCTCGTGGCCGTCCATGTTCACGAAGATTATTCGAGTCCACGTGAAGTGACGATCCTAAGAAACGTTATCCAAGCCGAAGCACGCCCCACAACGGTTATTAATTAGGTAAGTGACCCGTGTGTACTCTTTTTCCTTTGTCGGTTTTGTCCTACGGGGTTTTCCGACGACGGGTTTTTAACGAGGCCGCGTGTCACTTTTCCCCAGACCTAATTAATATCCCGAGGGTTTCAAGACAAATCCGCGTTTCCAATTGCAGATGACAACTTGTCTTAATTTTTATTTTATGTTTTCTATGCATTTATTTGTAGCCTTGCATGAAGACTACCCTTTAATGTTGCATTTAATTGTTGCATGGCCTTGGTTTATGTATATGGTCGGCCACCCCTCCTTTGAACAATCCATCTTTTGAATCAACTTTGAATCTTTGAATTTTATCTTGAATTTCCTTTATGAATTCTTGTGTTGGTGTGTAATATCCAGCAAATTCGTTGGTGTATAATATCCAACGTCTTGTTCATTTTTCGTTGGTGCGTAACATCCTTCGAAGATGAACCAGTGAATCGAGAGCCTTCCGCAAGCGTCAACTAGATATGAACCTAGATCGATATTGTGTTGTTAGAAGGAGGAAATCGGATTGAAACCACTTAGGAACTCGCTAGCAGAACCTAGAACATATCTTTCTAAGAAAAGATGCCCCAAGCCTCAACTACAACCAGACTTGAAAATCTTATTCTAAGCAAATGACGCCACAACACTTTGTGATCTAGTATTGATAAGTCAGTGAACACTCGGAAACTCTCCAAGAGTTTGATAGCAAAATCTCAAATGTGTCTCCTATTTATAAGAATAAAACAGTAATGGAAAACTGAATAAAATAACCTAACTTAACAAAACTCGGTAAAATCATTCGGTCCAGCGATCAAATTACTCAATCGAGCACCGCATAAGTGTTAACCCTATAATCCAAAAAAAATAAAGTATATTGGTCCAATGAAGCACTCAGGTCAAGCATTTTTTGCTTTGTCCAAGCATTTTCTAATCCTCTAGTTTCTTATTGCTCTATGCCTCCTATCCATGTAGGGGCCACTTGTACTCTTTCTTCAGTGTTCCTTGACATCCTCGTGGGGTTGTTTTCCACTCTTTCTTGTCCATTTAATTTAACATGTCCTAAATCTTCGTTGTCTTGCCATTGTTTGCTCGTAGGACTTGTGGCGGATCCAAGATCTCGTTCTCATCAAGAAACATAACTTATCTTTTGAAATACATCTCTAGAGACAAAATTAAAGGTCATAGAGAATAGTGACTTCCGGATTTTCCATATGTACTAAAACCAATGATGCATGGGCAAAGATAAACGTTCATGGCTTCATAGGTAAACTCAAGAAAAAACTCGTTGAATTCCTTCCAAGCCTTAACATCCGATGGATGTTGCATTACTATTTCACTCGTCGAGTGTTTTGCGTGCTATCTCATATATGAAGCGATTTTCTTCTACTCATACAATCTTCTCAAGCTGATTGCTACAGGCATATAGAAAATCTTTTTGTATGACACGTATGTCTGCGAATATGGATTTTAGGCGAAATCCGCTTGCACCGCAAACTTGTAATTTCGAAAGGTCTTTGTTTTCTCCTCAAAATAGCACGCAACTATGTCTACAAACATCAATTTTCTGATAAGACATGTCTACATCCTTTAAAACATTCTTTGCTTCATAATATATTTTTAGATCTTGATTATTTTCCGTAAATATTTACACATAGTTTGACAGAATGAATCCATGAAATTTTTCCACCACATTTTAATTGGTTTATATATTCATCAATCTTGATGATAAGGATAAATGTGAGTGACGTTCACCCAACCTTCGTATATATGTTGTTTCAACGCATACAATAGGTCAAAACATCGCCGTACATCATTGTTGGCATTTCTTCATGCGTTTGCTCTAAAACTCTTGGAAAAGAATTTGACACCATTTCGACATGGTCGACGTCGTTGTTGCTATAACCTTCTCATCATTTCTTTCAATTGATTGTGATTCTTGCATCGTCATACCTGTAACACCGATGTCATCACCGTGCAAGAAAACTTGATGATTCTCCACAAAATCGGCCTTATAAAGGTGTTTGGATACAATAGCTTGACCGTGGTACTTCATATTCTTGTATTTATTGCATGGATATAACATTGTGTCGTGTTCTTGACTCATAGGTTGTATTGTCGCAAAACTTATATTAATTGTTAGAACCCGAATAAGAATTCTTGTATAACCTATTATATTAATGATATTTTTTTTCTATAGATCCACTCTCTTGACGTGTATATATTTCTATTTGAAAAGTATGACATTGTTTGAGAGTACATATATACTTTTGATTGATAAACAAAACTAACACGTCATATAATAAGTAACATTTTAAACGTTCATCTGTTAATAATACCACAGGATGACGGTTGAAATGCAATGGTAAAATTTTCATTGATTGCACCAAGAACTTAAATATTCAACGAACATTTATTGGTATTGTCAACAGATACCCGTTAATCATTTCAACGGTCATCCATTGGAAACTTGAAATGTTTACAACGAGCATTCTAATAGATTCTAGAAGAATATTTCAACGCTAAAACCTTGTTGAAAAATCACTAATACTTCCCAACAATTTTATGTTATTAATCTATTGAAATTGCAACAGAAAATCTAACGGTTATTGACGGATGTCTCAACGATGCTCTTACGTTGATTTTCCATTGAAAATCTCTACATATTATAACATATATATGACCATTATTATCCGCTTGGATCCGTTATATATTTCAAAGGAAGAATCGTTGATCTGTCTGTTAAAAAATGAAGCGTTTCTTTTCATAGTGTTATACGTCAGGAAGTTACCTACACAACTTTTTTTATATTTTCTTTTCTCTCGTATGTCAATTGTTTGCATAAATAATTCAAGCGATTAATTTAAAACCTTAAAGATTTTTGCCCAACGTTTCAACTTCGGTTTACAATCTTGACTTATGTTCACCATTGAGATCTATGACTTGCGGAAACATATAATCCGATGATGTCCTTTTCATCTTATCCAATTTGCAAAAAATCCAAAAATAGTTGTAGTTCAACCCTATCTTAACCAAACAAAAAAAGTTGACTACTTTCCTCACAACAAATTAAAAAAAAAAGTTATCATAAAAATTTATATCTGATTATCGTGGATGAAATTACTTAACCAATTTATTCCACGAAGGGAAAAATTGAACGATTTGTTGATTTCTGTTAAGGTTAATGCAAAATATATGTACAAAAAAGTATTTACCTCTTATTTTATTGACGCAATATTTACATATGTACATACACATTGCTATAACCCAAAGCATAAGATCACATCCATCTAAACACGGAACATCAAAAACGGAACAAAAACAAACATTCAAACAACCAAGACACGAGCAAAGTCCCGACCTAAGAAACCAAAAACAGACCACCAGAAGGTAGCAATTCCACAGCGTTACGAAACGTCTTTTTTTTCCTCAAAAAAACCCGCAGTTTTGGGAAACATGGTGAAATTACTCTCTTACCCTCTTTGATTGAGGATGATGTAGTTAGATGTCACATGCTGTAAGGAGGAGGAGAGCTCCTTGGTCCAGCCTCGCTTGCCTTCTCAAATGCATCTGAGGTCGATCTTCTTCTAAAGCGAAAGGATTCCTTCCCTCCTGCATTTGCTCCGCTCACATCCAAAAGGATATTTTTCATTGTTAGTAAGACCACACATAACCACCAAGACAAACACACACATCTACATACTTTATTGCTCAATTCATTATTACACTTTGTACTAAGGTTTTATTCTCTTATATCTAATTATAAAGATGCTCACGAATAATGGAAGCGATGCCATATTTAGCTCAGAAATGTGATTAAACTTAACATAGTAGACAAACAGAGATACTAGTTTCAACCATGAAGCTCATATGTTTCCAATTAGCTAATAATCCCCTAACAACTCAATATTTATCATCACATAATGTAGGAAGCACATGGCAGAAATAACATTTGGACGTATAGTTTCACGATGATAACGGCTCATCTGGCCACCGATCTTTATGAAAGAATTAACACTCACTCATATGTAAATTAGTACGGGTATCATGGCCAAAAATAAGATTTTTAACTCCAAACCAGTAGATAATTAATCTATTGGTTAATGCCCTTTATTATTATATTAAATCCTATGTGGGGTTCCCTAATATTAAAACTATAATCAGCTTTGTGATGGATATGAAAGGAGAGCAAAGGGGCAAAGTATTGTTACATAATTACACTACAAAATACAATGGGTTGGTCCCCTTCGTGAATCATGATGATGCAAGCATTAAAGCCCATGCATTATAGGGACGTGAACGTAAGGACAAAAATGTCATTTACTACCCGGCATACATAATGAGAGAGCACACAAAACATCCTGCCGCTTCATTATCCATCCAACAGTAAATTACAAACCTACCCTCAGGATTTCCTATGAGCAATATCAAACGAGTTGGACCAAACTACCCATGACCAGTGTACTGTTCCACCTACTCTAAGCCTGATCTTCCCATTTTCAAGGAATGCCATTATCGAATTGAAGGCGTAAATCCAAGGGCAAATACGGAAAAAGAAATCAGACTCACCAGAGAAAGGAGAAACCGGAGTTGTAGAACCGGCCGGCGAAACCGGAGCTGAACCACCCTGGTATCCCGGTGGCTTCACTATCATGATGCTGCGCGTGACTTTCACCGCCGCTTCTGGCGATTCCTCACCGTACGATCTCATACTCCCACCCTCTGATTGATCTGATCACGACACACGATTCCAAAGAATGAAAAATGAGTTCTACACTCCGACGTAAGATCATTTCGGTCTTAGATCGGATTGATCATCAGAGGGAAGCGGCTATCACGCCCTCCGATCATCAAAATTTTAGAGTTTCAGATCGTGTATTTTTAAATAGTTTTTAGATGATTTGTTTCGAGATCCAGTCACCGGTCTATGATAGCGAAACACGGCGTACCATTGCCGGAGCTCGGCCGGAAACTGAAGGTGTGGAGCTTTTGAAGCTTCCCGAGGCCGTTCTCCGGCCGGGGACCAGCAACTGTATCGTCCCAGAGATGGTCGAGTAAGCCCATGCGGAACGAGCGCACGTTAGCAAACTAAAGAAAACTAAGGCAACGATATTCCCGGCGCGCTTTAGCTTATCGCCTGATCTGTTGGAGATCCGATACTAAAGCAAGGGAGCGGGATTTAAAGGTGATCAAAGAGATCTGAACCGTCGATTTGATGATGACGTGGCATTCGGATCTTTGAGGGGCAAAATGAAATGGGGATAAGGTCGATTTTGACGGGTGGGGCCCGGGTAAGTTGGAAATATTTAGATCGGACAGACACGTCGCTTGAATCAAGGAATGAGGATCGATCTCACGTGATCGTATCTCTCTTTCTCATCGAAACTACGAAAATAACCTTAACTTTATCTAAATCGGGATGAAATTTTCCTGGATTTCCGCATTATTTACACTGGGCGCCCCCCATGGACCAAACAATTTATCGGAGTCGCCTCGTATTATATGTCGAGATAAATTGAGCTTAGTAATTCCTTAAATCGGGATAATTTCAAAAGTATTTTTGTAGGATTAAAACATTTTAAAAATATTTTTTTCGAAAAAGAAAAAGTTTTT
This sequence comes from Gynandropsis gynandra, assembly GCA_036759665.1. Lineage (NCBI taxonomy): Eukaryota > Viridiplantae > Streptophyta > Magnoliopsida > Brassicales > Cleomaceae > Gynandropsis > Gynandropsis gynandra. The sequence continues at coordinate 16,334,542 of CM071864.1, read as the reverse complement.
AATTTCAAAAGTATCCGTATAAATATTGATATTCCCAAAATATTTCTGCGATCTTACGATCCAATTCGACCCAACGATCCAGTTTTGACCCTGCGACCCTTGTCTCTCTGCGACCCTTATTCCTCTGCGACCCTTGGATCCCTGCGATCCTTGTCCCTTTTCGACCCTTGTTCTTCTACGACCCTTGGACCCCTGCAACCCTTGTCCCTCTGCGACCCTTGTTCCTCTACGACCCTTGTACCTCTGCGACCCTTGTTCCTCTGCGACCTTTTGACCCCTGCTACGCTTGTCCTTCTGCGATCCTTGGACCCCTGCGATACTAATTTATTATTTACAAATTATTTACAAATAATATGAATAAAATTTTGAAAATACAGCTCAAATCAAAATATGTTGAACCCGTGCGACCCTTCCGACCATTGCGACCCTTCCGACCATTGCGATCTTTCCGACCATTTTGACCCTTTCGACTAGTCTTTTCAATCTACTGCTTTTTCCAGGTTCTAGCTATGCTTTTTATTTTACCATTGCCACATTGAAGACCTATATTAAAGGTTCTTTAATGTGTCAATACATGCACCTTGGTCATTCTTTGTAATTATTGTCTTTCTGGATTTTAGGAGTCCATTTATTTTTCGTTATAAATAGAGGAGGAAAAACCGTAAAGCTACAACAAGCACCAAATCATCTCTTGTTTCAAGTCTTTCATTCTCTCAAAAGGGCGATTTCTAACATCTAACCCTAAATTCTCTGAAAAATCCTTGTTACCTTTGTGACCGTTAAGGTCACATGGTCGACCCAAGGCATCGTGCTGTCTATTTGTTACTCAATGTCTTGGTAATCGCCGGACTCAGTCTATATGTAGATACACACAAGTACTTACAACTTGGATGGAGGACTTTGTGATGTATCTCCACTACATAAGGTCTTGGTAAGGTCACGGTTGGAGGTCATTTGCTACCGTGGAACTCACCATACATGACTCAAAGCCCGAAATGTCAATGGAGCATTTCTTGCGGGGAAGGAGTCATTAATCTTCGGCAAATTTGACCTTTTTTTCTTTCCTTTTTTTTCTCGAACTTTGCCTTCTTCTTTCTCGA
>CM071864.1:16291660-16317736 GCA_036759665.1 Gynandropsis gynandra | reverse complement strand
AAAGTCTTCACAAAATTCCAAGTCATCAACCGAGTCGATGAGATCATGGCTGATAGAGTTTTCTGCTGAAGGCTTGTGAGCCCTAACTTGCGCCAACAACATCAAAGTTGCGAACCTCTTCCGGTCGTCGGAATTCTTCGCCTTCACAAGCTTTTCACTGACTTGTTCGGGGGTCACCTTTCCACGGCCGAAATTCTTCAGTCTGAATGTGACACCCATCATGGACTCCCATCCTATGGGATATGGTCCGCATTTCAATCCGGAAATTAGTGCGTGCTCCACTATAGAGTACCGGATGGGAATGCCGTTTATGACGAACCACAACTCTGTATTGTCCCGTATAATCACGGAGTGATTTAGTAGTACAGACATTTGAACCTTCGTCAATGTGGAGTCACATTGAAAGTGAAATAAATGCCTAAATTGTGACTCCTGCTCGAAGTAATGTAACTCCTGTTCATTTAAGATTCCTCTCAGCATCCTTATTGTCTCGTGAGGATAACACTTGGTGGTGATCTTTGGAATTCTGTCCATGTGCTTGAATTCATACACAAATTTCGGCTTTGGCGCCACCTGCAAAATGACCAATTACGAATACATTATACTTCTACCGACCTAAGCGACCCATGCGACTCAACCGACCCGTGCGACCCCTAACCGACCCGTGCGACCCATGCGACTCAAACGACCCTCAGACACTCTGCGACACTCAACCGCCCCGCGCCCCTCAAACGACCATTCGCCCTTCAAACGACCATTGCGACCCATCCCACTCACTGAGACAACCGACTCACTGAATCGAATATGGTCAGGCAACGCGTGCGACCCTTGCTACTCAACCGACTCACAGAGTCGAAGATGTTCAAAACTACTGTGACCCTTGCTACTCAACCGACTTACGGAGTCGAAGATGTTCATGCAACTCCTGCGACCCTTGCGACCTAACCGACTCACTGACACTGACACTCACCCATTTCAAATCAATAAACCATTTTGTGACTCGAAAGGTTGCAAAACCCTAGAAATCGAACTACTTACACTTATTGACGCCATTGAAGATTGACTCGTGCTCTCTTCGCCAGTGATGCTGCTGATTCTAGCCATTTTCCTTCTCGCCAACTTCAAATCGATCCCTCTCAAGTTCGACATCACTTATTTCTTTCTTGCTATAAACTTTTAAACAGGTTTCATGGCGAAAAATGGTTCGGCTTTCTCGTTTTCGGCAGTTTTTCACGTCGAAAAACTGCCGAACTTCCATTTTTCACGTTCGAACATTAAGGACAAATTTGTCTTTTCTTCAGTTTTTATTTTTTGGATTTAATAATTATTTTGGGGAAGGGTATTTTTGAAATGGTTTAGCCCTATAAGGGTATTTCTGATATTCCGCCCCTTAAATCTGTTGTTCAATTTTTTATTCTCCCTATAAATTTGGTTGATTGATTTATTTTTCGGCCTACTGACTACTATGTTCGAAATTAATTTTTAAATAATAAATTTAATAATGGTTTAATCATTCCTCAATAGATAAAAAAAATACATTTAAATCTAACGTAAATCTAATTTTAGTATTAATTAAAATATGATAATAAATTTTATTTTTGTTGTTGCTATTTTTTTATTAAACTTTATTTACAAATTTTTTTAAGAATAAATTATAATTTTTTTAAATTAATTAAATTAAAATTTATAAAAATTATTACAAAATTAAATACAATTTAAAAAATGAAAATATTAAAAATATTAAATTTCAAGGTCTCTATCATTATAATAAACAAAAATAAAAACAAAATTTGAATAAAAACAAAATTTGAATAAAATTGTATTATATTTATATCAATTTGAATTTGTATATAGAACCATATCAAAACTCAAAATTAAAGAAAGACTCAAAATATTAATATTTAAGAAAACAACCAATATATTACACAAAATATAAATATTGGTTACAAAATATTTTCAACTGCGTATAAACACATATAGAACCGTATTAAGGTAAACATATATTCGGTTCTTATCCTCATATTTTATATTTCTACTTATAAAAAAATACATACATCAACCTCATAAACCTAAAGGTTTTCAAAGATCTAAAATTTGACATGTTTTGTTTAGTGTATTTTTTTCTTACAATGAGCGGCTAAACATGGTGGACAAGCAAGTGGAACATTGCATGTGAAAAAATGTTGTTTAATCATCTGTTGGCTAAATATTTCTCTACTTTTAGGTTCATACTGCTAGCTTGAATTTAGTAATTCATGTAATTTGGTCATGCATAATTTTGCATATTATAGTTGTAGTAAATTGAAAATTATTAGAGATGACCATTATGCAACTAAAACAACTATAGAGCCATAATTTTTATTCTAGATATGTATTGATCAACTCGAGTTTTGTTTTTGAAACAAGAAATGTTATTATCGATATAGAGATAAAATAACATTTGGACATTTTTTCGTTGACGCCAACATTCGTGGTCGCAGGGAGCTTATTGGGTCAGTGCTACAAGGAAGCGCCGGATTCTGGCTTTCCATGGTTGCAGTACCTCGGGGTGTTATCCATAGCCTTACCTCTATTTGTAGAGGGTTTTTGTGCGTCCGTTTTGCGCTTACTCATCTCGGGGCCCCCACCTTTATTGCTTGGGTCATGGAGTGCATCTCCTCGGCCACTTACTCCATCAAGATCAACAAGACGCTACATGGTTTTTTCCCTGGCAAGCGTGGCCTTCGACAAGGAGACCCGCTCTCGCCCCTCCTCTTCGTGATGTGCATGGAGATATTCTCGAGGCTTTTTAAGAAGGAGACAAATAGAGACACTTTTTCCTTTCACCAACACTGCGCTTCTCTCCGTTTATCACATCTCATTTTTTTTATGACATTGTGATGTTTTGTCGCGGCGACGCAGGTTCGGTGGGAGTGCTTCTGGGATGCCTGGAAAGGTTTAGTGCCATGTCCGGGCTGTGTGTGAACGTGGGGAAGTCTTCCATGTTTTTGGCCTCGGTCTCAGATCAGGAGCGAGAGACATTGATCGGTGCTTCAGGATTCAGGGAAGGTGTCTTTCCATTTCGGTACCTGGGTATTCCGATTGGCCCGTCCGGTCTCAAGGGGATCCATTGTAATTCGGAGCTTCGTACGCAAAGTTATGGTATTTCAAAGCCCGTCGTACAATTCATTGTTTTAGTCGTCTAGTCACGTGAAAAGAAATACAAAAAACGGAAAAGGGGTGCAACACGAGAGACAAACGAAAATAGGAAATGGGGTGCTCTTGTGTTGTTTCGTCTTTTGGTTGTTTGTGTTGGCTAGTTTCCGTCGCAGGGGTGCTCTTTTTCCTCTTTGACGAGTTTCTCCTTTTGGGTTTACCGCATTGAGGTTTTAATGAGGCCCGGGGTGTCATGTACCCTGCTCTCATAGCTGCGATGTGGGTTTATATGGTTATGTAGTCGCAGCATAGTACGGGTGATCTGCGTATTATCCCGTTTATGTTCACGACACCGGATGTATTGTAATCGTTTCTTTCATCCCTTTATGGGACACATGCAATAAAATTTACTTCCAACCAAAAAAAATAATAATATGAGGTTATTCTCTATTTATTTTGGGAAATAAAAAGGCTTAGTAATCACATTGTTGAAGAATGTTTAGTCCTTTCGATTTCAATACCACTCATATGTCTTTAATCATTTTTTTCATTTCCTTCAATTTTTAATATGAAGCGATTTTTCTTTGCAATCGTTGTGGAAATGATATGATTATTTAATATTATCATTTACGAGAATTCCACATTTCTTCATATCTTTTTCCTCTTGTTTTCCAGCATTAGACCCTTTCCTTCATTTTCCCTAACAAAAAATTCTATAGGTTCGCCTTTGGTTTTGTGTTCCTCCTCAACAATACCCCGTATCTTATTATATGTCTACATCAATCATTCATTTTCCTATAAATGTTAAGAATGAGATTAATGGCGAAAGCAAAAGGGATCACTAAGACCATGAACAAATTGGGATCGATGAAATCAACGGATCGTTTTGTTATTTATTATAGTATGTGATCTCACTTCTTTCTTTCTTCTCAAATTGAAATCTAGCTTGTTTGTTGTTCATAAATTCAGATTTTTCAGTTTTCATTCATCTATGTTGTATTTTCATGCTTTTGTGTTAATCGTATTAATGTTAATATTCATTTATTTATTATGTTCAAATTCGATACTTTTACTATGTTGTTTCATTAGCTCTCTTGTTGACGAAAAGAAATAGTTTAATTATAGATTTCTTTCTCTATTTGCAAATCATTGTTGCCTCATTGTTTTTGCGTCTATTTCAAGGATTGTTGTCTTTTCCAAGTTTTACTGTTGCAAATTATTAAAGAGGTTTGGATATTATTTTTAATTAATGAATTTAATATTATTCTTTAAAAAATATATGTATGTACTATCTAACATTAAAATATTTATTTATGGTATTTTTATTATCATATTAATATTTTAGTCATGACACCACCAACACCACACATGTAACAAGACATAAAATAACAAGAAAATATTTCTAATCCAATTTATTAAAATTAAGATTATATATAAGTATGGATCATGATGTACTATATCGTCAACGTCCTAATATTGATTGTAAATTTAATTTAAAATTTGAAAAATCTTCAAATAATAAGTAATTTAAATATATTAAATTTTTATATATTATTTTAAAATAAATAAATAATCATATATATATATATATATATATAATTAAAACTATTGTGATGCCATTCAAGTTAAACAAATAGTTCCCGGCAACAACGTCAAAAACTTGATGCCATTCAAGTTAAACAAGTTAACATAATCTACCCGCAAGTGCACGACACTTGTGTAGTACTCTAGGTGTTGATCCCCCAGGGACTACGTAACACGGACTAAGATAAAATTAGAATCAATATTTGCTACGATGAAAATTGGTTGAGAAATGCAATAATGAATATGCAATAAACTAATGAGCTCCTAACAATGAGACAAACGTTCTAGGATACGGTTTCACCGCATAGCTTCCGAAACCAACTATTGATCTATCTAATCATGCGTTTCCATTAAAGATATCTAAGGCAGACGATCCTAATGTAATTCCTACCTTCTCTCAAGGCATAGAAATGTGATTCAATTGAGTTATCCCCAACTTTCGTGGCTGATACCCCAAACTAAACCCATACGATCTATGGTTCATCCGATTAACCTTCAACCGTTACTATCATACTTTCATGACCTAGTCTCGGTTGTTCTAAGCCTGATCTTTTAGGACTAGAATTCTCCTTTCGGTCCTTCTCCTAATCCCTAACACATGCATCTACTTGGCCTTCGTAAATACAAGACATTCAACGCTCAGAAAAAGAATAGATTAGCAAAACAAGAAATGCATTCAAAGAATAAAACGAAGAGGTTTCGGGATAGCCATGGGCTAATCCCTTCTCTTAGAACAAATCAACTACTCAGTCATGAGTTTGAATCCAAATAACATAAATGAAATAGATAGAGTAAGGAGCATAGAAATATCAAAATTTGAATCATTATCGAGCTTATCTCCATTCAAAATGGATGTAGGAGGGTTGACCAAGTCATGCCCTTGTTTGTATAACAACTTCTTCAAGCGCCCGGCCGTGCTATGCTCATGCCTGGGTCGTGTGTGCCTATGTCCGGTCCATTTCTTGTCCGTTTCTCGGCCTGTTTGCTCCGTTGTGATCTCTGATGCTCTTACTTTGTCCGATGTATGTTCTTTAGCTCTGAAACGAACCAAATACACATTAAAATCTATAAGAACATGAAAACACGAAAACAAGTAAAACAGATATAAAATCACACGTAAACATTGCAACTATCGTCATAAACATCTCTAAAATCATGCGAGAATCGTGTAAAAAACGAGATGATTAAATCCCCCATACTTGGATGTTTACTTGTCCCTAAGCAAACGTAAATGCAGATACAACACAATGTCCTCCATCCATGTTGTAAGGACCTGTGTGTGACTCCATAGACACCGAATCTGTCGATTACCAAGACATTGAGTAACACATAGATAGCATGATACTTTGCGTCTACCATGTGACCTTCATGACTGAAGGCCACAAAGGTCATAAAGATTTTTTAGAGAATTTAGGGTTAGAGATATAGACAAAAAAAGGAGAGAGATGAGATTTTACCGATTCAATCTCATCTCAAATGGGTGAGATGATGAGACTTAGAGATCTTGATGAACCACAAGTTCATGGATGTACAGAGAGTGTAAAAAAGACAGGAGCCTGACATCAAAATGACGAGTCACAAGGGTCACATGGTTCATGAGTGTGACATACGAAAAATCCATAGCTGGCATTCGAAAAGACAAGATTCTAACATCGAAATGACTAGTCAAAAGGGGGACATGTGTCACATAGGTTCCATGAGTCGAAAGGGTCACATGGATCGTAAGGGTCACTTGAGTCACAAAGATCATAATAGTGCTTAAATGTCAATGAGAAAAAATAGATGCGAACTTGAAAAATTTATTGAATTATAATTATGAAAGTCACCAAGGTTTAGTTCAAGTAATTCAAATAATATAATATTACAAACTAATAATACAAATAATATAGTATTACAAACTAACAAACCTTTCCTTTTTTCAAGCTGTCGTTGTCTTGGTTATAAAGTTCCAAACAGTGTCAGTGATGCTGGCATTTGAACCCGCTTGTCTCGACGAAGATGGATTTTTCTCCGAGCCTCACCGGGTCTATGATAACAATATTCTTTAAGCCTCCCATTTTGCCTTTTCTTATCCAACATAGGAGGTAGAACCGTAACTTCAGAATATTGAGGAGGAATGTTCCAATCAGGAACCAAATACTCGGTTTCTCAGTAAGCCAAAGCCATGTCTACAGGAGGTAGTATGTTGAACATAGTTCTGGTATCTTGTGACCTTTACCAACCTTATGTGCGGGCGCAATTGCGTGACTGCATGGATACTTATCCACATCAAACATTTTGCAGTCGCATGTTCTTTTTTGAAATCTCACTACAAATCTTCTACCGATCTCATTTCTTACCTCATACTCATCACTCAGCATGATTAATTCAATAACCTCATACTTGGATGCTCGTCCAAACAATTCATGTGACGTCTTCTCAACGTAAGGTGTTAACTTTAGATAATCATCACCAGTAGATGCTTCCAACCTATACCTATTGAACTATTTCACTGTCTTTTCCAAACAAATATCTAAAAGCCTAGGATAAAAAATTTTTGTGATGTTTGAATTTATTGACTCGGGCCCATTAGTAGTTAATAAGTTATACTTTCCACCACTAAATTTTTATCTTATCAAGTTCCTCTTTCTTTAAATACTTTGCAACATTAGGATACCTGTGCAAAGGTAACAACGGTCTCAAAGGTCACAACAGTCACAAAAGTTACAAAGATCATATTTGTACCTGGCCTTCAAATCATTAAATAGCACTTCAAATTCGTTCGATGTGTATGCTACTGCATATTTAAAGAAATTTTCCACCATAATATCACCCTTTGAACTCTTTCTATTTTGTCCATTATTGATGTAGCTCTTTATGTTTGCGATATATGACGCACACAAAAACCATGATCAATTTCTTTATGCACTTGTTTGACTGCTTTTATCAAGATTTTATGGCGATCAGATTTCACAACGACATCACGTCCATACGATATCACCTCTTTCAACCTTTCCATAAACCACATCCATGATTCGCTCTTCTCTTTGTCGACTATTCCCAAGCAAGAGAATATTGATGATGTTCACCATCTTGCGTAATTGACAGACCAATGCTCCCTTGTATACTCCGGTCAGAAATGTTGCATCCATGATGTGATTAATCTCAATGAATAATTACCTAGACGAACGCTTCAGCAAGAATACAAATCATATAGTACCAGGGCCGAACACGAGGAATCGGTGCAACTCTAGAGCTAGTAAACTAATGAATAGAACGTGTAAAATCAATAAATGGTGTGAATACGAATAAAGATAAAATAACTAACTAACTATCAGATTAAACTCAATGAACTAAACACCACAGGTTTCGAGAGATGCACAATGATGCAACAAAGTTCTAACAAGATCATGGTTATAGATATCGTTACGTATTCAGGGAATTCAAGCTCTTTCCTAGGGAATGAGTCTCCCGATACCTAAACCCACTATCTAGCACCAATCTCCCATTGTGTAATCTCACCCACTAGATGCATTAAGATCGCTATCCTAATTCCTAAGTTCAATTAACTGACTGGCCAAGGTTCTAAATCAATTGAGACTTCATATCATGGCTACGTTCCAAAATCCAATTCATCTCCCAATGCAATTAGATTTTTATAAACATTCATTCAAGCTACCAACAAGAATAAAAGCATTACGAACAACCAATCAATCTGAAATGAACAAATATTATAACCAAACATTAAGAACAAAGCAAAGCTATCTAAGCCATGGCTATGGACCTACTCGGACATGAAATTAGAAATAAAATACGAAAGATAACTATATTCAACATGGATAACGAATGAGGTCCCTCCCTATTCTATTACCGATGTCTTCAACAACTTCTCCGCGCTCCGGCTTCATCGCCCCGTCCTTGCCCTTGTACGCGTTCTGCTCTCTCTTTTTCTCTCTACGTGTGCTCTGTTTTTCTCTCTAATTTCTGTGCGAATTGTGCTGCTGAAGCTCTCTCCTTTTGCCCTCTTTCTCCTCTTTCCTTTCCTTTATTTTTTCCTCTTTGGCCGTCCCCTTTCTTTCTTCTCTAGTGGCTGGAATTTCCCGTTTCTTACAGCAACTGCAGTTTTCCTTTTCCGAGTTTGTCCATCTCTTGTTTTTCCATTCTTCTATAATTGTCAACGTTTCCTATTTATTTTCCAGCCATGTAGCTTTGCTTCCTCTTCTCTAACCATATATCCTTTTGGTTTAAGCATGCAGCACATTCCTTTTCTTGTTTTGCTAAATTTCCTTTTTTGGTTTATGCAGGTGATGAACACGACCCGAGCGGGCTGGCTGGCAAAAGGGAACCCACGCGGGCTGGTGAAGAGCCCGACTTGGACTAGAGCTGCTGGAGGAGTGAGCCCGCACGGGCTAAAATGGACACCTCGTGCAGGATGATTGGAGCATGGTTGTCCCCTTGGGTTGAGCATGAGTCCGAGGCGTGCTGAAAGTGCTGGACATGGAGCCCGTGCGGGCTAAGGTATCCACCCGCGGGGGTTGCTTCTCCTTTGACATGGAACGGTCATGTTTTGGGGGATTCGCTCGTGTTCGTGTCCCAGTATCTCCATTCACTGCAAAACACGAGAAAACGATGAAAAATGACTAAGTGATGCTTAATGCTTGGTAAAATCCAAATGAATGATGAAACTAACTATGAAAATAGAAGAAAAATGTATAACAAATAGACGTTATCAATCCACAACAACCACTTTGCATCTATTTCCATCCTCTTATAGCCGCTTCTACAACCATCGTGGAAGCATCCTATAATGTTCACATTCATCACCATGAATCTCCATTTGAGCACTGCCTTTTCCTTTTAAAGCCATCAATTTTTTTGCTGGAGGTGTTTCATATTTTTGGCATATCCCTCATTCAAATAATCCTTAACCAATTACGTTGTACCCTTTGTAGCTTCTGTCGATTTAGATACAGGTAAACACTTATGAATGGGATAGTGTATTCTCACACTAAACCATTTGGAGTTCGAGATTGCTACCACACATAATTTCTATTTACAACCAGTTCCGGTAAACTTGTACCGTACTCACAGCTTTGAATCAGAACTCAATATTCTATATCTAAATTGAGCTTCAAGTGAACCCTTCTTTAAAAATGCATATACGTCCTTCTTGTTATCAAACCAATTTTAAGTTGAAATCTATCTTTGAACTCAAAGATATTATCTTCATTGTTTTGTTTTCTTGTATCTGCCATTTCCAAATTATTCTCACCATCACCATCCTTATGCTCTGTTGGTACATCAGTATCAACTTTATTACTACCACAAACAACTTCATCATCTACCACCTTAATAGCACAACAACCATCTTTTCTTAATCCTATGGTATGTTCACTAACAGAATTATCCGAATCCAAAATATTTACTGTTTTCGTCGGATTACTCCTAACTCTACTTTTGTTATTTGAACCTACAATAACACAATAATCATAATCTATAATACCTCCATCCTCACCTTCTCTAGCATTGCTTCGAAAAGCAGTAATTAGAGGTTCAACTTCCCTCTGAATTTTTATTTCACAATTCACACTTGTCGATTCTATCTCCACATACAGTAGTGATCGAATTTCTCTTATGCGGTCGAACAAATAATAAATAAGATGATTGTCATTCATTATATATGTCGGCTTCTTATTTTCAGAAATATTGGACAAATAGCTTAACTTCAACTTCGTTGTGGTTTTTTCCAGTATCATCTCTATGCATAACTCACCAATAAGTTACTGGTATGTTAAACTAGTCGGAGAACAATAGAAAAATACTTTCTAGTTTTCCTAAACTCTACCAACCCATTCAGATTCTCGCATTTATTGTCATAAACATCTCTAAAATCATGCGAGAATCATGTACGACAACGAGATGATCAGAGTCAAATCAATGTCTATGACGATTGATGTAGGAAATTTGAAGCGTAGAGGACTCCTACACAGACACTATCGGATCGAGAGCACAAAGTACCAATCAAATCCATACGATTAATTGTGACACAATATGTCTCGCATGTTAGGGTTGAGATAACTTGATCAAAGACTATCTGAACCAATGGATAGTGTTGGTACGGATGGATGACGAACATGTGATAGAATTGGACGACGAAGTTATATAAAGGGATGAGTGTGAGAGAGAGAACATGACCTTTCTACCTCATCATGTGAATGTGCTTATGCAAAAAGAGGTGTTGTTTTCTTCAACCTTGATTTGTATTGTGTCTAATTTTTTTTTTCTAATTCATCTCGTGGCAAACCTTTGACAAGTATCGTGACCTTCATCGTTCTCTCGAGTCTTAAAAGATGGAATGAAAAATGTGCCTATTCAAAATTGTCATCATCAATATGTGGGATAGAGTTTGTGTAGGACGAAAAACTAACGTGTTTGGAAGAAACATTAGCTGAGTGGTATCAAAAACTGTGTTTCACAAAACCCGACATTACGAGACATTAATCTTTTTGTGTTTTTTTAATCATATACATGTCATCCTTTCTTGCAGTGGCATAGACAACAAAATACATTGAATGCTACAACTTCCAAACTTGTCACAAAATTATTTGATTGTAGACATAGTATAAACAACCAAAAACCTATAAATATATATAAGTTAGAGAGCGACGAAGCCATATTTCATAAGGATATTTTCCTTTAAGAATATTTTTCGATGTGCGATTGATGACATAAATGTGGCAAGAACAATATCAATCCAAAATTTAATATGGCGGTTTGCTTGAAAGAGCAAAGCTTGGGCCACATTTTGAATGTGCCAATATTTGTGTTCAACACGTCCATTTTATTACGGTATACATACACAAGAGGTTTTATGTATATTTCCCTTTTTCGTAAATTATTCCGAAGACATGTAAATTATGTGTCGTTGTCACATCATACCGGTTTTATCGATTTTTGAAATTTCCGTTCACTCAAGTTGATGAAATTTCAAAGATGGTGAGGAGCTTCATGTTTCTCATTGAGTAGACAAACCCATATAGAACTTTAAATATCATCAACAATGATAAGAAAAATCGAATACCCGATAAAGCTTATGTTTGTTAAGGTCCTCACAAATCACAATTAATAAGCTTGAAAACTTTTTTAGTTTTATTTTTACCAAGAGAAAAGAGTAACGGGTTTATTTGGCGCATAAACATATATCACACGCCTTATTATGCATACCATTTATTGCATGCTATGGTTAGAGGAAACCTTAGGTCTTGGGAAGATTGTTTGCCCCACATTGAGTTTGCATATAATCATTCCGTGCATAGTACATCTAAGTTTTCTCCCTTTGAGATTGTTTATGGATTCAACCCATTAACCCCTTTGGATATAATGACTTTACCTTTGGATGAGTGTCTTAACTTTGATGGTAAGAAAAATGCAGAATTTGTAAAGAGGATCCATGAGAAGGAACCGGAGAACATTGAGCGGAGGACGAAGCAAATTGCGGACCGAGTGAACAAAACCAGGAAGAAGAGAGTTTTCAACCGGGAGATCAAGTGTGGGTTCATTTTCGCAAGGAGAGGTTTCCCAAATAGATGAAAAGCAAGCTTTTACCTCGAGGAAATTCGAAGTTGTGAAGAGGATCAACGACAACGCCTACAACCTAGATCTTCGAGGTAAGTACAACATTAGCTCATCATTCAATATATATGACATTAGCCCTTATGTTGCAGACGAAATAGATTTGAGGGCAAATCCTTTTCAAGGGGGAAGGAATGATGAGGACATCACAAAGAAAGCAAGCCTTGAACGGACAGAGGGAACAAATGGGTCGAACGAGCAAGACAATCACGGGGACGCACAGGACGCTGACGAGGACGCGTGGGATGCTGACGAGGACATGCGGGATGCTTTCGAGGATGCGCGAGATGCTGACGAGGATGTGGATATACGGGCCGTTGACGAGACGCGCGGACTAACGGTCGCGTCCGATATTGGCAGGCCCCTTACTCGAAGATGAGACTTCTTACAAAAATTCCTAAATGGAGGCCTTCCCAAAGTCTAAATTCGATGAAACCAAGACCATTAGAACCATCACTCAAAGATCTTTCAGATGAGTACCGGATCACTGCCGGAATGTCACTTTTCCAGTGATATTCCGACGAATTTTTCGATGAGACCCATAGTGCACACTTAGAGCCTAATTCCGTGGTTTCGAGCATGATAAAGGGGCCTTGGGTTAGATCTAAGGCCAGGAGGCTATAGGAGAAGATTTAAGACATATTAGAATTTGAAGGGTTTAGAGCCTCACAAGCCCATGGACCACACAAAAACCCATCAAGAGGAAGTGTCTTGGATATGTGTCATTCAAATTCAAATTGTATCAAGAACACCTATAATTTAGGGCTTATTTCATGCATTGTTAGTAGGAATAAAATCTAGGAAGATTAGTGGTAAATAAAAGTCTTAGACTTTTGAATAGGAGTGTAATGTGGGAAGTTTGTTTTGGCCTTCTTCCTTTTTAAGGAGGCACGCATGAATAATAAAAAGATAAGTCATTTTCGAATCAATTACAGACCAAAGAAGCTTAGCTCATTGTTCTTGAGATTGAGAGAATCATCTCACACGAATCGATGGGTGAACATCGATTCGTGTGAGATGATTCAAGGTTTTGGGACGGTTTCAATGAGATTCGGGCGAACATTCTCCAGCGCGTATCCATCTACGGGTTCAAAAGCATCCATCCGCACAACCGAATGAGCCCGATCCAAATAATAATAATAATAATAATAATAATAATAATAATAATAATAATAATAATAATAATAATAATAATAATAATAATAATAATAATAATAATAATAATAATAATAATAATAATAATAATAATAATAATAATAATAATAATAATAATAATAATAATAATAATAATAATAATAATAATAATAATAATAATAATAATAATAATAATAATAATAATAATAATATAAGTTCTTAAACCTAAAGTTATGTTAAAAAATTACAACCACCTTGTTTCAGCCGAGAGAAGGAGAAGATAAAATAGGAAGAGGAGAGGAAAAAGAAGGTTAACCAATTTTTCATCATGTTCTCTTTGTGAATTTATTGTATTCAAGATTACGGTAAAACACTAGACCTATCCTTTGTTATGATTCCTCAATTTAAATATATGTGTTATGGATATTGGTTATTCGAATGTGTCTGTAATATAGAGAAATTGATTCATGTCATTGTAGTAATATCATCATGCATCGTCAAATCATCTGGAAAATTACGGTGATTATCCTTTCTATACAAATTTGGTTTTTATTGTGGTTTGTGAGAAGTTATTACGTTCAAAATAAGGTATGGACACAATAATATTTAAGGAAATTCATAATCACGAAACATGATTTACTACAAATGAAGGTTGGACCAAACCCTAGAATCTTTATATGAGACATGATGGTATATGTATGAGTTGGTTTTTAGGGAAATTTGAGTGATTAGAGAAAGCCTAGAGATTAGACACTCAATCGAGTGTTGGGGTCGGGGACCATCGATGTCCGAGTTTGGCACTAGAGCCGAGTAAACTTCTTGTATAATATACTTGATCGAGTAATTTTACACTCAACCATCGAAGCAAGGCATGTGCGGGCATGTTGTTGAGAGTTTTCATGTGAGGAGTATTTGGTCGACAACGAGTATTGTGACATTTGCATAAAAGGCCAGTGACATATCATGCTAGGATTGTGGGAACATTTCGAGTAACTGAGCCCTATGGTGAGTAAGGTAAGTGGAACTGCCAATGTCGTATCGCGTTATTATCTTGTTGGAGTTTTTGAGTGGTGAAATTTTATATTATATTAATGGCTCAGGTCAATGTGACCTTGTGAGAGCTTTAGTGTGTTTGGGCCCTTTTGGACTTTGCGAGTGTATGTCCGAGCTAGAGTCTTGTGGACTTGATTATAATCATGTGTGGTAAAAGTCTTAGTCCTAGGGTACTCGATTTGGTTAAGTAAAATTGTTTGTATGTCATTAGTGAGACGGTTGATCTTTTATATGTTACTCAGTTTAGAATGTGAGAATATGTAGCATGAAGTTCATACACATTTGGTCTGACTGAGTGCATCTTTTGTACTTACCCCATCCATTGGTTGTCATGGATGACATGTTATGGCATGAAAAAACAACATTAATGTTAAGCTGGGGCTCGCAGTGGACCGATGCGAGAAACGTTCAACATGTCAAGCTTTATTATGTAGTTCATATTTTATCGTGATTATAGTTTTATATATTTTCTTTCGTTATATGGTTCAAACCATTTTTATTTAAAATAGAAGTATTTATTTTATTGCATAAATGAGAATAAACAATGATATGTGTGGCCATTTTTCGAAGGTGATGGTGGACCTTCCTAGTCCCGACGGTATTCTGGGATGAGGGTGTTACAATCCTTAATCCAATGACATGTGAGTGAAAAAGTGGCCCAATTTTGAGTCACAGTATCCATTGATTCACATATACAAATTCACATTCACAAATATGCCTTGACTACGAGAGATCTGCAAGTTGTGCAAAACGAGTAACGCACTAAACCATTGATCAATACAAAAACTACGCATGAATTGAGACAAAAAAATAGACCACATAACTCAACTCAAGACGCGTATTAGCCAAATGGATCAGACGACCAACTAAAAGATTATATCTTTTGAGATTTTCGTAAAGAGCCAATGTAGACGAGTTGAGCATATGATTTTGTTTAAAACGAAAATACCAGACTTTGAACCAAGGAGATCACATTTAGAGATAATATCCAACATATATTACATCAAGATAATTAAATTCCTTCAGAACTTCATACAACTTTGGTCTCTAAAAATATTTCATGTGTCCAAGATTCTTTATATGGAAGTTATCATGGAGACATATTGACTGTGATAAGAAAATTATCAACATAAACAAAACATTAAATTCTGAAGTACCATAAACCAATGAGAATAAGGAATAATAAACCCAAGATTGTTGGAAACCATGATATAGAAGAACTAAATTAAGTTTGCAAACTAACATCATGCGGCTTGTCGTAGCTCGTAAAGTGACTTCTGAAACAAGAAAAATTGAGAAAAATTAGAATAAGATAGCCTTTAAGGATTTTCATGTGAACTTTTTCATGTAGATTACCATGAATAAAAGCATTGTGAACATCTATTTGACGAAGTATCCAATTCTTTTTCATGGAAATAATGAGGAACATATAAAACATGGGCAATTTTTGCAGCCAATAAAAATGTCTACTTGAAATCAACTCCCTAGCATTGTCTATTTTCAAAAATAACTAATCAAGTATTGTAACTTTCAACGAAACTATCCTTTCACAATTTAAATTGTAAGTCCAACGACAACCAATTGCCTAGTGGTAATGAAATCAAATTGCTACCGACAAAGAAAACTTGCCACATGTAAGATAATGCGCCAAGAGAAACAAAAAACCACCTCAAGATTCTTGATTTGTAGATTGATACAAGAATAGACAAGGATTAGGCTTGAAGTGAATACGGTCTCGTAGGTTCGCATCGACTCTTCGGTAGGATAGTGTGAAGTTTTTGGGTCCTAATGCTTCGCAAAAGGCATCGAGGTTTCATCGGGAGATCACAATGGAATGAAGGACACCACGAAGAGGGTTGAATCCTTCGATATTGTCACAATACTCTCTCAAGCGTTTAACTTTACCACAAGAAGAGAACAAGAGATAACTTTACCCGGCAAATTAAAAGAATATGAAATTTTCTTATATCAAAGTATGCCCAAAATCATTACACCTTTACATCGGCGTACTAAGGCTATAAATGAGAGCTTTAATAAGGACATAAATCAGCAAATTCTAAGGAAAGTATTTGCTGAAAGATTTGTGACCGTTTTTGCAAATAAAGAAAGTATTTGTTGTAGGTGCCTTTCTTAATTTCTTGAAGTAAGAAAAATGAAGTAGATAGAATAGGGAAATAAAACATCAAATTCCAAGGAAAACATTTGCTGAAAGATTTTTTGTCCGTTTCTCCAAATAAAGAAAGTATTTGTTGTAGGTGCCTTCCTTATTTCATTTAAGTAGGAAAAAGGAAGTAGTCGTTGGTCTTGAAGCCAAATAAAGTAAGAAGATGTGATGGTGGATGAGCTTTCTTATTCCTTGTTTGATTTGAACTTCTCAGCATTTCTAATCTCTAATAACCGATTGATTATTTAGGATTAAAATAGTCTTGATTTCTCTTGGGTCGGTTTGGTGAGATCACCATAAGGCAAGTTCTCATGCTCTCATTGATAAACTTGTTCACGAACCTGCTCATCTTTGCTCGAAAATTACGAGCTCTTAAACGCCTAAGGGGTTAATCAAGCATGATCGCGATGATAACCTCTTCATGCGTATTGTCCTCTTTGAGGTTCCATTCGTTTCTCTTCGCCGTTGTCGTTTACTTGTCCCTCACATAAGCTTAGTTCCTTTCCAAGAGACCTGATGTCCTCATCAAAAATGAAGAATGCATATGGGCCCTTCCTTGTAGTGCGTTGTAGAGGTGAAAAAATTAGGCAATCGAGAAGAAGGAATATGATTTTGGTGACCGCGAACGAGAAGATTGAGTCCAAAATTGGTACAAAGGCTGGAAACTCATTATCAGATAGAGAGTGTGAAACATCAAGTAGCACCCGAATCGAAATGCCGAATGGTGGGGCTTTGGTTAACATACATGACATGGAGGGAAAAAACATGATCACCCAAGGACATCACCAATCATTCAACACACTTGACGGGGATGAGATCTGATACGTGCACGGGCTTAGTGGCGTGGGACACGTATTGGGAAAAACCGAGAACATCGTTTCTTAAGCGGGATCCGTCGGGTTGGATGGAACGAAAGAACCACAAAAGGTGCGGAAACCACTTGATACAGTCGAAACACATTTCAATTGTTCACGAAACGAATTGAAGGCGATACGTTTCCCGGAAACGTTTAAGATAAGAGGAAATATTCTCTCGGACTCAAATTTACTTCCAAAATCTAAGTTGTTTACAAATGAAGGTTGAGACTTCTTTTATAGGCAAGACTCAAACCTTGAAATAAGACAAAATACACTAAATCATGGCCCTATTGCCTCTATGGGTCGAAAAGTGTCTGACAAAATGGAAAAATGGGCTAAAAACTTACTGGAGTGTCCTAATGATGTCACCCGATGGTTGGGCATGCAGGAGTGACATCATGTGGCCGTTTGGATGCGGGAGTGATGTCATGTGACCTTTGGGCATGCAGGAGTGACGTCATGTGACCGTTTGAACGTGCTAGAGCGTCCCAGTGACGTCATGTGACCGTTGTGAGCGCGAGAGTGACGTCACCCGGCCGTTTGGTCATTTGAGCGTCCTAAGCGTCTAGGCGCGTCCAGTTCGATGTTGAAGACGGTCGCGATTCTTCCGAAGGTTGTGGGCAAGAGCTCTTCATGAAAGAGAGCTTCCTAGGCTTCCTTTACAATCTCAGCGGCCTTGGTCCGTAAGTTCTGCGCTCGTCCTCTCGTGATTAGGCCAAGGGAGGATTCCATTTGCTTGGCGCCTCGGGTCACCTCCTCGCTCACGTGTCCAGCTCTCGGATCGTCCTTGTGTCCGATGTCCTCTTCAAGATCCCAAATGAGAAACCAAGTACATACAGACCGGTCACGAGGGCTAAGGCTAAGAGGACACGAAATATGTTCACTTGAATGGTGGTTAAAGAGCTTGCAAAGGCACCATAAATGCATCAAAGGACATCACGACAAGCATACATGACTTGCTATCAAGTAGAAGAGACTGAGGGGAGCAAGAAGTTGGAGGAGCAGAAGAACTCGGCGCGTGAAGGGTGTCGCTTGATCCGAGCAAAATCTCTGGTTCAACTTACACATGAAATAATTGATCGCTTACCTGAGTGACGATGTACTCAACAGAGCAAACCTATGGGGGTGAAAAAGCATTCGTTGGATTGGATAGCTTGACTTAAGCAACCTATAACTCGATCGAGCATCTGTAGACCCGATCGAGCAGAGAAGCTACTCTACTAAACCTACTTTAGTTTTTGTATTTTAGGGTTAGGACTTTATAAGGTACTCGATGGAGTTGTTATACCATTTAATCGAGACTTTTTACCATATTTCTCATAGTTAGCTTGTTTTATTTGGTTTTTCTTTATGTTTTGGTCCTTATAAATGAGGAACCCATTGTATGACTTTTAATTTAGTTTTATCTAATTGAGAGTGTTTTTTTTTGTTAATTCTTTATATTTGACTACTAAACTCTTGGAGATATTCTAAATGTTCACTGACTTAGCATCACTAGATCACAAGAATTGTAGTGTCGTTCACCCAGTTTGATGTTTTCTAGTCGAGTTGTGGTTGGGTTTTGAGACATTCATCCTCACAGAAGACAAGTTTCAGGTTGTGGTATCACATTGTTAGGGGTTTAAGTCTAATTACATCCATCTAATAATAGAACGTTGGTCTAGGTTCATATCAAATGGTATGAAACCATTTTCGTACATGACTCTATCATTTAATTATTTCATCATTCAATAATTGTTTTTAGTTTGATTCGCTTTAGTTTAGTTTATTTTAGGTTAGTTATTATCGATGTAGAAGAGAAAAAGAAAAAACACACAAAACAAAGAAAAGAAAAAAGGAAAGACCACAAAGGGAAGAAAGAAAAGAAGAAAGGGAAAAGAAAAAGAAAAAGAAAATGAACAACAAGAAGGAACAGAGAATATATAAAAAAACCTTAGAAATAAAATAGAAGTGTCATAGAACCTAGATTAGAAATCTTAGGTGTAGCGACGAGGCGAGATTTTTGGGTCACTAACTTCCAATTTGTTTCTTGTGTTCTAAACAATATTGAACATGAGAAGCTAAGGAAAAGATGGGAGAATGAGTGAAATTGAGTGAAACACCTTTTTAAGAGATTATGAGCTTCGTTTATGTCCATTTCGTTCGTTTTTTATGTTTTTGTTAACATCTTGTTATCCTTTGAAGCTATTTTTTATGCCTAGTTCATGAAACCATCATGTCAAACCACCGCAAGGTGGAGAAAAATTATGTTACATACACAAATTCAACTCAGGATGATGGAATTTGTAGAGCATTACGGGATGAATTCACTTTCATCCACCAACAACTGGATTTGGTGGAAGGCATAACTCATACTGTTCTTCAAGAACAACCAAGAAGAATACTACCTATCGCTAGAAATCCATAAGTTATGGATAGGGATGCAGATACGTACAAAAAGCTGTAGACCCCATGATATGACCATCGAGTCAACATTTAGAAATACAATCATATTAGTAACATCAAGTTGGAGATCTCAACTTTCAAGGGATGGAGAGACGTAGAGGTGTACGAGATGCCACGCCTAAGTGCCAAGGTTGAACCAAAGCTCGATACAACGAGAATGGGAACACAAGGTTCCTACAAAATCATAAGAGTAACGTAACATTATATGATGAGAACGAGACTCCGCTCGAGACAACAACAACATAAGGACCGATCACAAAAGCTAAAGGTAAGAGGATGGAAAACATATTTGCTCGATTGGTGGCAGATGTACTTGATAAGGCACCACAAGGGCATCAAGAGATATCAAGGGAAGCTTATGTGACATACCTAAAAATGTATGAGGTCGAGAAGAGGGCCATTCGCTCGACTTGAGCAACGATCTATGACCCCAGCATATCCTTATGACCAATGGAGCATACAAAAGGCGTTATAGCTTGACTCAAGCGTGATAAGACTTGACCAAGCGTTGAAAAAATAGACCGAGCAAAGTTGTTGCTCGACTGAATGTACTTAGGTTTTGCTGAATTAGGGTTTTAGACTTAACGACGCTGGAACGAGCATTTGTTTCGGGTTTAGTTAAGTTGTTGTTATTTTGTTTCCATTATTATTTGGTCCTTATGAATATATGTCCCAGTGCCTGACATTATTACCTAAGTTTGAAATAATAAATATTTTTTATCTTGTTAATCCTAGAGACTTAGCTACCAAACTCTTGGAGAGCTTTCGGGTTATTCACTGACTTATCAACACTAGATCACAAGTGTTGTGGCGTCGCTTGCTAAGTCTGTAGTTCTCCACCCGGGATGTAATTGGAGTTTAGGATATTCTTTCTTCGGGAAGACAAGTTCTAGGATCTACTATCGGATTGCTAGTGGGTTTCAGTTCATTTCCATCCTCTTAACAAAAGAACATCGATCTATGATCATATCAAGTGGTATCAGAGCCTGATTTTTACATTAGTCTATCCAATTTCGTTCTTGTCTTTGTCAATCTTTTTAATATTAGTTCAGTTTAGTTAGTTTTTTTTGTTTTACAAAAAAAAAGGAATAAACACAAGAAAAGGAAAAACCACAAAGAAAGGAAGAAGGAAAAAGAAAAGAAAACAAAAAAATAACAAAAAAGGAAAAAAAGGGAAAAGGATAAAACCCAAAGGAAAAAAAGAAACGAGAAGACAAAAGGAAAAAGCACAAAAATTGAAAAAAAGAAATGAAAAAAGAAAAATAAAAAGAGTTCTTATGATAAAATTAGAAACATTCCTTAGTTAAACACTTGTAGTGTCAAGATTTAGTTTGAACATCGAGAATTCACTTCTGATCTTTTTTGAATTCTGAACTAAATCTAATAGCAAATTCGATAGAATACACATGAATGTGTAAGCAAAATTGAGTGAAACATTTTTTTAAAAGACTGTGAGTTTCATTCATATTTTTTCCTTCATCTTTTTTGTTTTAACTTTCAGATGTCTAGTTCTGGAAATCTACGCAACGAACCACCTTATGGTGAGGGTGCCACATAGATGCATCCACCATGACAGCTCATGATGGACTGATTCATATGCATGATGCAATAATACACCACTGTCACCCAACGACATGGTCGGGTGGAGCAGCTGCATGTGGAGACCAACCACGAATAAGACCAAATACATTTAACAATCCATACCCTCTAGATATGGATGAGGACGAGTATATTGAGGTATATGACTATCCCGTGAGGAACCACCAACGCGCAGGAGATCAACTCGATGATGATATTAGCAGTATCAAGATGGAGATTCATACATTCATCAGAGGAGTGATAACGAAGCTTATTTAGAATGAGAACAGAAGATGGAGGTGATTTCGAATGCCATCATTACTCAAAACTTAAGAGGGTGAAACTGTGACTACGCAGTGGCATGGTGGGATCAACTCGTGCATTCTCAAAGGCATCTTGGAGAGTGTATAGTCACCACTTGGGAGGAGATGCATACCATCATGTGACGTTGATTTGTACCGTCTCACCATCTTCTAGATGTCAATGAATGTTTTAGACGATTGGTTCAAGGTAGTAAGAGTAAAAGATTACTACAAAGAGATGGGCTTCCTAATGATTCAGGGGAACATCGAGAAAGATCGAGAAGCAATAATGGATTGTTTCTGAGCAGTCTCAATCCTGACATAGAAGACCACCCAGAAACTCAACATTATCTAGACATAGAAAACTTGTTGCATCTAGCAGTAAATATCAAGAAGCAACTAAGGAGGAAGGCACAACATTGCAAAAGTACGAATTATTAGTAGCACGTTGGCACTTTAAATCTACAAGCTAAAGAGTAAGCCATCATAGAAAAGGAAGACATCTCCTACACATGTGAGCTCATCCAAAATAAGGTGTGTAACATTAGAGTGAATGGAGGCAGTTTCACAAATGTGGCTAGCGCAACACTCGTGGAGAAGTTGGGATTGAATAACACAAAGCATCCAAGGCATTACAATTTGAAGTGGCTAAAAAACAATGGCAAAACCAAGGTTCTTTGTCTGGTGAAGGTTAAGTTTAGCATTTGGAAGTACGAAGATGATGTGTTATGTGATATCGTTTCAATGCAAGCAACTCACCTCTTTTTGGGACGATCATGAAAGTTTGATATTTGATCGCAACATGATGTGTTCAATAACAAGTATTCCTTTTCTTTCAAAGGATGACACATTCACCTAGCTCCACTCACACCCAAGTGGTATTTGACGATCATGTGCAGTTACTAAAGAATGAGAAGAGGGAAATTCATATGAGTGACCATGTTAAGTTTGTACACAATAAGACGGTTTATAGTGCTACTCGGTTTTTGCCTTTTCAAAATTTTGAATGGATTTAACTCGCTTACACCGACATGGCCCCTTTACCCTCTTCAAATTTTACTACCCTTCATGAAAAAAAGAAAGCGAGTTTATGAAATAGATACACGAGAAGGCATGAGGCAACATTGAAAAGAAGATAGAGCGATATGCCAAACATGCAAACAAAGGACCACAGAAGGTGGTCTTTCAACCCGTTGATCTTGTGTGGATTCATTTAGGCAAGGAACATTTTCCTCATCAATGTAAATCCAATCTCTTGCCCTACGATGATGGACCATTGAAAGTTCTAGAACGAATCAATGGCAACACCTACAAGATTGAGTTACCTTGTGAGTACAATGTTAGATAAACTTTCAATGTTGTTGACTTGGCTCGGTTTGATGCAAATGATGATCCTAATTTGAGTTCAAATCCATTTCAAGATGGTGGATATGATGAGGTTGAGACTCTGCCTAAGACACCAAGGACACAAGGACCGATCACAAGAGCTAAAGCTAAGAGGATACAAAATGTGTTTGCTCGATTGGTAGTTGACGTACTTGCTAAGTGATAAGCTCCACATTCCCTTAGCTTGACCAAGGAAAAGAATTCAACACAAGATGTCAAGAAACAAGATTCAAGAACAACAAGAAGGAAATAAGAAAGATTAACAAAAATAGAATGACCAAGGAAGAATCCAAGTTTTTGAATTAGTCTTGAGTTCTTGTAACTAATTAGTAGTCTTGAATTTTCATATATTTGGCTATAAAATCCTTATGAACGTCCCTAATGAAAATTAAGGAAAATTTTGGTATAAACTTTTAGAGATTAGTGATCTTGAACACACCACTAGGAGATTGATGATCTCGAATACACCACACACATTCAAACTCTCTTTCTTTTCTTTTCAAATCCATTTCTTAGCTCAAGTCTATTGGGATCTTATAAAATTGGTATCAGAGCCTAAACCTGTAAAGATGACTCGAATATTGGATATTGTTGCAAGAGCAGCAACAGAAGAAGTGACAACATCAGTGACAATATCCAATGAGTAGTTCACAACCTTGCTCAATGAAATGGTGTCAATGAAGGAAGCATTGGAGGCACTAACAAAGAAATTTCTTAAGAACAAAGCAATAAAGGCACCATTTAAGAACAAAGATCGCTAAACAACTTACAAAATGCAATCAAGAAAGCTGAAATTCCAATGTTCTTCGGTGAACATCTGATTTATTTGATCTATAGAGCAGAAAAATTCTTTGGGTTAAGTGACATTCTGGAATGGGAGAAGGTGGACATAGCCTTGGCTCACATGGAGGGAAAGGCTATCACTTGGTTAAGATTGATTCAAGACCGTCTTGTTTTGAGAGGATGGGCTGATCTTAAGAACAAAATCTGTAAGAGATTCAGATGCACGATTGATGGTTTAGTTCTAAGGTAAATGATGAGGATATGACAAACTAGTTTAGTAGAGGAATACTGCCATAGGTTTGAAGATTTGGTAACATCAACACCTCAATTGACAAACGATGGGTTAGAAGATGATTTTTTTGAATGGACTCAAGTTGAGTATTCAAGATTAGGTACTGAGATACAAACCTCTTGGCATAGATGAAATTATTGATCTTGCAATCATAATTGAGGTGAAAGAGGATAAGGAATCCTGTTTTAAAGCTTATGGACCTAAAACAAACATTTGACAACTTCTCAACAAGGTACAAAGGCCTATGAAAGGACTCACTCAGGTTTGCCTAGATCCCAGCCTATGAGATAGCAGCAAGAAGAGGGAAAGGGTTATGTTTTAAATGTGCAGAGATATGGCATCTAGGACACAAATGTAAGTACAAAGAACTCAAATTCTTGGCAGTGGAAGATGAAGTGAAGAGAGATAATTCAGACGATGAAAACCCAGAAACAAAAAATGAGGTAAATGATGAAAAAGAGTGTAAGGAACTCATTAAACTCTCTCTTAATTCAATGGTTGGTTTGACAACCTTAAGAACACTAAGGATGAAGGGATAGAATGGATCCCATGATGTTATAGTCTGGATAGATTCATGAGCTACTAATAACTTCATTGTGGAAAGGGTCGTCAAAAGATTACACCTTCCAGTTATGGAGACTCGAGAATTTGGAGAATCCACAGGTGATTGAACTATCACATCCAAGGCTACAAGATTAAGGATGAGTTCTTTCTATTTGATTTGGGAACTACAGATGTGGTTTTGGATTATAAGTGGCTTTCTTCCTTGGGAGAGACCAACATCAACCGGTAATTATATAGGTTAAGTGTCAAGAAGGGAAACAGAAGATAGAGCTAAGAAGAGATCCAAATCTTCTGAAAAGAGAAGTGTCACTCAATGCTCTAGCCAAGACAATTCAAGAAGAACCAGTTGATCATCTCGTTTTCATATGTATTTCTTGCACGATTTAGGATACGTTTTTGATATATATGTGGTGTTTTACGTATGATTCTGTTTCCGTTTTACTTGTTTTCTTGTTTTCGTGCTCTTACAGGTTTTTACACGTATTTGGATCATTTTGGAGCTAAAGGACATGCACGGAGCTAAGGAGCAACTTCGAGGATCATCACGGGACAAACGGGACGAGATTTAGCATGGAAAGCCTCCACCCGGTCGGGCACAACTCATGCACGATCGGGCAAAACCTACGGCCAATTTTGTGCACAATTCATGCACGACTCGGGCATGAATATGCCCGACTAGCTGCCTTGTACCCGAGCGGGTGCTTGCCATGCCCAATCGGGCATCCATTGCAGGCCACAACCCGCGCGTTCTGCCCTAGCCGCACCCGAGCGGGCACATTGTGTGCCCCAGCGGGTCGCGACCCGAGTAATCAGCAAAATTAAGTTAAATTAGCTTAAAACAAAAGGGAACTCGTGGGGGCAATTAAGGCAACAATTGGACGGACTTAGGAGGCATAAAAGAGGCCAGAAGACGTCATTAGAAGCAACTTACATTGGAGATTAATTCAGTTCGTGATTTAGGAGATTTTTGTGAGGAGACAAACGAGGAGCATTGGAGATCAAGCCCCGACACTTCGGTTTTGTTTGGTTTTCATGTTCCTTAGACTTTCTACTTTGTTTATGTTTGTTTATAGACGCATGAGCGAGTAGTTTGTTTGTTTTAGGAAAGGATATTAGCCCTTGGCTATCCCGGAACCACTTTTGATCTATTTGGAATGCATCTTCCCGTTTTAGTTTATCTATTCTCTA
>CM071864.1:16267806-16283849 GCA_036759665.1 Gynandropsis gynandra | reverse complement strand
CATAAGGGAACTCGTGGGGCAATTAGGGCAACAATTGGACCGACTTAGGAGGCTTAAAAGGAGGCAGAAGTTGTCATTAGAGCAAGCGGACATCGGAGATTAATTCAGTAGAAGATTGAGGAGATTCTTGCGAGGAGACAAGCGAGGAGCATTGGAGATCAAGCCCCAACACTTCGGTTTTGTTTGGTTTTCATGTTCCTTAGACTTTCTACTTTGTTTATGTTTCTTTACAGACACATGAGCGAGTAGTTTGTTTGTTCTAGGAGAAGGGATTAGCCCTTGGCTATCCCGGAACCACGTTTGATCTATTTGGAATGCATCTTCCCGTTTTAGTTTATCTATGCTCTATCTGAGTGCTTTAATTTACTTGTGTTTGCGATGGCCACTAGATGCATGTGTTAGGGGTTAGGAGAAGGACCGAAAGGAGAATTCTAGTCCTAGAAAATCAGGTTTAAAACAACCGAGGTTAGGCCACGAAAGTAGGGTAGCAACGGTTGAGGGTGAACGGATGAATCATAGAGCCTATGGGTTTAGTTCAAGGTGTCAGCCACGAAAGTAGGGGGCAGCTTGTCTAGATCACGTGTCTATGCCTCGAGGGAGGGTAGATATCATATTAGGATCGTCCGCCTTAGATAGCTTTAACTGGGATTGCATGATAGATAGATTGATTGTCGGTTTCGGTAGTCTTGTGGTGAAACTGGATTCCTAGGACGTTTGTCTTATCGTTAGAAACCAAGTAGTTTATTTACTTTCAGTATTTCATTCTTCATCCATATTCGTTCATCAGCAAGTTTGATTCCTAGTTCGAGTTTAGGTAGTGTTGCGTAGTCTCTGTGGGATCGATACCTAAAATACTACACACGTGCCGTGCACTTGCGGGTAGTTTAGGTTATTTTATTTAACTTTGAGAACACATCACCAGTAGCATTCCTTCTTGAACTCACCTCTTTGTTTGAAGGACCCAAGATTGCTGCAAAAACAGTTTTGGAACCAAAAATTGTGAAAGTTCTTCAGCAATTTCAAAATGTCTTTGAAGAAAAGACTATTTTTCTGCCCAAAAGAACAAGAGAACATTCAATCGATCTAACCAATGGATCTTTTCCAGTGATTCTGAAACCATTTTGACTCTCATTTCCTCAGAAAAATGAATTTGAGAAGCATGTAAAGGAGATGTTGACGAATAAAATTATAAGGCCAAGTATCAGTCCTTATTCAAGCCCAGTGTTATTAGTTCAAAAGAAAGATGGTGGCTGGCAATTTTGTATTGATTACCGAGCATTAAACAAGCATAGCATACCAGACAAGTATCCATCCCTGTAATTGATGAACTTTTAGATGAACTGCATGGCTCTATAATATTTTCCAAATTGGATTTCAGAGCATGTTACAATCAGATAAGAGTTAAGGAAGAAGATGTTCAAAGGCTACTTTCAAGACTCATGACGTGCATTATGAATTTCTGGTAATGCCTTTTGGATCAACTAATGGATCAGCTACTTTTCAGTAAGTAATGAATGCTCTTTTTAGAGATCACTTGAGGAAGTTTGTTATAGTCTTCTTTGATGACATCCTAATATACAACAAGGGATTGATGACCATGTGAAACACCTCCACTTGATTTTACAGATTCTCATAAACCACCAGTTCTTTGTAAACCAGAAGAAATGTATATTTGGACAACCAAAAGTAGCCTACCTTGGCCACATCATATCAGCTGAAGGAGTTGTTGCTGATCCTTCTAAGATTGAAACAATGAGGAATTGGGATACCCCAAAATCTATCACAACTCTCTAGGGGTTTATTGGCCTCACTGGCTATTACATAAAGTTTATGAGAGACTATGGAAAGATTGTTAAACCATTGATAGAGTTGCTGAAAAAATGGATTAAAATAAAATAAGGAGGTTACCAAGTTTAAATAAAAATGGTTCAAATAAAAATGGGTTCATAAACCATTGATAGAGTTGTTGCCAATTGTATTGGTCGTGGGACATTGGAGACACTAACCGATGGAACACAAGTTTATAATAAAGAAAAATCTGTAAAGTCTCAAAGACTTGTTGGGACCAATAAATGTGGCAACTAAACTTCTTGGATTGAATTTGGAGATTAAATACAATCCTAGAAATAACAACAAGGTTGCAGATGCACTTTCACGAAAAGAAGGTCCAGAAGAGGAGTTAAGCTTGAATGAAGTTTCATATTGTGAGATAGATCAATCCATGATTTATGCAAGAAATTTAGAAACAGGAGATGAACACCAAGGGGAAATATACAATAAAAAAAGAACTACTCTACATGAATGGAAGAATGGTTGTATCTAGAAATTCCAATTACAAGCAAATCTTGCTGGAAACTTTCCACAAGGGATAAATAAAGCATAACACTATACCGATTGCAAGATATCAAGAGCAGTCGTTGGCAAGACAGGAAGAGTAGTCATTGGCGAGATAGGAAGGAGAGTTGTCAACAACTTTAGGCAAGATAAAAACAAGTTTTATTATCAAATGACCTTGGTCAATGGTTACTATTATTGCACAATGTTTGACTACTCGTCACGACGTTTCCTTACTGGAAGGAAAGAAATAAAAACATGGACAAGAACTAAAAATAATAAATAAATTCATACCTCGCTCCAAACCTCTTTGGTTTGTGACATCCTGAATTCAAAACAATCCTTATCTTGATTTTCCTCGATATCAAACAACCAAAACTTCGAACTATTAACAAAGCTTATGACGTGAACATAATCCTTCATGTCACAAGTCACAAAGCTTTTTGGCTACGCATCATTGGGTTCCCCTTTTATTACTTATTACTCGAGCTTCCTCTCCTGTAGCTTCCCCACTTTTTACTTTTGCAGCTTCCTCTTCAACAATGATTTAATTTCCTTTCTTTGGGGGCTCGCTACCATTGATGTATGGTGTCCTCTTGTACATTGATTGTTGTAGTACCCTATGCTCTTATGGTGTCTACGATTGAGGCTTATGAGTATTGTCTTTGAGAGCGATTCATGTTGTGCCCTCTTCACAGTCATCACATATATTTGAACTGCTCGTACCTATTTTTAGACATCCTTTATGATACTATATTCAATATTCTTCAGACATCCTTGAAAACTCTTGAAACATTCTTCAAAATTATTTAAGAAGTTATTAAAAATATTAAGAAGTTGATAGATGGACTGTATCACCCTCGCATACACAACATCAAGGAGAGAATCTTCAGATTGTGGGGGCACTCTTAATTGTGTGGGTAGAGATTTTGGGGGAATCTTCGATGGTGAGGGAGATTGTGAGGGCATCTTGGATGGTGGGGGAGATAACAAAAGTAGACACTACAGAAAAAAGAAGAAAACCAATGCAAATTTTCGTTGGAAACGGTTTGTTTTGTGTTAGAATTTGCATTTTCCAACGAAAAACTAATGTTAAATTTGAGTTGGCTACCACATCTTTCGTAAACAGTAAGCATCGATCCGACACATTAATTTAAATACAAAATTGTGACGCAACTTTGATTTACTCTTTTTAACACTAATGTAATGCAGTTGTGTAAAATATTGTAATGCAAATGGGATTGAAACTATCGTTGACAAAGGTGTCGAGGAGTAAAATGAAATTTTGCTTCAGAAATGTTAATGTGATTACAATGCAAATCTATGTTACTCTTTCTAACGTTACTGTGATGCTAGTTTGCATGAAAATTTACTGCAGAGTTCATGTGTTATCCGCATTTAAAATCCCAACACAACCCTAATGAAAGTTGCGTTGGTATGTTAGGTTTTTAAAAATTATATTTAATATATAAGACAAATGAAATAAAAAATAAGTTTTTGTTTAATAAATTTTCTAATCCCAAAATGTCGATTTGTAGAAAAGAAGAAGACATTGATTCCATAGTGGGCACAAGAGCTAGAGTTATTGTGGGAATTGTATGGGAGCAAAAAAGTTGGGATGCGAACTGGATTGTCGATAGAGCTTCACAGCCGATTCTATATCAGTTATCTTCGCCTTGCAATCTGAGAGCTTAGTTTGTTACACTTCCACCAATGTCTGAGATTGTCGACTCTTCACACGAGGCTTATAGCCTCGTCCGTACTCATTGGCATCCTTTCCGATGTTCCGTGACATCAACGAGCCTTAACCGAATATACCTCCATGTTGATTAAGCTGGAAGATCTACAAAAACTAAATTGGTAAACTAGAGTAATACAGAAAAGAAGAAAAATCAAATGAAATAATGATGTTTACATCCATACAAAGCTCAACGAGCACGACTTGCATGATTTTGATTGTTGAGCTATCACCTTGACTTGATGATCTCTCTTGTTTAATTAACTGCTCCTGTTGTTTGAAAAAATATAATTACAAGTTATAAACAAATCAAAACTATACATGTAAAATGAGTTTTTATAACATACATTCCTCTTAACCTCATATGCCACCTCTTTGGCCTTGCCATGAATCCACATTCCATCTGGTTACTAGTGAATCTTCCGCATAAGCTCCACTAAGGCTGGTGATCGCGGACATTCTTGTTGCTAAAAGGAACAACATAAAGAAATATTATTATATTGAGAAATTAGTTAAAAGTAAAAATATTTGAAAATAACTTACCAAGTCATAATAGACTTTTGCGAACGGCTTTGCAAAAGATGTATGCGTCAAAGGCATAAGATCTGGTACAATGGGGGTTTCTTTAGCTCCTCTTTGCTCTCTCAGTCCTCTCAAGGAATTTTGGACTTAACCAATGATCCACTGGTGCATCCCAAATCTCTAGATGGTTGAAATTCAGATGGCACTTGTCGGAATACATATTGTCTTACCAATTATCCTTCTTGCTCATGATTAGTAACTTGAGCCACTTCATCACCAAATCCTTCCATCAATCATAACATTATGGTACTGGGGTTTCTAATACCATTTCTGATGAAATGAATAAATGAAATGTTACTATTTAAAAATTAATTATAAATTATAATTATGGGAAGACATAGTATTTGGTGAACTATGGCGTCAAAATCTAGCCTTTGTATGGGCCAAAATAGTTCATCTTGGTGCAACATGTGATGCTAGATCCGGTTGTCGCATCAATATCAAACCGAGAAAAAATAATTAGTTATATACATTATATAAAATAACACTAAACTAAAAAATAATTATATATACTTGTTGATATGTTGGTTTCCCATCTAGAGTTGGAGACTTCCCTGAATGTAACCAACGAGTTGAGGTGAGCTTGAGATAGCGTGAAAGGTCCTCGATGTTGGGAATTGTAAAGATATGGAAACGATCATCTGCAGCAGCCTACCTTCGCTGAGAGAATGAGGTTACCGGCTACCGCTGTTATGACATCAGAGAAAGAGACGAGGGTGATGGTGACCCACGTGACTATGAACCAATCATTGGTGTCTCTAAAGTCCCTATCGGACTCAGAGTCTGCAAAGAGAAGGGACTAGTCCATATGAACACTAACACATCATGCAAGACAAGGAAAAAATTAATTAGAAATAAACTAAGAAAAACTCAAATCAAGTCTTAACTCAATATCCAAATATATACCAACTCTAAACCAACTCAATTTCTATCTCAATTTCTACCTTAAATCAACTACAACCTAACCAACCTAAGCAAACCCAATTTGAATTGAACCAACCTAAACTCAGTTTCACCGACCTAAATTGATTTAAACCAACCTAACTGGACTAAATCGAGCTAACCAGACTAAACCGACATAACCGAACTAAAATACACCTAATTGTATACACCAAATCATGATCATTCACACTTAAACTACTAAGTATGACATACATTACAACCTAAATGTAATCTAAACCGAAATACATACGAAAACAAATACAATTAATTGAACTAAATTTATATACCTTAGAATAATATGATTTGTGAACTAATATAGTCTCAAAATGAGATCTTCGGGTGAGTATTTGTGATGAATGGTTATTTTTTGCGATGATATTAACTTCTCTCTAAATTTTAAAAATTATATAATGAGAACCGACTGTTCGGGTTTAACTTTGCTAACATAATTGTGTTGCCCTTGCATTAGAAAAGTAACACAATTGTGTTACCCTCTTAACACAACCATGATGATTTGCCACGTCACCTGGGGAACACAAATCTAATGCAACTGCATCACAATTTCTAACAAAATTGTGTTCCCCTCGTTGATTTATGAAATTCTAACGCAATTGCATTGACGTACATAACGAGATCAATAAATGCTAACTACGTAACTTGGTAATGCAACGACGTTGGAATTGCGTTTTGTGTTATAAAAATTGCTTAACGCAATTGTGTTACAAATTTTAACTCAAATAAAAAACTTATAATTGGATTTAATTTCGGATAATTACGTTAACAATCATCATCATCTTCTACATCATCTATATCATTGCATTCTTAGTCATCTTCAGTTCATCTAAAATTATATCCAACTCGTTTGTAGGAGCAAATTGTTCGATACGTAACAATGATGAATCGCTAAGTTCGGCCATGAGTTCTTCGTCATCTTCTTGCATTGGTTTATCTTACGTATCATCTTAATTAGTAGTACCGTTCCTCTAGGATGCACTTTAAAAACTAACTCAGATTCTCACATTATCTTTTTATGTTCGAATGTGAGAGTAAAATCATTTGATCATCTTGTATGTGTGTTTTAACACAATGTCTGCACTAAGTATTTTTTTCATTTCTTTGCCTACAACATGGACAATATAACTTACCAGTCTTTACATATCCAACTTGATTTTTAGAAAATATCATGAAACATTTTAACCCACTTTCGAATTTGAAAATAATATTGTTTGTTTCCGAGCTAAATCTCTCATATAACCACCTTTGGAGTGACCAAATTTATGAATACATAGAAGACATTATATATGAGCGAGTGGGAGAGGTTAGATTATTTTTTAGTTTAAGTTATGAGTGAATTGATATGAGAACCAAAGCGATATATATATATCTCCAAAATTGTTAATGTAATTGGATTGCCCTTGCATTATTATCACTGATAACACGTAAAGTCTATCAGTTTTAGGTTAGGTATTAGTATCGTTTTCGCATAGATTTGATAGCACGAGTTACATTTTCGATACGATTATTTTTTATATGCGCCCATTTTGTTGGTTTTCAAGTTTTAAGGCGACAAGGCCTAAACGAGTATAAAAAGGCAAATTCCAGAATCAAACCACTCAAATTTAAGATACAATTCACTCGGAGCCAAAATCAAACCACATAACTCAATGGAACACACGAGCATCGAGCGGAAAAAAGCAAAATCATGAAATGAAGAGTGCCTGGTCGGGCACTGAGGTCTACCCACTCGGGCAAAACCTACGGGGTTAATTACAACACTTTGCACGACCCGAGCACGAAGACTACATGATCGGGTGACCATACCGGATCGGGCGCAACAAGGTACCCGGTCGGGCGTTAATTAGTCCTGAAAATCCCCGAGTTTACACGACTCGGGGTGTTCAACCACGCAATCGGGAAGCATTGCCCGATCGGGCTCAGCACTCTACACGATCGGGCGCGCCTCTGCACGACCGGGTAACAAATGTGCCCGAGCGAGCCGCCTTTCTCGCAACAACCTAGATCTAGAGTCTGAACGAGCAAATTAAAAGAACAGAAGAGATCCAGATGTAAGGGGGCGACAGTTAGGGCAAGAAAAGGCTTGGAAATCTCAGGAAAGGCTCGGGAGACGCTGGAAAAGGAGAGAAGCATTAATCCACACATCGGTAACACAATAGGGAAGATCGAGGCATCGAGTTTCCTAGGGTTTATCATGTTTAGGGTTATGTCATCTTCATTGTCAGTAAACTCCATGAGTGAGTAGATTCCCAACTATGGGTTAGGGATATCGGTTTTGTAACGGATGTACAAATTTATGCGTTAATGCTTAGATCTATCGTAATTGTTTCGATATTCGGTCCTACAATCAACATCGTAACTCTTATACTAGTGTTGTCCGCTCAGTAACATAGAAATTCGTATTTTGCTGGAAGGTTAAAGTATGAATCCGGAACTGTTGAATTGTAGGTTAAGCTCGATTAATGAGAATCTGACCGGTCGGTTAATCGACTTAGGAATTAGGATTGCGCTCGTAACGCTGCCATAGTACGGGTTAATCGCTGCTGGAAGGTAGGGTTGCACGTACTTATGGTTAGGAGGTTTAGGCTCGGCAGAATCACTCCTCACCTTAGAGCATGAATTTCCCGCTATCAAGATAGTTCGATAGGTTTATGATCTTTAATTGTTACATCCATACAATTCCCGGTATCCCGACACCCGTAGTGTTCTTCATCATTAAGTCTTCTGAATCCTTCTATCGTTGCTACCATTTAGTTTAGTATTTTAGATATTTCACACCACGCCATCATCTACTTCTCACCTTCTTAGTTTAGTGATAGTCTTAGGATTGGCTGCATTAGTCCCTAGAGTTTGACCCTGGTACTACAGGAACCGTATACTTGCGGTGAAGTGGTCTAGGAAATATTATTACTTGAAAATCCACACATCAATCACCAACATACCAACACAATGCATTGATTATTATGGTACTCGTGACTTACAAAATGTAGAAAGTTTGTGTAAACTTTGTAATGAAATGGTGTTATAAATCTTATGTGTTTGCATTACAATTTGTAATGGAATTGTATTGCAAATTGCATTAAAAGCCTACCTTACTTTTACTTTACTGTAGAGTAACAAATGGCAACGTAATTGTAATGCAAATGCCCGCGATAGTTTTTCATTCCACATACGTCAAAACTGTGTGGAAATTATTGATATAGTTTTAGCTATAAAATTGAGTTAGTCTATTGTTAGATTTGTGTTACCATTGGCTACACAATTTTATCGAAAATTTGTGTTCTATTAGTGTACAACATCGTAGAAATTGCATTACAATTGCCAACTACATTGTAATTCCAATTGTTCATACCAATGGCGGTACATTTGCATTCGATTTGCATTGCAATTAGTTGCCAATGTAGATTTGTATTTGAAATTGCGTTTGAATTTGCTTGTTTTATTGTAGTGGGAAGTCAGCATTCTTAATTTAAAGAAACCAGGATCACCTCTACCTTATCTTTCTATTTAGTCATAAAAAAATGGATTACCTTCGATAGGCTCGAGATCTCTTAAGTTTAAGTTCTCGGCCCTGTCTAGAGTGATGATGCTTTTGATGTTCTAAAAGTGAAGAAAAAGAAATTTTACAGAAACGTTGTGACATGTAGACCAATATTGTGCCACATGTTGTATCACAATCCAGATGGTACAATGTATGGTACTATGTATGCCAAAACGTATGGCATAACATTGTTGGTAATTGGTAAACAAAAGTTGTTAGGAATATACTTACTTTTGTATCCCCAATTTCTTTGTTTAAATATTGCAAGTCGTACCCACCCATAAATATTGGTTTGTACATCATCTTGTATATCCTAGGGCCTTTAGAGAATTCTTCATCCACAACGATCTTTCGGATCTTGCCAACAAGTACTGAAATGTTCTCATATATAAGAATCTATTCCAATTTTGTGGAAATTGTTTACAATTGAATCTAGAGATCATGATGTGCTCTATAATCGAATACCATATAGGTATACAATTGAAAACGAACTAGAATTCATTTCTTTTATTCATCATTCCACCATTTCATTTTGTTTCAACCTCTCCATATGGAATATCTGTTTGAATTGGAGATGTTCCTAAGAATCATTCCAACTCACCCATGTCCAATCCGTCACACGATTCTCTGATCTTCTTGTATAGGGAAAACTTTGTTGCAATTTTACAAGTTTGTAAAAAATTATTAGGTTGAAGTGAAATCGTCATAGTGCTATAGGTGTGCTTGTTGAGACCTATCGAACAATAAGAAAATAATGAAAAATATTAATACCATGTAATAATGTGGTGGCACAAAGTGGTTGTAAAACATTGTGTGACAACGTGGTGACTATGTGTGGGAAAATTTTTGGCACAACATCTAGCACACGTTATCCCACAATGTTGTCCCATAACAATGTCATTGGGTTTCTAGGATATCAAACCGAAGAATCGAAGGAGAGTGGTGAACATATTTTTTTTTAGAAAAATGGTGTGAGATGAAAAGCTTTTGAAGGAAAACGTATTGTACATAGGGAAACCCTAACAATGTACTTATCATGCATACATATTTCAATTATACAACTTAAAAATCTTGTCTTTCAATGTTTGATGATGACGTTTCAGAATTTTTTTAAAAATTTGATAGATTTGTAGAATTTATTAAAGCTTTTTCGTCGATGTTTTAGAGAAGAGAAGTTGAACAATGTTTTTCACAAAGTTTGAGAGAGATGATATCTTTTTTATCTAGAAAGTTAAACAGTAAGTTAAAAAACTATGGTAGAATCACTAGTGAAGAGGAAGCTGCAAAAGTAAAAAGGGGGGAAGCTACAGGAGAGGAAGCACGAGTAATAAGTAATAAAAGGGGAACCCAATGATGCGTAGCAACAAAGCTTTGTGACTTGTGACATGAAGGATTATGTTCACATCATAAGCTTTGTTAATAGTTCAAAGTTTTGGTTGTTTGATATAGAGAAAAATCAAGATAAGGATTGTTTCGAATTCAGGATGTCACAAACCAAAGATGTTTGGAGCGAGGTATGAATTTATTTATTATTTTTAGTTCTTGTCCACGTTTTTATTCCTTTCCTTCCAGTAAGGAAACGTCGTGACGAGTAGTCCAACATTGTGCAATAATATCGTGGCACAACATTGGCACGACGTTGGCACAACGTGTGTCACAAAGTGTGGCACAACTACGTGAAAAAACTTGTGGCACAACTCTATCACAACGTGTGGCACAACTGTGTTATAAAGTGTGGCACAACTCTGTCACAACGTGTTGCACAACGTGGGTCTACCCATCACATTGTGTAATACAATGTTCTTCTACTTGGTATCTAATACATCATAATTAGTAAATCTAATATCGCTTTTTCATCCTATACAACATATTGAGAGGGCCTTGTCATGCTAAGGAAATTACATGCTAAAATAGCTCTTATGGAACAGAGAACCTCCATTGCCGATGAAGTGTTTGCTCAATATATTGACAATGCTATACTCTCTAGTTCATACAAAATCCTTGAAATCTATCTCACTGTTGTAGTCAAGCTTTGGTTGATGTAGATATGGTATATTTCATCATATACATTTGAAGCCCTAAAATTGGCAAACAAATTCATTGGATTAGTGTGAAGGTAGTGTTATATGTCGAGGAGCACCTTTTGTTTAATTTTTCAAGGCGTATCTAAAACGATGAGCAAATAAACCATAGTACGAAACCTTATGTCTATGGTTTTTCTCGGATCCTCAAATAATATTGTATACCATGGTTTGCTAACTTCACGGAGGAATCGTGAAAATATAGCCACATTCATATGTTTTACAAAATGAGGTTAAATGGTAAATTTAATAATGTTTTAATCCCTGATTTTAAACAATATATTATATTTTATATTATTGAAAATGTTTTTTTATAGAGAAAACTATTGTGGGTCACATCCCATAAAATTCATTGAACATTACTTGATCAAAGAGGCCTTTTCACGAAATTTTTGATGACAACATTTCTAACCTTAGAATTGGATTTGCATGTGACTTATTTTTTCATGGTAGGGTTCAATAATTCATTGAACATGACTTGTTTTGTTTTATTGTGTAATGTTTATGTGTATATTTGAAATTGTATGACACTATTTTTAATTCTATATTTTAAAAATAACTTCGAGTAGAGTTTCAATACCTAAAATGGAGATGAAATTTCATTAGATGGTGCAATCTTTAAAGAACATGGACTCATTCGTTTGAGTCAAAGATAAATCAGTTAATCTTCTTTAACAATTGTACCATTTGAAGAGAATGTAGCTCATTTTATTGCACTAAAGTGCTACTTATATTCATTTTTACAATATTATGTATTAAAGAATAAAAGGAAAATTAAATGAAGTGAATGATCATCACACAACCTAAAATTAAAGGAAATTTACAAATGATCATGGCACAATGTGTGACACAACTTGCTACTACTTGGTATCTCAACCCAAAGTAAAAAGAATCAAAAGAAAAATGAACAAATGATCGTGGCACAAACGTTGTTTGGTTTAAACGAAGGAAAAGGTGGTATCTGATACTTTCGTAAACCACTGTTTAAAGAATAAATGAAAAAATTAACAAATGGTCTACACAAAGAGAATTTTCATGAAACAATGTAGACAATGTGTACAACGTGAATAATGTACATTTTAAATTTGTTAAAAAGGTACTTACGATATTCAAAACATTGTTAAACTTTTTCAAAACAGAAAATATGGGTATAAAGATGTTTAATGTACTTTGAATCGTTGAAAATACTTATTATATTTTATAACATCGGGCTGTACACTAATTGACCCTTAGCTATTAGTTAACCAAATGGGATATTTCGTAACACTCTCAATCTGAAATCTTGCATTGTGACTGGTAATGTCCACCATCACCCTCTCAGAATGGCCACGTGTATCAATAATTTAAATAATAATAATGATACTTTCTTAAAACTCAAATCCTAATACACATCTAAAATCCAAATACATAAATATGGTGTCTTGAGATATTAAATCATATACATTCAAAAAAATTAAATGTTCTTTAAAAAGAATCTGTTATAACCCTTGACACCTGCTTTTTATCTGTTATTTGTGTCATCATTCCATATCCATCCACAACAGCCCACTAACATTGTGTGTATTATTAATTACACTCATTGAAACCGCTATATGTACAATCTCTACACATCCAACTGCCCACTCACAACATACACAAAACACATGAAATATAACATATAGCACTCAACCACCGCTTCGGGTGTTGGATCTTGAGACACGTATGAAGATTTGTTAACTAGGTCACTCAAGTTGGATTCTTCGATTCAAAAAGGATATGTTTATTGGCCTAAGAGCACTCTTCAGGGATTCGTCCGTTGACGATGGATTGTGGTGGTTGATGGTGGAGGATAAGGGCACTCTTCAACATTCGTCCGACGATGGTGGGCGATGGTGATTTATGGTGGTTAATGAGGTGTTTAAGATGAAGCGAAGGATACCAAAAGATGTGCGAAAGCCTCTTGATGAAGTCGGATATGAATCCAATTGTTTCTGGAACAAGTTGAACACACACCATATTCTTGACAACAATCAAGAAAAAAAGTTTATTACTTTCACAACCTGTAGTCTGATATTACAAATGGTGTGGATTCCTTTATATAAGAGAGGCCTCATGGGAAAAATAATGAAAATACATAATAGAATGATAACTGATTGATCTACGTTGGAGAGATTTTCTAGCTATTGAAAATCTTCAGAAGAGGAAAATAGATGATTCGAAGGAATAAGATTGGCATGAATGATTTCCTAGCTGTTCGGAAGTATTTTCTAGCCATTGGGAAGGACAAGGAAAGATCTTTATCTTCCACCTTTCCTTATCCCTATCACCTATGCGCGTTAATTCTAGGTAGACGATTAAGGCTCGATTCAATATAATAGACCGTCGTGATGTTTTTTTGAGTTTGGCATGAATCTTCCTTTTGATCAATATTCTCTCATGCCTCTTTCACTGTGTCTATTGCCTTGTTGCGCAAGGTCCTTCCTTCTCCACGTGTGAATAGGCCATGGGAAGGTTCAGTATGTTGGCTGCTTGAGTTAGCTCCCAATTTATGTGACCTTCTTTTGGTTCCGCTTCATGTTCGATGTCCTCATCATCCTTCCCCCATCGAGTAATTCGTCCTCAAAATTTTATCACCTACATCGAAAGGGGATAGATCAGCAACGTTAAATGTTGTAGACACGTTATATTCAACTGGTAGTTCAAGATGGTAGGCGTTGTCGTTGATCCGCTCTAGCACGCAAAATGGGTTGTCTCTTCTTTGTTCTAGTTTTGAAATCCCAACTCCCTTTTTCGGGGATCCTTTCCTGTCTCATGTGTAGCCACACCCAATATCCTTCTTCGAACATCATCTTTTTCCAACCCTTGTTGGTTTGTTTGACGTATTATTTTATTCTCCGCCTTAGTTTTCCAGAACTTTTTCATGTACCTTCTTGATGAGCTCAGCTTTCTTTTCACCATCTTGGTAGGGCCTATAGGTCCAAGGGAGTGATGGGATTGAACTCATAGACGACCTCAAACGGTGAGTGCTTCGTGGTGGAGTATTGGTCGGTTGTAGGCAAACTCGGCATGTGGTAGGTATACAAGCCACTTCTTGGGTATTGTCCAATGAATGATCCTAATGGTAAAGCTAACGTATGATTCTCCACCTCTATCTAATCGTTAGTCTATGGATGGCACATCATGGAGAACATGACCTTTGTCCCTACCTTTCTGGAAAAGTGCCTACAAGAAGTGACTTCGAAATTTTGTGTCTCGAGCCGATACTACTTTCTTGGGTAGGCCATGGATGGGGACGATATTTTTTAAGAAAATATCTGCAATAGTGGTTAAATATTTGGTCTTATAGCATGTATAAAGTGCACCATTTTTTAAAATCTAACAACAATAACATAGATAGATCTTTCTTTCAGATGTTTGAAAGTCTTAAAGCAAAGTTAATTGACAAGGCAGTCCATGGATGAGTTGGGATGGGTAGATGAAGAAACAAATCATGGCGATGGCCCGAGACTTGGCTTGGTGACACGTGATACATCGTGAACAAAGTCGATCTACGTCGCGCTTGAGGTGTGAGCAAAAGAAATGCTCTTTTATGGTGGCCAACGACTTCTCTACGCCAAACTATCCCAAGAGAGCTCTTCCATGTGCTTCTTGAAGAACCAACTCCCTCATTGAGCTTTATAGAATGTAGATTCATTGGTCACAAAACAAATAACCATCGTGTATGTAGAAAAGTATACTACACACATGATGATTGCTGCCACCCTCTTGTTTGAGTAAAAAATTTATACGGTAACTAAAACAAGATAAAAGGCCTAATATTCCGAAGAATGAAGAACGGCCCATTAGGAAATGTATCTACTTGAACTAAGAATCTAGCTCGATTCTTGGATGACTAAGTGCCAATCTATCCCAATAAATATACAACCTAAGCTAGAAACATCTAAGAGAACCATGTTACACAATTCGTTAAAAAATACTTAGTCCCACTAAGTTCGGTATATGTAGCTATTTGAACAATAGAGATTCCCTGGTTTCCTGA
Organism: Gynandropsis gynandra; assembly: GCA_036759665.1. Classification (NCBI taxonomy): domain Eukaryota; kingdom Viridiplantae; phylum Streptophyta; class Magnoliopsida; order Brassicales; family Cleomaceae; genus Gynandropsis; species Gynandropsis gynandra. Next base: position 16,268,598 of record CM071864.1, on the reverse strand, counting down.
TATTATTTGACTACCTTGTAGCTAAAATGTGAGGTAAATGTATGAGTGTCTCTTATTGGATTATAAATGAAAAGAAAAGAAAAGAAATTTTTTCCTAAAAGTAATTTATGTGAATGGTGATTCGAATTGAAATTGTATTTTCTGAATGAATGAGTTTGAATAGCCCTAAACGGCTATATGTACAATAGGTTAAGAATTAAACCTAATTACGGAATAAGAAATTACAAATACCCTTATATGTACAATAATGTTCTAATACTCTTTATACGCCCCCGCAAGATGAATCACCCGATGTGATTCCAATCTTGGAACACAAGGCTTGAAAAGGCAACCGCGGAAGTGGCTTGGTGAGGAGATCGGCAAGCTGGTCCTTGGAGTGCACATGAGAAACTCGAAGTGTACCAGCTTCTATTTGACCACGAACGAAGAAGTAGTCAAGTGCGAGATGCTTCATCCGCGAATGGAAAACCGGATTGGCACTTAGGTAGGTAGCTCCAATGTTGTCACAATAAATGGTAGGCGCTAAGGGGAGAGTGACTCCAAGTTCATTGAGAAGATTACCAATCCAACAAAGTTCAGCCGAGGCATTTGCTACGGATCGATATTCGGCCTCGGTGGAAGAGCGAGCGTGGCCATTTTGTTTCTTGGACGACCATGAGATGGGATGTTTGCCAAGATAAACAATATACGCCCCCGTGGACTTGAAGTCACTTTTGTCTCCAGCCCAATCCGCATCACTAAAGGCATAAAGAGACAAAGTATTGTGAGCTGCAAGAAAGATACCTTGGGCAC
>CM071864.1:16242196-16258977 GCA_036759665.1 Gynandropsis gynandra | reverse complement strand
TAAATTCTGCACAGGTAAGTTATATTTCGAGTAACCCGAGCGGCCGTTCACACTTCACAAATTTCAACCCGAGCGTGCTCCCCCAAATTTCAAACCCTCACGCCGCAACTCGTCGCCAGAGTCGCTTGTACGCCGCCGCCGTTCACCATCGTCACCGATTACTCGAAAATACCCTTTTTCCTCCTCTCTCGCTAAATACCCGAAAATTTCTCAAATTCCTCTCAAATTCCATGTATATCTATTAAATATTTTGTGATTTGGACTGCGATGGGCTAGATCTAGGTCTGATTAGGAAAGATTTAGGGGATATTTATTGATTGAAACACGAATGCGAACTGCAGGTCGCGATTTCGTGATTCAACCCGATCGGGCTAGGTCTGGAACCCGATCGGGCAGTTTGAATTTGTACCCGATTGGGCAGTTCGTCAACCCGAGTCGGGCAGTGCCTACGGGGGTATTTTGCCGATTTTGAGCCTGACCGGGCAACACCTCCTACCCGATCGGGCATCATGCAAAACCGTGATTATCGCTTATATTTCTTCTTTGTTTGTTTTGCAGATGGCCCCGAAGATCTTCCAGAGCCCAAAGAAACGTGGATCTGACGCATATGACCCAGAATACGGATGGCCAGCAAAGTCGGATGCAGTCACGGAATTGACGCCACACATGCCGATAACAACATCCCACCAGCAATACAACTACCGGACGACAACCTTCTTGTCCGGTCAGAAGTCGAGATTCACCGAGCTTCAGCCGCAGATTTTCTCATCCCGCTTCCTATCCTCGAAAGCGATGAGTGCTCTCCACATCGAGGAGCATATAGACACCATCTTCAACACGTTGGGATGGACGGGATTGAGGGACACTCTGGAGTACACTTACCGCAACCTCACAGCGGAGTTTTTCACGTCCTACGCTGCATTTTTCCCCGAGTCCAGAGATCGGGAGCGATCTTTCATGGAGTTCCGTCTGCTGGGACAGAACTACAGACTTAGCGCAAGACAGTTCGCAATCATTCTTGACGCTCCGCATTGGAACTTCACGAAGATGCCTGAGCACAACCGGAGCCGTCAAGCGCAATTCTGGGCTCAGATTGCGTACGGTGAATACTCGATGAGATCGAAGGCCAGCCATATACGCCACCCCGCTCTAAGGTACTTTCATTACTTCCTCGTCTCTTCAATACTAGGAAAAGGAGCACAAGGCGGAGTCAACCACACGGAGTTGGCGTACCTTTGACGGGTGGTGCAGCCAGGCTTTGCTGCTGACGAGTGGGACATCTTAGACGTCGACTTGGCGTCGCTAGTCATGAGGTATTTTCATGACATCCCCACCGAGAAGTGTAGAACAGATACGAAGATCATGTGCGGTGGCATTGTCACGATGATCGCACGAAGAGTCGGGATCAACCTTGGCATCCTGACAGAGGACAAGATCAACGAGGAGCCCGAGCTGAACCTTCAGAACTTGCGCAACCGAAGGGCGATTACAATCGAGAGGTACAATGTCATATGGAGCTACAAGGATGAGCATGATCGTAACTTGAAAGTCGACCTACGTGAGATTCAGATGCCGGGTCTAGACGAGGAGGGCTCACGATTCAGGATTGATCCAGCCATCGGACACATCGGTCGAGACTAGCTGAGGTAGATCCACCTCCAGCCATTGCACCAGGACCATCCATGTCGAGGCAACGCAGCCGACGCGCCACACTAACCCGTGCCCGCGCAGAGTATCCTCATCATCGCTCTGACTTCCCTTCAATGGAAGGAGTCTCCGACGCTCTCAGGTATGTCGACCAGGTACCAGTCTTATATGGCAGAGCAGAGGTATGACCTCGAGGCGGCGAGGCACGACATTGAGACTGCGAGGTATGCGGAGCAGCAGCAGTTCCAGGAGCAGTCGATCCAGCACACGTACTACCTGACGGAGTCCGTCCGAAGATTCCAGCAGCTCAGTATGCAGCACTACCAGGAGCCGTACATGCCGATCCCACTGGACTATCATACTGGCGCCATTCCGTACCGCCAACACATTCCATACGAGCTTCAGTCATTCTACTTCCCACCTGGGGAAGGGGCACTCGCGGAGCCAGCAGACCCTCTGAATGCTCGCGGTGGAGAGGATGAGGATTAGACCACTCTTCCTTTTTCCTTTTTCTTTCTTTTTCTATTTTCGTTTGATGGACCTATTTTTCTTATTTTTCTTTCTTTTTAGATTTAGCGCATATGTACGATCTTTGGAACTTATTGATTTAGTGATCTCTGCTCTATCTTTTGCATTGCATGATTTTCATCTCATGTCCTTCACGCTAACACCTGCATTAGAGCAAGAGAGTAACACACAATCCAGATGTATCATAATTCGAGAAAGCCACACACATCAGGTGCACTCGTTATCCTTTTTATATTTTCTCGGATTCTTGGCATGCGGGAATCCCTCATAGATCTCGAACACCGGGACTGTGTTCCGTTCAGGTCTGGAGGGGTACTCTTCGTTTAGCGTGATACGGATTTTTCATTAGAGTGACATATTTGCGCTTAGGATTAGGATTAGGATTAGGATTAGGAATAAGATGGATACCTAGTAAAAATTTTTTTCGAGCTTTAGTCATATTTGCAACCTTGTCGAATCGTGAACAATGGTCTAGGTTTGCTTAGAAGCCTTTTGGATACCGACTAGTCGAGTAGTTGTGTTTGAAGCCTTTATCTATAGTTGAATTCACTCCTTAGATCTTTGTACCAAGTATTCATATCTCCGTGTATACCGTCTAGCCTTTGCTTAGTTGATATATCCATACCGTTCATGAGTTATTAGATTCCACACGCTTATACTCTGTTGTCATCTAGGATAAGTTTATGACTATTCCGAGTTAGGATTGACATGAGTACATCAATGATCGATGGTTTGGGTCTAAGTGGTGGGTAGAGGCGTTGTTCTACATCCTAAGGGTTAGGGTGATGCGTAATCAAGAAAAGAGAAAAAAAATAAAAAAATAAGATCTTCAATAATGCACCTCTTCACTCCACTAAGGTCACACGACCTTATGAGTGTCCCATAGGCAGCCTGGGTCTAAGTAGAAAGCCATCCGTCTTCGACTTCGACGTCCTAGGAACAAAGCGTGGATCTAAGTATCGAGAAGAAAAAGACAATAAATAAGAACGAGAAAAACGAGTTTAATGATATCAAAAGCTTAGGGGAATTGGAATGGAGATTGCTTGGACGTTGTCTAGGGTTAAGAAATAGACTTAGATCTTTGGTAGGATTTCATGGTTCGGAACTTTCGGTAGATATAAGGCTATACTCGGTACGCTTAGAATTTTGTTCATAAGACGCGTTGATTTGTGGAATGACTAACTCTTCGAACTTTTTGTGCTAGTATCCATCGTTATTAGATTCTTCTTGTACTTGGCTTTAATTGTTGTTTGAGGACAAACAAAGGTTCAGGTCTGGGGGAGTTTGATAACACGTAAAGTGTATCAATTTTAGGTTAGGTATTAGTGTCATTTTCGCATATATTTCTTAGTTAGAATTACATTTCCGAACTTATTCTTCTTTACGTACGCCCGTTTTGTTGGTTTTCAGGTTTTAAGGCAACAAGGCCTAAACGAGCATAAAAGGCAAATTCCTGAGTAAAACCACACGTTTGAAGGTATAATTCACTCGGAGCCGAAATCAAGCCTCGGAACTCAGAGAAACACCCGAGCAACGAGCGGAAAAGAGCAAAAACAAGGATAGAAGAGTGCCCGATCGGGCACTGAGGTTTACCCGCTCGGGCAAAACCTACGGGGTTTATTTGCAACACCTTGCACGACCCGATCGGGCGCAACGAGGTACCCGCTCGGGCGTTAATTCGTCCTAAAAATCCCCGAGAGTTTACACGACTCGGGCTGTTCAACCACGCGATCGGGTGCTGATGCCCGATCGGGTAGGACGGAGTACACGACCGGGCGCGCCTCTGCACGACCGGGTAGAAGGTGTACCCGAGCGGGCCGCCTTTCTCGCAACAAACTAGATCTTGAATTCAAACGAGCAAATTAATAGATCAGAACAGATCCAGACGCAAGGGAGCGACATCTAGGGCAAGGAAAGGCTTGGAAATCATCAGGAAAGGCTCGGGACAAACTGGAGAAGGAGAGAAGCATCAATCCACACATCGGTAACACAATAGGGAAGATCGAGGCATCGAGTTTCCTAGGGTTTATCATGTTTAGGGTTGTGTTATTTCCTTTGTCTGTAATCTCCATGAGTGAGTAGATTCCCAACTATGGGTTAGGGATATCGGATTGTAACGGATGTACAATTTTATGTTAATGCTTAGATCTATCGTTTTGTTTTGATATTCGGTCCTACAATCAACATCATAACTCCTATACTAGTGCTGCCCGCTCAGTAACATAGGAATTCATACTTTGCTGGAAGGTTAAAGTATGAATCCGGAACCGTTGAGTTGTAGGTTAAGTTCGATTAATGAGAATCTGACCGGTCCGGTAATCGACTTAGGAATTAGGATTGCGTTCGTAAAGCTGCCACAGTACGGGTTAATCGCTGCTGGAAGGTACGGTTGCATGTACGTATGGTTAGGAGGTCTAGGCTTGGCAGAATCATTCCTCACCTTAGAGCATGAATTTCTCGTTATCAAGATAATTCGATAGGTTTATGATCTTTAGTTGTTACATCCATACGATTCTCGGTATCCCGACACCCGTAGTGTTCGTCATTGTCAAGTCTTCCCCAACCTTTAATCGTTGCTACCATTTAGTTTAGTTTTCTAGATAGTTACACCACGGCATCATCTACTTCTCTTCGTCTTAGTTTAGTGATTTCGTAGGATTGGCTGCCTTAGTCCCTAGAGTTCGACCCTGGTACTACACGAACCGTACACTTGCGGTGAAGTGGTCTAGGAAATATATTTAGCTTGATATTTGTCACATAACTAGCTTCTTTCGCTTGTTCTGCCATGCAGACCTCGCTCTGATGCCTGCTCTACGCCTCATGTTGTCCACTTGTATCTTCAGTTTAGCCAACTCACCTTGGAGGGTTGAGAACTTGTTTGCCTTTCCCTTCTGCAGTATTCTCCTCATGTACTCACTCCAATTATTCTACTCATTCGCTATCTTCTTTATTTGCTCCTCAAGATGGGTGAATTGGAGGTCGTGCAATGATCCTCCACACGCTGCACTGATCCAAATGTGGATGTCCTCTTAGAGTCCCTGAAAGAAACTAGAAATGAGGTACTTCTTATCCATCCCATGGTGTGGGCATGCGTTGTGGTCCATCGCACAACATTTTGAACCTCATGAGGTAGAGGTTTGGGTCCTCATTGGGGTGTCCTATAAACGCGATCTGGTTCACCATCTGCAGAAACGATGGCTAAAGCTTAAACCGGTTAGGATCGATGTTCGGGCGTAGGATGCATAACATGAGTTGTGTGCAGGGCTATATATGCGCCGTAAGTCTTCTCCTCCAAAACCACATTCTTAGTTTTGTTTGCCATCTCCCTTTTCTTTGCTTACTTGCGAATTGTTTTCGTGGTCTTCTCGATTCCAAGGCGAGCACTGCAAGTTCAAAACTATCAGCACTACGGGTCATAAACCAAGTACCTGCAATAAAAAAACGAAAAAAAAACAAAGGGATGTCAATAGCAAAAAAAAACAAAAAAAAATTAAAAAAGATATGAATAAATATACAAAACAAAAATAATGACCTAGATTCATGAACTAAATTAGATAAGTTGCCATTAGTCCCCGGCAACGGTGTCAAAAAGTTGATGCGCGTAATCTAGGCATGATTTAATTTTATCAAGTTTTACTTTTATAACCTAGACTAGATATTCCACAAGGATACGGACTGTGGAGTACAAGGATCAAACACAGGGATTAAGTGTACTTTAATATAATCTTTTAGGAAAACTGGGGTTGAGAAAATATATAAGATATGTGTATGTGTGGATAGATAAATTTACCTAAACTACTATCTATATACGAGTTAAGACATTATTGTTAGACTCGAAATATTATTTATTATGTACGCAAATTAACTAAGGATTTTGGAACTATCGTTCATATTCATTTGGGGAATTCATCATCTTAAGTGGATATACCTACTCTCGTAAGTGCAAATCCTGACCTACCTACTCTCGTAGTGCAAACCCCATCCGGGTGTATAGGCTATTGATGTCTCTGCCTAACAACCTATACATCAAAATTAATTAACAAACCTACCTACTCTCGTAGTGCATACTCCTATCCAATATCTATGCCACAATGCGATGACCTATATACTGAAAGTATTATCACATAATGTTCTATTTAAAGCTCGTAAGAATTGCATATATAGTACTTTAATCTACAGCGGGGATCAAACCTTTAAATCTAAATCATAGAGCTAAATTTCAAATAAAATGGGAAAATGATGTGGTTAATCTCAAGTAATAATTTACCTAGACTAACGCTTCCGCGTGAATACGGATCGTATAATACCACGGTCGAACACAAGGAATTGATGCAACTCTAAAGCTAGTAACTAATGAATAAGACGTGTGAAATCAATGAGTGAATGGGAATGCAAACTAGAATAAACTAAACTAATGAATGGAATGACTCAATGACTAAACATCACAGGTATCGAGAGTTACACAACGATGCAACGAAGTTCTAACAAGATCACTGGTCTTAGATACTATCACGAGTTCAGGGAATTCAAGCTCTAATATAGGAACTGTCTGGCGTAGACTTGTCCACTATCTAGCATGCATATACCAATCTCTCGATTTCGTCCTACTAGACCTAGACGCATTAAGACCGCTATCCTAATCCCTAGATTCAATCGATCGACCTAGCGTAGATTCTAAACCGATTAAATCCTAAATCATGGCTAGATTCCAAAGTCTAATCCCCTGGCGTAGATTCATTAGACTTCTACAATCATCCATTCGAGTGGCGTACAGGAATGGAAGCATTAAAAACAACTAATCAATCTGAAAACAATCAAATACCGAATTCATTCATTCAAGTGGCGTACAAGAACAAAAGCGTTAAGAACCACCAAGCATTAAGAACAAGACTTCGTTAGATATTGGAAATACTCTCTAGCCCATGGTTGTGGATCTACTCGGACCTGAACTCAGAAAACGAAACACAAAAGATAACTATTTTCAACATTGATAAAGAATGAGATTCCTCCCTATTCATAACCGACGTCTTCAATAGCTCCTCCATGCTTCCGAAACACCAAAGATAACTATATTCAACATTGATAAAGAATGATATTCCTCCCTATTCATAACCGACGTCTTCAATAGCTCCTCCATGCTTCGGATCCCTCGTTTCGTCCTTCTCTCTCTTTCTCTATGTCTCTAAGTGTGTCCTCTGATCTCCCTAATGTCTCTCCACGTTCCCCTCAATGTCTAGTACGAATCCTAGCTCTAAAAGGTCTCTTATTTCCTTAATTGGCCGTTCAAAAATCAAGGAGTTTGTTGAGAAAAAGGTGGACCCGAGCGGGCACAACCTCTACCCGCTCGTGCAGTCCATTAGCTTATGCGTGCATGACTTTAAACCTGGTCAGACTGGCTTGCCCGATCGTGCATCCTTTGAGCCCGAGTCGGGCTAACTCTCGGCGAATTTTTGGTTAAAATTGCAGCCCGATCGGGTGCACATACACAGCCCGAGCGGGCACACTTCATGCCCAAGCATGTACACTATCAAATGTTGTTTCCGATCCTTTCGCTCGATGCTTGAGTGTTTGATTTGCTTCCATGGCAAATCACGTTTTTGGGGTAGAATTGCCGTAATCTCTCGTGTTTCGCTTCATGTCTTCGTTTCCTATACAAAACACGAAATGTAGATGAAACCCTCGAATAAACTCGATAAATCGGTGAAATCTAAGAAATCTAATCAAAACTAGACCTAAGAATCATGAAAATACTACGACGGATTACGTGTTATCAAACTCCCCCAGACTTAACCTTTGCTCGTCCTCGAGCAAATCTAGAGTCGAGTACAAGAAGAGCTAAACAACAATGGATACTAGCACGAAAACTTCGAAGGGATAGCAATCATGCAAAACAACACGTCACATGATCGCAAGCGTAAACGTACCTAGTTCAGACTTCTATCAACCAAAAGTCACGAGCCATGCAATCCTACCAATAACCTAAGTCTAATTCATACCCCTAGACAACGTCCAAGCGATCTCCATACCAATTCTCCTAAGCTTGAGATATCATTAAACTCGTATTCTCGTTCTTATTCTCTTTTCGTTTTTTTTTCTTACTTAGATCCACGCTTGGTTCCTAGAATGTCGAAGTCGAAGAGTTGCGTCATTTAAGAACACTTTTTTTTATTGGCGCCAAAGAATACGCATCACTCTAACCCTTAGGACGTAGAATAGCGCCTTAACCCACCACTTAGACCCGAACCATCGATCTTGATGTACTCATGTCAACGTAAACCTGAAATAGTTAGAAACTTATCCAAGATGACAGCGGAGTATAAGCGTGTGGAATCTAATCATGAATGAACGATAAAATATATCAAACAAAGCAAAGATCAATTGGTATACACGGAGATATAGATACTTGGTACCGAAACCTAGGAGGTGAATGCAACTATAGATCATGGTTTCAAGCACAACTACTCGACTAATCTGTATCCAAAAGACTTCTAAGCAAACCTAGACTATTGTTCACGATTCGACAAAGTCACAATAATGACTAAAGCTCGAAAATTCATGCTAGGCATCCATCCGTTTATTCCTAAAAAAAATCAACATCTAATCCTAATCACATGCATGATACTCGACGAGGACTCCCCCAGACTTGAATGAAACACCGTCCCGGTGTTCAAGACCTATGAGAATCTCGCATACCAAACAACGGGAAAATAAGGGTTGGAACGTGTGCACCTTGTGTATCTTGCTATCTTGAGTTGGTGATGCGGCCGGACGTTGTATGCGTCTCCTCCTCAAGGATGATATCAACGTTGAAAAACCTGTGAAAAAGAATCACGCAATCCAAAAGAAGGAATACTATCCACCGAGTACATCAATGTGAAAAGAAAAAGAATAGGTCAGAAAAAGAAATAAAAAGAAAATGCAAAAGTCGGGTTGCCTCTCGATAAGCACTTGTTTAAGGTCACAAGCTTGACTGAATGCTACTCATTAGGTGGACGTCCTCGACGTTGTCATGTGCATAGCATCTCGCGTGCAATATGTGCTCGATAGGGTGTAGCACACGGATCAGTTGATTTCCTTGCACGATCAGTCATGTCTTCCCTAAGATTGGTCATGATGTTCTCTAAGTTGGGGGCTAGATCGTGCTGTCCAAAAATTCTGGTCGAGCTGTCCATAAGTCCGGTTGTGTACTCCATGAAACCGGTTAGGCGTTCCTCGCTTGTTTCCTTCAGCGTCTCTAGAGATTTTTGGTGCGTGAACCTTTGTGGTGCAGGCTTCATCTTCACCTTGGGTGCCTCGTCAAAGCTCCAATTGTGTTCTGGACGTTTGGTGTAGTTTCGTGGCATCTCAGGATCGTTTATGTACTGATTTGCACCGCATTTAGCTCGGGTTGTGCGGAAGTCTCGGTCGGGGGATTCCTCCTTCTTTTCGTTGTCAAGCAGCTCATTTGGTACTTTGTAATATCCTTCTCCAGCTGCTATGAGATTCATATATAGGGAATCCGTATTCTGAAATTCCTCACAAACTTCCTTCGCTAAATTCTCAAAGTTGCCGTCGGGGAACACGAAATCGATAACGCATGGTTGCTCACCCGTAGATTCTCGGATTTTTGGCATGCGGGTATCCCTCATAGGTCTCGAACACCGGGACTGTGTTTCGTTCAGGTCTGGGGGGTACTCATTGTTTTAGAGTGATACGGATTTGACATTAGAGCGACATATTTGCGCTTAAGATTAGGTTTAGGAATAAGATGGATACCTAGTGAAATTTTTTCGAGCTTTAGTCATTTTTGCGACCTTGTCGAATCGTGGATAATGGTCTAGGTTTGCTTAGAAGCCTTTTTGATACCGATTAGTCGAGTAGTTGTGTTTGAAGCCACGATCCATAGTTGAATTCACTCCTTAGGAGTCGGTACCAAGTAGTCATATCTCCGTGTATACCGTCTAGCCTTAGCTTAGTTGATATATTCATACCGTTCATGAGTTATTAGATTCCACACGCTTATACTCCGCTGTCATCTAGGATAAGTTTTTCGCTATTCCGAGTTAGGATTGACATGAGTACATCGATGTTCGATGGTTGGGGTCTAAGTGGTGGGTAGAGGCGCTGTTCTACGTCCTAAGGGTTAGAGTGTTGCGTAATCAAGAAAAGAAAAAAATAAAAACCGAAAAAAATAATATAAAATCTTCAATAACGCACCTCTTCACTCCGCTATGGTCACGCGACCTTATGAGTGTGCCATAGGCAACCTGGGTCTAAGTAGAAAGCCATCCCTCTTCGACTTCGATGTCCTAGGAACAAAGCGTGGATCTAAGTACCGAAAAGAGAAAGAAAAGAATAAGAACGAGAAAAATAGAGATTTTAATGATATCAAAAGCTTAGGGAATCGGTATGGAGATTGCTTGGACGTTATCTAGAGTTGTGAAGTAGAATTAGATTTTTGGTAGGATTTCATGGCTCAGCACTTTCGGTAGATATAAGGCTATACTCGGTACGCTTAGGCCTTTGTTCATGTGACGCGTTGATTTGCGGGATGACTAACCCTTCGAATGTTTTTATGCTAGTATCCATCGTTAATAGATTCTTCTTGTACTTGACTTTAGTTTTGTTTGGGGACAAACGAAGATTTAGGTCTGGGGGAGTTTGATAACACGTAAAGTGTATCGATTTTAGGCTAGGTTTTAGTGTCATTTTCGCATACATTTCATAGTTAGATTTACATTTCCGATACGATTTTCCTTTACATACGCTCGTTTTGTTGGTTTTCGGGTTTTAAGGCGACAAGGCCTAAACGAGCGTAAAAAGGCGAATTCCTGAGTAAAACCATGCATTTTGAAGATAAATTCACTCGGAGCAAATATCAACCCTCAGAACTCAAAGGAACACCCGAGCAACGAGCGGAAAAGAGCAAAATCAAGATTTCAAGAGTGCCCAATCGGGCACGTAGGTCTACCCGCTCGAGTAAAACCTACGGGGTTTAATTGCACACCTTGCACGACCCGGGCACGAAGACTACATGATCGGGTAGTTATACCCGATCGGGCGCAATCAAGGTACCCGCTCGGGCGTTAATTCGTCCCAAAAATCCCCGAGAGTTTACACGACTCGGGCCGCTCAACCACGCGATCGGGTGCTGATGCTTGATCGGGCATGAAGGAGTAAACGACCGGGCGCGCCTCTGCACGACCGGGTAAAAGTGGTGCCCGAGCGGGCTGTGTTTCTCGCAACAACCTAGATCTTGCAGTCAAACGAGCTAATTAATAGACCAGAATGGATCTAGAGCAAGGGGGGCGACGTACAGGGCAATGAAATGCTTGGAAAACATCAAGAAAGGCTCGGGGGATGCTGGAGAAGGAGAGAAGCATCAATCCTCACATCGGTAACACAATAGGGAAGATCGAGGCATCGAGTTTCCTAGAGTTTATCATGCTTAGGGTTGTGTCATTTCCTTTGTTTGTAATCTCCATGAGTGAGTAGGTTCCCAACTATGGGTGTGAGTAGGTTCCCAACTATGGATTAGGGATATCGGATTGTAACGGATGAACAATGTTATGCGTTAATGCTTAGATCTATTGATTTTATCTGATTTTCGGTTCTACATTCAACATTATCACTCTTATACTAGTGTTGCCCGCTCAGTAACATAGGAATTCGTACTTTGCTGGAAGGTTAGAGTGTGAATCCAAAACTGTTGAGTTGTAGGTTAAGTTCGATTAATGCGAATCTGACCGGTCGGTTAATCGACTTAGGAATTAGGATTGCGTTCGTAAAGCTTCCATAGTACGTGTTAATCACTGCTGGAAGGTAGGGTTGCACGTACTCATGGTTAGGAGGTTTAGGCTCGGAAGAATCACTCCTCACCTTAGGGCATGAATTTCCCGTTATCAAGATAATTCAATAGGTTTAGGATCTTTAGTTGTTATATCCATACGATTCCCGGTATCCCGACACCCATAGTGTTCGTCATATCCAAGTTTTCCCAACCTACTATCGTTGCCACCACTTAGCTTAGTTCTTTAGATATCTCGCACCACGCCTTCATCTACTTCCCTTCGTCTTAGTTTAGTGATATTCTTAGTTTTTGGTTGCTTAAGTCCCTAGAGATCGACTCTGGTACTACATGATCCGTATACTTGCGGTGAAGTGGTCTAGGAAATTATATTGCTTGAGTTTCCGCACGTCAAGTTTTTGGCGCCGTTGTCGAGGACTAATAACGGCCTAGACTAGGGATTGGCTATATTAAGATCTAGTCCTTTTCGGAGTCTTCTTTTGTTTTTCGTATTTTTTGTTTTTGCTTTTGGTTTTCTTTAATGGAGTCAAAACTTTATTTACCTCACAGAGCTTAATCGAGTTTGATGTCCTTTATCTTGCGAGGTAACATGGACAACTTCAACTCTTCGGGTGTCGACATAGCTGAATTGAGGCATCAACTTTCCGAGACTCGTCGTATGCTCTCCGACTTATACCACCCGCGATACTTAGAGCAATCATGGGAACCAAACGCTTGGGGGTATGAAGAGGAGATCTACGACAACTACACTCATCCTTACGGGAATACGTAGAATCACGAATGGAGCAACCACGCATACCTCCCGTACAGGAACACCGAGAGTATGGTGAATGCACAGCAATCGTTTGGGAATTTCTAGCCATGGACGGAACCCCAAACCCAGAGTCACCAGTCATATGTGCCTCAGCCATACCCAACCCAATCCGCAGCAGCCCTCGATTATCCCGCAACGTACAACTACCTCCTTGAACTGTTTGAGAATCGAAACAACTTGTTTATAGGAGTGGAAGCGGAACAAGAAAGCGCCAATGAGCAGATAGGCAACTTATTTGGACAATTGGACGCGCAAGCTTCGGAACTTGCACAAGGGGCATTGCAACCACAAGAGGTTGCATCGGAAAGTTCAGAAGTAAATCCTCGTGAATATGTCAGCGAAGTCTACCTAAGGGATTGTGAGACGGTAGATCAGCCAAGTCCATCCTTGATTGAAAAAGAAGATGAATCTAACACGGCAATGGATGAGGCTACGGGCATTGACGAGCACATGAAGAAACCCGAGGTAGAAGAAGAATTCAGCTTAGTGGACACGATTGAGCAACCATGCAATATCGATTTCGTGTTCCCCGTAGGCTTCTTTGAACATTTAGCCGAGGAAACTTGTGAGGAAGTTCAGACTAAGGATTCCTTAGATTTGAATCGCATAGCAGTTGAGGAAGGTAATTACAAGGTACCGACCAAGCTGCTCAACAACGGAAGGAAAGAGGAATCCCCCGATAGAGACTTCCACACAACCCGAGCTAAATGTGGAGCAAATCAGTACACAAATGACCCAGAGATGCCAAGAAGTTACATCAAACGTCCAGCTCATAATTGGGACATCGACAAAACACCCAAGGTAAAGATGAAGCCTTCACCCGAAAGGCTCACACATATAACATCTCTGGAGAAGCTGAAGAAAATGAACGACAAACGCCTAACCGGTTACATGGAGTACTAAACCGGACTTATCGACAGCTCAACCAGAATGTTTGGACAGCACGATCTAGCACCCAACATAGAGAGCATCATGACCGATCTTAGGGACAACAATATCGATCGTGCAAGGAATTTGACAAATTCGTGCCGCACCTCTTATCGAGCACATATTGCACGCGAAACGCTACGGACAAGACGACATCGAGGACGTCCACCTGATGAGTAGCACACTTTGGTCAAGCTCGCGACCTTAAACAAGCGCTTCTCGGGAGGCGACCCGAGCCCCATATCCTTTTTTAGTCGTTTTCACTTTATTTTCATATTTTCGAACTCCTTTTCATTTTTTTAGTTTTGGACAATTTTCTAGGATTTAGGAATTTAGTGATCTGATCGATTTTTGCTGCATATGTTTTCCTCGTATGAATTTTTCTGTTTTGCAGCAGTACCCGGTCGGGCAGACACCTCTACCCGAGCGGGCAACGTCAGATTCAAGGGAACCCGACCGGGCATCATTTATCTTGATATTCGGTTCTACAATCAACACCATAAACGTCTTATACTAGTGTTGCCCTCTCAGTAACATAGGAATTCATACTTTGCTGGAAGGTTAGAGTGTGAATCCGAAACTGTTGAGTTGTAGGTTAAGTTCGATTAATGCGAATCTGACCGGTCGGTTAATCGACTTAGGAATTAGGATTGCGTTCGTAAAGCTGCCATAGTACGGGTTAATCGCTGCTGGAAGGTAGGGTTGCACGTACTCATGGTTAGGAGGTTTAGGCTCGGAAGAATCACTCCTCACCTTAGGGCATGAATTTCCCGTTATCAAGATAATTCGATAGGTTTATGATCTTTAGTTGTTACATCCATACGATTCCCGGTATCCCGACACCCGTAGTGTTCGTCATATCCAAGTTTTCCCAACCTATTATCGTTTCCACCACTTAGCTTAGTTCTTAAGATATCTCGCACAACGCCTTCATCTACTTCCCTTCGTCTTAGTTTAGTGATATTCTTAGTTTTTGGCTGCTTTAGTCCCTCGAGATCGACCCTGGTACTATACGATCCGTATACTTGCGGTGAAGTGGTCTAGGAAATTATATTGCTTGAGTTTCCGCACGTCAGTGTCCATTAAGCTGAACTCTACTTCCATCTCGGGTTTCTTCATATGCTTGTCAATATCTGTAGCCTTATCCGCTGCCATGTTAGATTCATCTCCTTTTTCAAATATCGAGGGATTTGGCTGATCTACCATCTTCATGCGTTGACGTTGTGGGAATGGCAATGGAGGTGGCCTCGGATCTGGTTTTACATATTTTGGCTCCTCTTCCTCCTCGAGCTTCTCCTTAAGCTCGTTGACAGCCGTTTCTACTACTGTGATAGATGCTTTACCGCTTTCAGACATTGGAGTGGGCTGATCCACCGTCTTACTATCCCTTAGGCAAATTTCATCAACATGCTCACGAGGATTTGCTTCCGGTCGCCCCGATAGAACTCCTTGCGGTTGAGAGGAGTTCGCAGCGAGTTGTGCAACTTGAGTCTCCAATTGTCTAATATGAGTTGAAAAACTCCCTAACTGCTTCTGGGTGTTCTCTTGAGTCTCTTGGATTTTGAGGATACGAGTGAACAATGCGTTGAAATCGGGGGTTGCATCGGATTGGTTTGGTTGTGATTGTGATGCACGTGGTTGGAAGTTCCCCGATGAACGTTGTGCATTCAGCATACCATCGGTGTTCCTATACGGGAAATTTGCATGATCGCTCCATCCATGATTGTATGTATTCCCAAAAGGCTGATTGCAACTCTCGTAGATCTCTTCTTCATACCCCTAAACTTCTTGTTCCCATGATTGCTCCGAGTAATGTGGATAGTATGAGTTAGACAGCATATGACGAAGTTCGGCAAGTTGATTTTTTACTCCAGCTATATTGGCATACAAAGAGTTGATGTTGTTCATGTTACCTCGCAAAATAAAGAACACAAAATTCGATTAAGCTCAGAGAGGTAACAAAAAATATTTGACTCAATAAGAAAGAAAAGAAAAACAAAAAAAATACAAAAAACAAATAAAGACTCCGGAAAGAACTATGTCTTAGTTCAAAAGTATCCTAACTCTAAAGCCGTAATCAATTCCCCGGCAACGGCGCCAAAAACTTGGTGTCAGTTAATCTCAAGTAATAATTTACTTAGACTAACGCTTCCGCAAGAATACGGATCGTATAGTACCACGGTCGAACACAAAGAATTGATGCAACTCTAAAGCTAGTAACTAATCAATAAGACGTGTGAAATCAATGAGTGAATGGGAATGCAAACTAGACTAAACTAAACTAATGAATGGAATGACTCAATGACTAAACACCACAGGTATCGAGAGTTACACAACGATGCAACGAAGTTCTAACAAGATCATTGGTCTTCGATACTATCACGAGTTCAGGGAATTCAAGCTCTAATATAGGAACTGACTGGCGTAGACTTGTCCACTATCTAGCATGCGTATACCAATCTCTCGATTGCGTATCCTAATCCCTAGATTCAATCGATCGACCTGACGTAGATTCTAAACCGATTAAATCCTAAATCATGGCTAGATTCCAAAGTCTAATCCCCTGGTGTAGATTCATTAGACTTCTACAATCATCCATTCGAGTGGCATACAGGAATGGAAGCATTAAAAACAACCAATCAATCTGAAAACGATCAAATACGGAATTCATTCATTCAAGTGGCGTACAAGAACAAAAGCGTTAAGAACCACCAAGCATTAAGAACAAGACTTCGTTACATATTGGCAATACTCTCTAACCCATGGTTGTGGATCTACTCGGATGTGAACTCAGAAAACGAAACACAAAAGATAACTATATTCAACATTGATAAAGAATGAGATTCCTCCCTATTCATATACCGACGTCTTCAATAGCTCCTCCATGCTTCGGATCCCTCGTTTCGTCCTTCTCTCTCTTTCTCTATGTCTCTAATTGTGTCCTCTGATCTCCCTAATGTCTCTCCACGTTCCCCTCAAAGTCTAGTACGAATCCTAGCTCTAAAAGGTCTCTTATTTCCTTAATTGGCCGTTCAAAAATCAAGGAGTTTGTTGAGAAAAACGTGGACCCGAGCGGGA
>CM071864.1:16149501-16217866 GCA_036759665.1 Gynandropsis gynandra | reverse complement strand
TTTTTCGGGGTTTTCAACGATAAACAAATATAGAATATGACTAGATCTAAACAATTCGGGTTGATAAAACACGCTTCCGCACCCAAATCAACCCAACAGTGGTATCAGAGCGTCTGGTCGTCTGTTTAGATTAGTTTTTTCGGGGTTTTCAACGATAAACAAATATAGAATATGACTAGATCTAAACAATTCGGGTTGATAAAACACGCTTCCGCACCCAAATCAACCCAACAGTGGTATCAGAGCGTCTGGTCGTCTGTTTAGATTAGTTTTTTCGGGGTTTTCAACGATAAACAAATATAGAAACAATTTCGTACCGTTGAATCTGAATCTGTAACAATCGGATGATAGACTTGATAGTACAAGTCCTCTACGTGTATCCACGCCGAGATCGGATTCTGCCTTCTGATGCGGAATTCGAAAACCTAGTTTTCGTTTCTTAAATAGAATTATTAACTTTTAATAATTACACTTTTAATCCAAGACTATCCAAATATTACATAACAGGTATATAACTTTCACTCCTATATCTTTAATGTCGAATATGATTTTAAGGAGCAGTTTCATGTTTTCAATTCCTTGATTATTATCTCCGGTAATTATAATTTGATTTTAAGGAGCAGTGTCACATACATAACCAATATATCCTTAAAATTGTATATTTAATAAATTAAATAACCACACAACTAATTATTTTATACCTAACAAAACGTTTTCTTTCTTAAAATATGATGATGTTATAAAGTAAAATTATCAAACGACGAAAACAAAA
This sequence comes from Gynandropsis gynandra, assembly GCA_036759665.1. Taxonomy (NCBI): domain Eukaryota; kingdom Viridiplantae; phylum Streptophyta; class Magnoliopsida; order Brassicales; family Cleomaceae; genus Gynandropsis; species Gynandropsis gynandra. Next base: position 16,217,094 of record CM071864.1, on the reverse strand, counting down.
CTAATAATATAAATTTTAAATTAAAATCCTTTTTTAATGTATTAGGTACAATAACTTTGGACTAGCATAAAAAATAATATTTTAATATACATTAAATTTTATATGATATCAAATTAATTAGTTTATTAACATATCTCAGGTTAAATATGTATAAGCAGAAACAGTTAATGAAACCATTTAAGAAACAAAAAGATCAATAAAATGAAAATAATATTGTAAAATCACTAAAATGGAGTAGAAAATATAATAATAATATTTATATTACCTAAATAATATTTCACTCGCTCTGACTAATATATGATACTATATTTTTATTTTATTACCTAAACAAATTTTCATTTTCAACATTAACTTGATTTATAAATTGATTAACAATAGTTACTTAAACTTATCAATAATTACACATTAATATAAATAGTTAAATATTTATAAATTAAAAGAAGTTATCAATTTTTTTTTTGCATTAATGTTTTATGTATTTTGACATTTCAAACTTCATCCTCTATAAAGATATTTTTTAATGATAACTTAAAGATCATTAACAAAATATGTTGGAAAAAAAATGTTTAATATTAATGGATGAGTCCATAACCATAGGTTCTATGTCAAAAGTAAGTTTATTAAATTTTGCATACCAATAAAATATTATGACAAATTTTTATTTTCACTATAATTCTGAAAACACTATTCTACAAATGTATATATAGATTAAACAAGTAAACATGTAAAATTATTTGCAGATTTATTATTTATTTATTTTTTCAATTTTCTTATTCTTATTTTATTATCTAATGGAGAGTTATGTCTTTTACCTTATTTAGAAACTTATTATTTAATTATATAAACTGGATCTTTGACATCATTTCATTATTATTTATTATCTATCAAATTTAAAATTATTATATAAACTAGATGATACATGTGTGTTGTGCGGTTTGATAATTAAATTGTATGTTTCTTAAACATTATACATAACTGATTAATTCAAATGTTATGTTTGATATATGTATCAGTTAATACAAACGCAAAAATTCTAAATTTCAATGCAAAAGTTTAAACAATAGATTTATAAGATATAATGTAAACTAACAATGACATTTGTTCATAATATCATTAAAATTTAAAACGTAATATGTTAGAGGTAGTGATTGCATCAACATCACATAACATAATGGAGTTATATATGGTTTCATGGGTTCCGAGTGTTTACATTTCTATGAAGGATAGTTGGAAACCAGGAACAAACACATAAACTTGCTTGTTATAGAAGGATTGAAGCTTGATGGGTTTTTGCAATGGATTACTTGGGAATCATTGGGCTGTAATGAATCAAGTAATAGGCACAAAACTGAAGTTACTCGTGATCATTTACGTTTAGCATCAACACGAAAATAACCTAATAAACTATCATATTCAACTGTCACTTTGGACTTCCTCCTATATGTGCAAATCAAAATTGGGCGGATCTTTCCATACATGAAAAAAGGTTAAAGGGTTTAGTTACAGTTTCATTCATGCAATATATATTATATAGTTCAGTTATAGAAAGGAAAAAACTATGAACTATTAAACATATCTTATTTGAATCTCATGTTCTTAGTACATAATTAATCTTTTCAAAAAAACCAGATAAAAAATTATCCAAATATATTTTGGATTAAAGATTCATCAAATTAACACATGTGTGTTCTTGTGTTTATAATGAAAAAAAATGTAAGCATAAGTAAAAGGTACCTGATTTGAAACAGGAAAGATATCACCATGGCTTGCATCTACATTAAGAGGCTTCTCTTCATTACTCATCACTTTACACACAACATTAAGATCCAATATGTTGTTGCATTATTATGATGAAAAAAATGTTAACATAAGAAAAAAGGTACCTCATTTGGAAGAGGAAAGATATCACCATGACTTGAGCCAACATTAAGAGGCTTCTCCTCATTACTCATCAGTTCACAAACAACATGAAAACGGATATTAAGAAGTAGTTTGGATTTTGAGACAAAGAAAATACGTACGAATATCATTCATTGTGTTTCGAGACAAAGAAAATGCGTACAATCATCATTTATTGTGTTTCGAGACAAAGAAAATATGTACGACCATCATTCATTGTGTTTCGAGATAAAGAAAATACATATGATCATCATTGTGCATGTGGCGCGTGAATAACCTTTTTCGTTTGTTCTTCAAGACAGTGGAAGAAGAAGGATTGTTGTGCCTATTCATCTTTCTCTGATTGATGAACCAATTGTTTATCTGTTTCAGTTGCAAACCTATCTCCTGTACCAACCTCGCCTTATCTTCCTCTTGCCAAACCATACAACAAATCTTCACTATGAACATCACATAAATCTGAAAGACATAATTTTACTCGATCTAGTTCGCTTGAAAGACAAAAAGTTTATATACATTATGCAATTGTGTAAACTGAATGAAATGAAAATAGGGATAGAAGATTAGTGTCTGAGCTTGGGTTATGAAATATTGTGGCTTGAGCTTGACCTCACACCATAACTAAATGTAAAAAAGTGGACCTCGAATTTCGATTAGTAGATGGTCTTTGGAGAACATATCCTCAAGAGACACTCTTGAACTTAATTAGATTAAAATGTACTTTCAACACAAAGTCCATTAAACAATGGATGTCCAAGAACCTAAAGCCCAAGTCGAAATTTCTTTTACATGGGCTCAAACCCACAATACTCGTTTGCAATTTTATAGTATATATATATATATATATGATAACCAATATTTTTCATGTGGAACTCTTTAATATTATTTACTTTCTATGAGATTATAAATTAATATATATACATTTATGTCAACCAATCTTTTTCATGTGGGTAAACTACCCTTTCAACTTCTTATAAGAAAATTATTAATTGAGTTTGAAGTTAGAATTGAAATGGTTCAAGGGCTGAGAAATGACTCACAGTGGGACAGGGCAACTGTGACCGTGCGACTCGATGAGACTATGTGACCCAGTGCCACCGTGCGACTCTTGTACCCCCTACGGCCCTTTGATCCCTCTGCGACCCTTGTAACCCTGCAATCCTTTGACCCCTCTACAACCCTTTGACCCCTCTACGACCCTTGTACCCCTTTGCGACCCTTGAACCTCTGCAACCCTTGTGCCTCTGCGACCTTGTACCTCTGCGACCCTTGTACCCCTGCGACCCTTTGATCCCTTTGCGACCCCTTTACCTTTGCGACCCTTGTACCCCTACAACCCTTGGACCCCTGCGACACTTTTACCTTTGATCCCTTTGACCCCTCGATGAGACTCTATGACCCAGTGCGACCGTGCGACTATGTGACCCAATACAACAGTGCCACCGTGCGACTCTGTGACCCTATCATTCATTGTGATCATTTGACATTTCAATAAATATGACTCGTTAAGACTCGTTTTCAATAAACGAGTCTTATATTGACCTAGTGCAACCATGCGACTACATCAATAATAAAGGACTCGTTTTCATAACTCACAAAAGAAACAAGAAAAGCACAAGAGAAACACGAAAAACTCACTATACATACCTGGTTTTTCTGCGGAACGTGCTTAATTGCAAGCTTCGTTATTGACAACAAACGATTTTAACCTATTTGGCAGCAAATCTGATGTCGATTTCAAGCTACTCTCGCCAAATCTGTTATGGTGTGGGAGAACAGTAATTTTCGCGCTATAGGGGAGAGAGAAATCGAGGTGCTCTGGAGAAGAAAGAAAAATTGTCGACTAATTAAAGGACAAGGGTAATACGGGTTATCAATATTTTAAGGGTAGATTTGAAGTTGAAATTTTTTTCAGAGAAGGGTATTTTTTAAGTGTTTTAGCCCTACAATGGTATTTTTGTAAAGACCCAAATCCATGCTTCAGCGACGAATCAAAGGGTTTCAAAGGGTTGATGTAGTAGGTACAGTGGCTTTAAGAAGAGGAAGAGGATATGAAGAGATACTATGAATTTGAACTGGTGGATTTTTAATACTTTTTTTGTTGATGTAATAGAAGGGTGAGGGGTTTTTCCCTCTCTCCGTTGACGTGGCAGCACCAGAGGAGAGGAAAAAACTCCTCTTTTATATATATGATTAACCAATCAAATAATTTTATTATATTATATATAAACGATCAACTTAATATTATATTTAAATATACTTTTATTCTAAAAATAAAAAAATTCTAAAATTCCATGCATTTTAAAAGGGGGATATCAGGGATATCCTCGTAGTTTTAAGACACTTCAAAAATACCCTTGTGAAAATAATTATTAAATAGGATAAAAACTAACGAAAAGACAAATTTACTCTTAATTTTCGAACGTGAAAAAACACATGTTCTGCAGTTTTTCGACGTGAAAAACTTTCAAACTGTGTCAAAAGCAAGAAACAAGAACAGTTTGTTGACGTGAAAACCTATTTCAAAGTTTAGAACAATAAAGAAGAAGTGATTTCGAACTTGATAGGGATCGATTTGAAGTTGGCAAGAAGGAAATGGCTAGAATCAACAGCAGCAGTGAAGAAAATAGCACGACTCAATCTTCAATGGCGTCAATAAGTGTAAGTAAATTGATTTCTAGTGTTTTGCAGGCTGTCGAGTCGAAAAATGGTTTATTGATTTGAAATGGGTGTGAGTGTTAGTGAGTCGGTTAAGTTGAAAGGGTAACAGGAGTTGCATGACCATCTTCGACTCAGTAGTCGGTTGAGTCTCAGTGAGTCGGTTGGGTTGCAATGGTCACTTGAGAGTCGCAGGGGGTTCAAGGGTCGGTTGAGTCGCATGGGTCCCTTGTGTCATTGAGTCGATGGTCATTTGAGTCGTATGGGTTGCTTGATATTATGCCCTGTGGGTTGCTTGAGTCGCACGGGTCAATTGAGTCGCATGGGTCGGTTGAGTCTCTGTGAGTCGGTTGAGTGTCGTAGAGGGTCCAAGGGTCGTTTGAGTCGCATGGGTCGCAAGGGTCAATTGAGTCGCATGGGTCGCTTGAGTCTCTGTGAGTTGGTTGAGTGTCGTAGAGGGTCCAAGGGTCGATTGATTCGCATGGGTTGCTTGAGTCTTAGTGAGTCAGTTGAGTGTCGCAGAGGGTCCGAGGGTCGTTTGAGTCGAATGGGTTGCATGGATCAATTGAGTCGCATGGGTCGCTTGAGTCTCAGTGAGTCGGTTGAGTGTCGTAGAGGGTCCAAGGTCGTTTGAGTTACATGGGTCGCAAGTGTCGGTTGAGTCGCATGGGTTGCTTGAGTCGGTAGAAGTCTAATGTATTCTTACTTGGTCATTTTGTAGGTGGCGCCAAAGCTGAAGTTTGTGTATGAATTCAAGCACATGGACAGAATGCCAAAGATCACCACCAAGTGTTATCCTCACAACACAATAACGAAGCTGAGAGGAATCTTAGATGAATACGAGTTGTATTACTTCGAGAAGGAGTCACAATTTAGGCATTTATTCCATTTCAATGTGACTCCACATTAACGAAGGTTCAAATGTCTATCCTACTAAATCACTCCGTGATTGTAGGGGACAAGAAGGAGTTGTAGTTCGTCTTAAATGGTGTTCCCATCCGGTACTAAATAGTAGAGCACGCACTAATTTCTGGATTAAAATATAGACCATATCCTAAAGGATGGGAGTCCAAAAGGGATGATACATTAAGGCTGAAGAATTTTGGCCGTGGAAAGGTGACCCCGGCACAAGTCAGTGAAAAGCTTGTGAAGGTGAAGAATCCCGACGACCGGACGAGGTTGGCAACTTTGATGTTGTTGGTGCAAGTTATGGCTCACAAGCCTTCAGCAAACAACTTTATCATCCATGATCTCATTCACATGGTTGATCACTTGGATTCTTGTGAAGGCTTTCCATGGGGCGTTACACATTCGAGAAGATTCTGAAGACTTGCCGCAAGCACGTTAGCGGGGAATCACCGAAACCAAAATGGTATTGTGGTGGTTTCATGGTCCCACTAATGGTAAGTTCAATATATTATTCGAATAACTTCTACGGAGTATACTCCAGTGGGTCCTGTGGAAGACATCCCCGATGAAAAGGTTCCTGCCGAGGATACTCCAGTGGATCCTGTCGAAGAGGCCACCGCTAACGAGGTTCCTTCCGAGGATACATCAGTGGATCCTGTCAAAGAGGTCCACTCTAAGGATAAGGAGGTTCCTTCCGAGGATACTCGGATCCTGTCGAAGAGGTCGTCGCTAAGGAGGTTCCTTCCGAGGATACTTCAGTGGATCATGTCGAAGAGGTCTACTCTAAGGATAAGGAGGTTCCTTCCGAGGATACTCCAGCGGATCCTGTCGAAGAAGGGGGAACTCCAAAACTTAGTGTCATTAATGCCGAAGTACCAACAAGTAAGTACGGTCTTTTAAGTCACAAAGGTCGCATTGGTTGTATGGGTGGAATGGGTTACAAAAGGTCGCATAAGGTCGCATTGGTCACCATAAGTTTAATGAAGTAAATTTTATGCAGGTGCTAGACCTTTATCAAAGGAGTCTGAGCCATATGTTGAATCTCCGCCGTTAGCTAAACGAGTTTTAAGACCACAGAAGGCATATGTTGAACTTCCGCCGGCGAAAAGAACAAGAACAGTGCGAGGAAGAGGGCGAGGGAAGATGTTGATGGAGAACACACAGAACATGTAGTTCAAGAACCTGTAGAGAAACATCATTTTGTGTGGAAACCCAAGGGATTAGTCAAGGGCGTGATAACCCGAGAACCTTCGTTCATTGACGCTAAAGGTGAAAAGTTGACTGCTCTATATATGCTCTTGATGACACTTGGGCATGAGAGTTGGTAGAAATCTGATCTAAATAATCTCTAGGGGCCATAGTTTTGGGAGACCATATTACAACCCAACGTATGGCTTGAAGATGATGTAAGTTTTTTTAAACCCGAAGTCACAGAGGTCATTTTGTGTCATATGTATTGATGTGTGTTAATTTTTTTTTGTTTTGCAGCAATTGGATGAGGCGTTGTTTGCTCTATTTTATCGCATAAAGACATTCCCTAGGATATATAAGAAACTTTACGTTTGTCCTTTTGCTTTTATGCATACGCTCACGCTGTGGATATACGAGGATATGGACACTTTGTCGGAAAATCTTTGTGATTGTTTGCACGTCAAGTATCCATTCAGAAGTACGAAACCAATGAGTTATTTCAAAGGCTTTGTCGCGATTCTAAATATCCCATCGCTCAAAAGTCGATATGTAGGATTCCGTCGGGCAGCCATCAAAGCGGATTTCGCGACCCAATGCATCACGGTATACGACTGCCAGAGCAGAATGAAGGAAGCACATATCGATCCGGTGATTGAGAAGTTAAGAAAAGCTAACCCCAAGATGCTCTTTCTCGGATGGTTCGATTCTTTGGCTTCTGGAGAAGATGAATGGAAGTATGAGTATTATCAATGACATCACAGAACAAAAGCAAGAATGACTGTAGTGTTTACTCCTACAAATTCGTAGAAGCCTCGGTATTGAGAACACATCAAGTTTTTCAATACATATGCGACGACAATGTTCCTTTCATGCGTGAGAAGATGGCGAATGATATATTAAGTAATGGAAAATATATCACTCCATCTCGAGACTAACTTGATATTTTGGTACATTGTTTTTTTTGTTGGTACATTATTATCTTTTAAATATTTGGTAAATTGTTATTTTTTAAACATTTCTTCATAAGGGTTGCAGGGATAAAAGGGTCGAACGGGTAAAGTGGGTTGCACGGTAAAGGGTCGAATGAGTAAAAGGATCGTAGATGTAAAAGGGTCGATCTGGTAAAAGGGTCACAGGGTCAAGGGCCGAACGGGTAAAAGGGTCACAGGGTCGAACGGGTAAATGGGTCACAAGGGGTCCGAGGGTCTGCGACCCTTTGTCCCCTGCGACCATTGTCCCTCTACGACCCTTGTATCTTTGCGTCCCTTGTCCATCTGTGACCCTTATACCTCTGCATCCCTTGTCCCCCTGTGACCCTTGTCCCTCTGCGACCATTGGACCCCTGCAACCCTTTACGCTTTATTATTAAAAAATAAAAATTATTTACAAATAATATGAATGATTTTTAAAAAAAAATGTACCAAGTTGAATTTACCCTTGGACCCTAGGACCCTTCTCCCCTTCGGACCCTTGGACCTCAGCGAACCTTGTCCCACTCTGACCCTTAGACCCGTGCGACCCTTGGACCCATGCGACCCTTTGACCTCTGTGACCACTTGGACCTCTGCGACCCGTGGATCCTTGCGACCCTTGTCTCCCTTCGACCGTTGTACCTCTGCGACCCTTGTTACAATAATAGTAAATCCAAAAATACAGCGATACTAACAATAATACTTTCTATTGAATAATAGTAAAAAACAAACCAAATACAAACATGAAGTTCAAGTTCAAGAAATGTTGTTGTTCAAATGATGATCAAAGCAATCAAAATAAAAAGGAATTCAAACTATGTTGTTGGGAGAAACCAAAGACAAGGTATATGCTGCAGAGACCAGCTCAACTCTGCGGGAATAACCCACGTTCAGTCCATGATCGTGACAAAACTTTCTCCAACCCATGCTGATGCTAGCGCCACCACGTGCCACGGGCCTTAGATATACCCCCATGCCAGTCCGTAATTGATTATCAAATGTGTCTTACATCGTCTACCGAAAAGACCTCTCGACCTCGCAAAACTTATCGACCATGTCAGCGATAACCGAAAAAATTTACAACGACGCCAAACTAATGCATCTACGGCCAGATTTCATGAATCGAATAAATTGGTGTAAGGTCACTTACCAATGAATTTACACCCAGATTTGAACGTGTGACTGGTACCGTGAAAATCCTCTGAGCAGAAGAAGATGACCCTGCTTCTGCGGATGACGATGACATATATGATGCATATTGTAGATTACACATATCATCTCCAAAACCGGTGATGTGAAAAATCATGTCACCTTCGTGATGGAAAACTACGAAAACCCAAATACGAAAATCATGGTCCTTGGAGAAATCTTTCCATCCATTAGTGAATCTTGAGTCATCCAACTTGACTTCCCATGTTTTGTTTAACACATCTGATTTAAGCATTGTCGAGCTGTTATCCCTCGCTTTCTCATAAATATGCTCATCGAAGAATTTCTTCGGAATGTCCTGTAACAAAAATTTAAGAAAAAGTCAAATCTGTACATTCTCTAAATTAACATACAGAATGAGAGAGATGAAAGATATTACGAGGCAATTCTCTAGAAAGCTCGGAAGAATGGTTTGGACGAAATGAGGGAAATGTGGCATTTTTATGCAAAAACGGATGGAAGATGATGAGAGTCAGAGAGAGAGTGTTCCGTTATTCAAAAAAGGATGGGTGGAAGATGATGAGAGTTAGAGAGAGTGTGTGTCATTATTTGAAAAAAGGAAACGGCTGCAATTCGAAAAGACATGACCCTAAAATCGAATCGACGTCAAATGGAATTCGAAACTGTAGGGGTACAAGGGTTGCATAGGTACAAGGGCCGCAGAGGTACAAGGTTCGTAGAGGTACAAGGGTCGCAGAGGGGTACAAAGGTCGCATAGGTACAAGGGTCGCAGCGAGGGACAAGGGTCGCAGGGGTACAGGGTCGCAGAGGGTACAAGGGTCGTATGGACAAAGGGTCGTAGGGGACCAAGGGTCGCAGAGGTACAAGGATCGCGACCCTTATACCTCTGCGACCCGTTTTGCTTGTTCTGATACGAAACAAATTTTAAAAATAATAAAAATATTTATTTATTTACAAATACAATTATTTAAAAATAATATGAATAATTTATTATTTCAAAAATTTGTCTCAAATCTCTGCGACCCTTCTCCATCTGCGACCCTTGTCCCTCACAACCCTTGTCCCTCTGTGACCCTTGGACCCGTGCAACCCTTGGACCTCTGCGAACCTTGTCCCTCTATGACCCTTGGACCTATGCAACCCTTAGACCTCTGCAACCCTTGGACTCGTGCGACCACTTGGACCTCTGCGACCTTGTCCCTCTTCGACCCTTGTTACAATAATAGTGAATCAACAAAAATACTGATACTAACAATAATACTTACTATTGAATAATTGTAAAAGACCAACCAAATACAAACATGAAGTTCAAGTTCAAAGGAATGTTCTTGTTCAAAGTAGGTTAAGAGGAATCAAGATACAACTGAAATCAAACACTGTTATTGTTAGGCCCTGGTTGAGGGAAAACTGAAGCAGAGGTGTTGCTCCATTGGAATACAATTCAAATTTGAGGGAACAACCCTAGGTCAGTCCATGGTCAAGACAAAACTTTCTCCAACCCGCTCTGATGGTAGCACCACCACGTGCCACGGGCCTTAGATATGCCTCCAACGGCAGTCCGTAACCAAACATCAGATATATCTTACATCGTCTATGGCAAAGACCTCTCGCCTCGCAAACGCTATCGAAAGTGTCTGCGACATCACCCAAGTTAAATCAGTAGAAAGGAATAAAAATCGAATAAAAAACCAAATTAAATATCATTAATCGGTTTGAGGCACTTACCAGTGTATCTACGGCCAGATTTAAACGACTGACTGGTGCTGTGAAAATCCTGTGAGCAAGAATTGCCTTGGTGACGTAAAAGACCATGTCACCTTCGTGCCAGAAAAGTAAGCAATCCTCAATACGTAAGTTTAGGTCGTTGGAGAAATCTTTCCACCCATCAGTGAATCTGTAGCCATCCAACTTGACTTCCCATGTTCTGTTAGACGCATTCAATTTAAGCGTTGTCGTGTTGTTGTCCCTCGTTTTCCCGTAAATATACTCATCGAAGAAGATCTTCGGGATTTCCTATAACAAAAAGCGAAAAACATAGTTAAATCTGTACATTCTCTACATGTAACATACTGATAGAGAGACAGATGAAGAATATTACAATGTAGTTCGCCAGATAGCGCGGGAAAATCTCTCTGAAGAAATGATGGAATTGTGGCATTTTCGGAAAAAAATTGATGGAAGATGATGAGAGTTACAGAGAGAGAGATTCTGTCATTATTTAAAAAAAGGAAACGACTGGAATTCGAAAAGACATGACCCTGTCAGCGAATCGCCGTCAGATGGAGTCGAAAAGACATGATCACACAACTATATTTTTTCAAATTTTGGTGAAAACTTCGGTGGGAATTTTGGTGAAACTGATAAAATGTCAAAAACCAATCAAAATTGAGGGTTGCATAGGTCGCATATATGGATCAGTAGAATGGATCACATAAATTGAGGGTTGCATGGTCGCATATATGCAAACTCGACGAATTTACTGGTTTATAATGATGAAATGTCAAAAACCAATCAAAACAATAAATTTACAACGTCAAACAATTAATGCCCATTGAGGGTCGCACGGGTTGCATGGGTCGCATGGTCGCATATATTGATCAATTATGTGAACTCGACGAATTTACGGGCTTATAATGATAAAATGTCAAAAACCAATAAAAACAATACATTTACAACATCGAACTAATTAATGCCAATTCAGGGTCACATGGGTCGCATGGTCGCATATATTGATCAATCGATGCGAACTCGACGAATTTACGGGTTTATAATGATAAAATGACAAAAACCAATTAAAACAATACATTTACAACGTCAAACTAATTAATTCCAATTGAGGGTCGCATGGGTGGCTTGGTCGCATATATTGATCAGTAGATGCGAACTCGGCCAATTTATGAGTTTATAATGATAAAATGACAAAAAAAAAACAATCAAAACAATACATTTACGACGTCAAACTAATTAATGCCAATTGAGGATCGCATGGGTCGTAAGGGTCGATCAAAGATTCTAAATCAAAACAATACAATTACAACGTCAATCAAAGACTCTGCAAGCATTCTATTTCCACTTGAGAAATAGGACATTAGCCGAGAGTTTTCTCCTGCCATGTACTCCGTCTTCCAGTCTTCTGCTTTTTTCTTTTTTGGTATTGCAGTGCAGAGTTATCTCCTGCCATGTACTTCGTAGTCCAGTCACATTTCAATAGTGTAGTAATGGAAAATCGTAATCCTTGGAGAATTCTTCCGATAGCGCGGAAAAATCTCTCTAAAGAAATGAGGAAAATGTTGTATTTTTGGAAAAAATGATGGAAGATGATGAGAGTTAGAGAAAGATTGTGTCGTTATATGAAAAAAGGAAACGGTTGGAATTCGAAAAGACATGACCCTGACAACAAATCGTCATCATATGGAGTCGAAAAGACATGATCACACAATTATGTTTTTTCAAATTTTAATGAAAAATTTGGCGGGTCGAATAAATTTTTGTGAAAATGATAAATGTCAAAAAACAATCAAAATTGAGGGTTGCATGGGTCGCATATATGGATCAATAGAATGGGTCGCATAAATTAAAATCTATACGAGTTTGTAATGATAAAATTTCAAAAACAAATCAAAACAATACATTTACAACGTCAATCAATGGTTAAAACAGATTATAACCCATGTGTCCCTAGTTGAGTTGTGTCTAACCAATGCCTGTGTTTCAAAAGTTATAGTAGTGTTTTAAGAACTCATCGGACGAGTTTGAGAAAATTTCAAAAAATGAATTTAACATATTGTTCAAATGTCGATAGTATTTATATTATTGTCTATATTGATTCTAAATTAGACACATACAACTCAAATATATTGATAATGGCATATTTATATTGGCATGGATCGCATGGTTGCATATATTGATTAATATATGTGAACTCGACGAATTTACGGGGTTATAATGATAAAACGTCAAAAACCAATCAAAACAATAAACTTACAACGTCAAACTAATTAATGCCAATTGAGGGTCACATGGGTCGCATGGTCGCATATATTGATCAATAGATGCGAATTCGATGAATTTACGGGTTTAAAATGATAAAATGACAAAAACCAATCAAAACAATACATTTACAATGTCAAACTAATTAATGCTAATTGAGGTTTGCATGGGTCGCTTAGTCGCATATATTGATCAATAGATGCGAACTCGATGAATTTACGGGTTTATAATGATAAAATGACAAAAAACCAATCAAAATAATACATTTACAACGTCAAATTAATTAATTCCAATTGAGGGTCGCATGGGTCGCAAGGGTCGATCAAAGATTCTAAATCAAAACAATACAATTACAACGTCGATCAAAGACTCTGCATGTATTTTATTTCCACTTGAGAGATAGGTCATTAGCCGAGAGTTTTCTCCTGCCATGTACTCCTTCTTCCATTCTTCTGCTTTTTTCTTGTTTGGTATTGCAGTGCATAGTTATCTCCTGCCATGTACTTCCTTTTCCAGTCACATTTCAAGAGTGACTCAACACCGTCACCTAGGTCACCCCCGCAACTCGTCAGTGACTACATAGAGACCGAGTCCGCCGATTACTAAGACCTTGAGTAAGACATAGACAACATGATGCCCTGCGTCGACCAGGTCACCTACGTCACGTAGGTCACAAAGGTCAAAAATATTTTTCATAGAAATTGGGGTTAGATACACATACTAAGAGAAGAAATTTAGGGTTACAAAAAATTTTGAAAAACCATTCAAGAAAGAAAAGGAAAGAAAAAGGTTACATAAGGTCTCAAAGGTCACAAAGTAAAGAGAGTCAAGTGTGACCTTAGGTATCGTGGATACAGCATGATGTCTGAGTCTGCCGATTACCAAGACCTTAGGAATGCAGATACCGCACAATGTCATCCATCCACGTTGTAAGTACTTGTGTGTATCTGCATAGAGACCGAGTCCGACGATTACCAAGACCTTGAGTAATAGATAGACAATACGATGTCATGCGTCCACCATGTGACTTTCGTGACGAAGGTCAGAAAGGTCCTAAAGGTAACAAATATTTTCAGAGAATTTAGGGTTAGAGAGTTAGACGGAGAGAGGAGAGAGATAGGTTTCCCCCCATTTCATTCTTATCTCAAATGGGTGTTATGGTGAGACTTCGAGAATTTGATGAACGTTTTAATATATGGGTAACAGAGACGTGTCGCAATGGTCTTGAGTGTGGCATTAGTAAAATAAAAAGCATAGCTAGCACTATAAAAGCCAGTAGTCTGACATCAGTAGCCACTGGCACGGTACTCAATGAAAAATACTTTCACGATTAATATAGCTTGCATTGGGAAAGCCAGTAGTCTAACATCGAAAAGACTAGTCGCAAGGGTCGCAATGGAAACATGGGTCGAAAGGGTCGCAATGGTCGTAATGGCCGCAAGGGTCGCAAGGGTCGTAATGGTCGCAAGGGTAGTAATGGTCGCAATGGCCACAATGGGTCGCATGGGTCAAAAAGTCGAAACAGTCGCAAAGGTCGCAATGATTGCAACGGTCACAATGTCCGCAAGGGTCGCATGGGTCGAATTATAATGAATAATTTATCGAATTATAATGATGAAAGAAAGTCACAAAAGGTTAAATCAAAATACTACAAATAATATAATATTACACACTAACAAACCTTTCTTTTTTTAAGTCGGCGTTGTCTCGATTGTCATGTTCCAAACACTATCAGTAAAGCTGGCATTTGTAGATGGATTTTGTCTCGACGAAGATGGGGTATTTTTCGAGCCTCACCGGGTCTAGAGTCGCAGAGGTACAAGGGTCGTAGAGGTACAAGGGTCGTAGAGGTACAAGAGTCGCGGCGGTACAAGGGTCGCAGTGGTACAAGGGTTGCAAAGGGGTACAAGGCTCGCAGAGGTGCAAGAGGGGTACAAGGCTCGCAGAGGTGCAAGAGGGGTACAAGGGTGGCAGAGGTGCAAGGGTCACAAAGGGGTACAAGGATTGCAGAGGTCACAACGGTCACAAAAGTCACAAAGTCATTTTTGTACCTGGCCTTCAAATCATTCAATAGCACTTCAAATTCGTTCATTGTGTATATTGCTTCACATTTGTAGAACATTTTCGCCACAGTATTACCCTTTGATGTCTTTCTACCATGTCTTTTATTGACGTAGCTCTTTATATTTTGTGATATATGACGCACACAAAAACCATGATCAGCCTTTTTATACACTTGTTTGACTGCTTTGATCAAGCTTTTATGGTGATCAGATATCAATCCGACATCACGTCCGTCGGGTATCACCTCTTTCAACCTTGACATAAACCACGTCCATGATTCGTCCTTCTCTCTGTCGACCATTCCCCATGCAATAGGATATTGGTGATGTTCACCATGTTGCGCGGTCGCCACAATCAATGCTCCCTTGTACACTCCTGTAAAAAATATTGCATCCACAACAACCACTTTACGCATGTATTTTCATCCTCTTATAGCCGCTCTGACGGCTATAAAAAGGGTATTTGAAGATTTTTCCATCACTGTCGAGCTAAAGATTTGCGACAGATCCGAGACTTCTTTCTGTAAACATGTGCAACCACCCTGGAAGCCTCCTATAATGTTCAAAGTCATCACCACGAGTCTCCTTTTGAGCACTGCATTCGCCTCTTAATGCAATCAAATACGATACATTGGCATTGTACTTTGCTTTTACACGAGCTATCAATCCTTTTGCTGGGGGTGTTTCATAATTCCCGGTATATTCCTCATTCAAATAATCCTTAACCAATTGCGTTGTACCCCCTACGACCCTTGTACCCCTGCGACCCTTTGACCCCTCTGCGACCCTTGTACCCTTGCGACCCTTTGACCCATCTACGACCCTTGTATCTCTTTGCGACCCTTGAACCTCTGCGACCCTTGTGCCTTTGCGACCTTGTACCTCTGCGACCCTTTCACCCTTGTGACCCTTTGACCCATGCGACCCTTTGACCCCTTTGCAACCCCTTTACCTCTACGACCCTTGTACCACTGCGACCCTTGGACCCTTGTGACCCTTTGACCTTTTATCCCTTTGACCCCTTGATGAGATTCTGTGACCCAGTGCGACCGTGCGACTCTATGACTCAGTGCAACAGTGCGACCATGCGACTCTGTGACCCAGTCACTCATTGCAATCATTTGACATTTCAATAAATATGATTTGTTTAGACTCATTTTCAATAAATGAATCTTATATTGATCTAGTGCAACCGTGCGACTACATCAATAATAAAAGAATCATTTTTATATGTCACAAAAGAACAAGAAAAACACAAGAGAAACACGAAAAACTCACTATACATACGTGGTTTTCTGCTAAACGTGCTTAATTGCAAGCTTCTTTGTTAACAACAAACAATTTCAACCTATTTGGCAGCGAATCCGATGCCGATTTCAAGCTACTCTCGCCGAATTTGTTGTGGTGTGGGAGAACAATAATTTCTGCACCATAGGAGAGAGAAATCGATGTGCTCTGGAGGAAAGAGAAAAATTGTCGACTAATTTAAGGATTTGAAGTTGATTTTTTTTCAGGAAAGGGTATTTTTTTTAAGTGTTTTAGCCTTACGAGAATATTTTTGAAGTTCTCCCTTTTGAAAGTTTAAAGTTATTTTTTTCACTTTTTGAATTTTTAGGTGGTACCCCTTCTGAATGGGGCCATTCACACTTCCATTGAAATATTTGGGACCCACTCACCCTTAACTTTTAACTTTTTTCCTTTTATAATTTTTTTATCGAAGCCACGCAAAGACAAAAGATTTTGAAAAATGTGAATCCAAGCGAAACAATCTGTCGATCTCGTGCAATGTTTTAGGTTTATTTAAGGAAAACAAGATATTCTCTTCGGAAACACTATTTTAGTTATATTCTTCTCTTGATTTTCATTTTCATCCGATTTTTCTCTCGATTTTTAGTTTTCATCCGATTCCTTTTTCAACTATTAAAAATCTACATAAAACCACCTCCGTTATTTATCCGATTTTGACCCAATTTTGACCCGAATCCGACTCAATTTCGACATGAATTTGGCTCAAATTTGATGCGATTTTAACCAAAAACCGATCCAATTTTTATCCAAATTGTGACCCCAATTTTGACTCGATTTAACCCAAATTTGTACTTAATTTTGGCCCATTTTAATTTTAAATGTTATATTTTAGTAAAGTAGATGTGAATTTACTACGCACATAAACAATAAATGTTAATTTTTAGATAATTTCATAAAAATCGAGTTACTTATTAGATTTAATTAATTTTGAATCAAAATTGAATACGATTTTTTGTTAATTGTAACAAAATCGGATGAGATCGAGTTAATCAGATTGTTTAATTAATTTCATGTAAAAAATCATACTCAATTTTAGTCAAAATAAATTAAATCAAGTAAATCGATTAAATTGAATAATTAACTTGATTTATTGTTAAACTTTGGGTTAAAATCAAGTAAAAATTCGGGTCAAAATTGAGTACAAATTCGGTAAAATCGAGTCAAAATTGAATCAAGATTAGATCAAAATTGAGTCAAATTTGAATCAAAATTAAAGTTAAAATTGGATCAAATTCAGGTCAAATTGGGTCAATATCGGGTCGATTAACGGATAATTAACGTATAAATAACGAAGAGGATTTTAGGAAAATTTTTTAATAGCAGAGGGGGGAATCGGATGAAAACTAAAGAACGAGAGAGAAATCGGATAAGGATCAAAATCAAGAGAGAATATGACTAAAACAGTATTTTCGAGAATTTCGAGTGTTTTTCTCTTTTAAAGATCATTGAAAAATATTTAAATACTAATTTTAAAATTAAAAATATTTAAAATTTAAATAAAATAATAGATGTTGTATTCTTAAAATAATTTCAATAATATCTAATTATTTAATATATTGTTATTAAATTTATTTATAAAAAAATGTGTTATTCTAATTAATATAATTTTTTATGTAATTAAATTTTATAATAATAAATATTATTGTATCTTTTATATGGCATCACTCTTCGCATATTGGACATATATATATATATATATAACACTACTATTTTAGTTATTTCTCAAAAGATATTTTATATTTTACAAATATTATAGTTGTAATTAATTTTTTATTGACAACATTGATTAAACCTTTTAACGATATATAATTTAAATAATAATAATAAATTTATTTACATCACTAAATTTATTTACATCACTAAATTTTATTTTATATATTTATAATGTTAATATAAATTATTTTTTTTCTGTCAAAATTTCAAGTTTACAAAATTATGTTACGCTGATGCAAATACAAAATATTTTCGGCCCATTGAACCAAGAAAAAGAAAAGAAAAAGTGGCCTATTAAAGTTTGTCATAATTCGGCCTAAAACCGGCCCAGTAACAATTATCTGATCGAACGGCTAAAGCGTGCTACAGGATAAGTACTTTACACGCGGCAACACCTGATTAAATCTATTATCATTTATAATAACTTCCTTCATTTCGGGACGACACTTTGTCCTTCGAGAACCATCTACATATCTCTCTCTTTTGGGAGCTGCGAAAGTGAGTTCTCTTACTTTCTAGGGTTAAATCTGTTGTTCGAGTTGCGAATAACTCTTCGATGAGAGTTCTCCATAACTTTATTGTTAATTAGTTGTAATTTGTGAGAATTCAGATGAGTAGCAGATGGAGCCGAACAATTTACGTGGGGAATTTGCCTGGAGACATTCGCATGAGAGAAGTTGAAGATATTTTCTACAAGGTTTCAATTTTTATCTTTACGATGAATATTTTCTGCCGTTTTTTTTCTTTCATTTTCTGGGGTTTGTGTAACATGGTTTGTAATTTGCGATTCTACTTGAATGGGTGGGTAATTGATAGAAATTTCAGTTTTCAAGATTGTTTTATACTATTTGCTTCATGATTGGGTTGGATTTTCTAGTTGGGATTACTTTTTTTTTTACTTGCATGAGATTTGATCCAAGTGAGGAATCTTGGTTGCAGTATGGACGCATTGTTGACATTGATTTGAAGATTCCGCCGAGGCCACCTGGTTATGCCTTTGTAGAAGTATATGATACTCACTAGCTAGGGAATTCTTGTGCATGCCTTTGGACGTTTATGACGTGGCTTGATCATATTCAGCATGTTGCATGACCGAGGCATGTGTTTGATGCAGTTTGAAGACCCTCGTGATGCTGACGATGCTATTCGGGGACGTGATGGGTATAATTTTGATGGATGTCGATTACGGGTTAGTATCTGAATGATGCGTAGAATTTTTGTTTTGTCTTGTCAGCTGATGCTGTTTATTTGTTGTTCTCAGGTTGAACTTGCTCATGGTGGTCGAAGAGGTTCATCCTCAGTGGATAGGTACAGCAGTTACAGTGGTAGCCGGGCACCTTCCAGACGGTCTGATTATCGTGGTATGTATAGTCTTCCCATCATGTTCTTTACTGTGGATAGAGTATACATTCAATACTCTCTAATGTTTACGCGGTTAATGTGCAGTTCTTGTAACGGGGTTACCACCTTCTGCTTCATGGCAGGACCTTAAGGTAAGAGATATCCCCCTTTATAGGATTGGTTGTGTTCCAGTTGAATTGTTTTTTTAACATCTTATATAATTGGTTTGTGTTGGATGATCAGGATCATATGCGCAAAGCTGGAGATGTCTGCTTTTCTGAAGTTTTTCGTGACCAAGGAGGTGCAATGACAATTTAATGATTGAATTCCATTGCTGATGAATATGCAGTTTTGCTTTGTTTTTTTTTCTTGTTTTTTTTTGTGTCTTCGGAGTCATATTTTTCAGTTATTTTCATGGGTTTTAGAGATGAGGACTGTAACATTTGGGTAAAAGAAATTATATTTCTCTTGTAGGCATAACGGGAATAGTGGATTACACCAACTATGATGATATGAAATATGCGGTGAGTCAGTTTGTTGTGTCAAAACTTTCCCATCTTAAATTAGAAGTGTTGTCTGTGAGCACCGTGGTAATCTTCTTCAAGGCAAATGTTGGATCTAATGGTTCTTTTGCAAATTTTGTTAAACAGATCAGGAAACTTGATGACTCTGAATTTCGTAATGCTTTCTCTCGAGCTTACATACGGGTATGTGATACTAGATTCCGTGATTGGTATTGCTTGTGCTTCTACTCCCATCTAAAATTTGCTAATATTGATTAGGTGAGAGAATATGACTCAAGAAGTGCAAGTCGTAGCCCACATTATTCAAGTAGAAGCCGGAGTCGAAGTCGAGACCGAAGTTACAGGAGCCGGAGTCGTAGCCATAGTCGAAGCTATAGCAGCAGAAGCAAGAGGTCTGCCATGTTTTCTATATCCGAAACACAAAGTAGATTAGTGATGTTGGTTTTACTTAATTGTGCTGCTTGGCTGACTTTTCAACACATGCAGTGCCTCTCCTGCTAGATCTGCTTCCGTGCATTCTCGATCCCGTTCCTGTTCACCTGTTCGCTCTGTCTCAAGGTATGTGTTGATGGATCTGTATCATTGCATAGATGTGTTCTGAACTGTATAGGATTTCCTTCTTAGTTTTCTGTTCTGCTCAAAAATGAGTTAATAGATAACAGATGATTAGTGTGCTGTCCATTTGTTTGAGCTCACTTTTTTCTCTATTTGTTATACTGTTAGTACTACCTACTACCTATCTTGATGACATGTACCGGCCATTTCGAAAGAATGGATGTTTGTCTCTGGTTCTGAGTTGTGGCTCTTAGTCCTATGAAAGATCTCTTTCCATACATCTGGTTCGTTGCCGCTAATTTCTTGACAGAGCTATCAGGGCAGCTAGCTTTTTAATTTTGGACAAATCTGCAGACAATTCTTTTAGGTGCTCGTCATCTTCTCAAAGATCGAGCTTTTATCTGCGTTTTCCAGTATCTAGTGTTCTGTATGTTTGTGTAGTGTATTTTCTCTGAGAAGCTTTTCTCTCTGTTCTATCTAAGTTTCTTAACATTCTCTGAACCCATCTTATGTTTGAGAATGCGGAATAATTGGAAAGCTACTGAGAATACTGAGTATGTTCCTCTCTGTTTCGTGAGTTTGTTCTATGCAATTGGAGGGGGGCAAAATGATGTTGTGGTATTGTGGGCTTCGTCCTTCATCATATACCTTGTTTACGAATGTATTCCCTTGTTTGTTTTCTAGATCTGGCTCACTGCGGCGAGCTGGGGATTGGATCTTAGGGACTTCATGGGTCATCTAGATGGATTCTTGGATTGGATATACAAAGCTGGATTTTCATGAACTTTAGCTTCTCTTTTCATTCTGGTACTCAGCACGTATCAGCCATAGGACTGGATCTCGACTGTTTAGATATCGCTCTGCGAAATACCCTTTGTTTATTGTGCTGGAGTCTTTTGGTTTCCTTTTCGGGTCTGGATTTAAAAGTACTCATGACCTGGTGGAATTGTTTGGTAAACGTTGCCGTGGAGGCATAGTCACAAGGTTTCCTGGTTTTTGCAGGTCCTTGTCAAGATCGAGATCAAAGTCTCCAATTTCACCTGTAAGTTAAACAGATCTTCAATTTTGGTAAAAAAAAGACCACTTTCAGTGGCCTTTGCATGCAGCATCTGCATTAGCGGTTTAATTAGAATTGCCTCGAGTGTTGTTTTGCTAACAGCCATTTGCTTTGTGATAATTCTGTTATCGAATAAGGGTCGTTTCTGAGTATGTTGATGATGCTTGTGGAAGTTGGAAATTGTGACAATGCAGGGGGAATGGTATTTCCCCCTATAGATATGTACTAATAATGCTTTCTTTTGTTTGTTATTCCTTCAACCAAACCAAAACACAGCCTCGTGAGAAGGACCATAGCCCATCGAAGAGTCACAGTGCATACCGCTCCCGATCCCGTTCGCCATCTGTATGTCATGAGCACTAGCTTCTGTTTTCTGTTTCCTTGCCATATACTCCTTTGTGTAACTTGTCTTCCTGTCCTGATTGTACGATAACCCGGTTTCGCAGGTGAAATCTGACTGAAAACAACCAGATACAGGTGATGTGCTTCTGTCTGCATTCCTCTCACCGTATATTCTGTCGGATGAATCGATTACTGGCCTTTATGCCTTGTTTTGTCGTTTAGTTGTTAGACTATCGTGGAACAGAACAAGAGCCGGAGACTCCATCCGGTTGCACAGTACTTCGTTATCAACTTATTGTTACGTGTTTGGAGTTTTTTCTTCTTTATCTTTTTAGTAACTTGAATTTATAGTTTCATATTCATGTGTGTTTGTTATGAATATTCGATAGGCAGGAGACTTGAAGTTGATAATAGCTCCATTTTATTCCATTTGATACCCGTGTTGTCATAAGCCCCAACGTACAGAAGATTCAAAGTTAATATAATTGAAAATTAAAAAAGACCATATAGAGATATTAAACAACTTTCTCGATTAACCTTAGTCAAAAGTCTCCAACTGTGGCCATTTTCAGAATCCCCATATCTTTAAAGTATGTATTCAATACTACATCAAAAAATCGAGATATTAAACTGTTGAATAAATCTGGAAAATAATTTAAATATCACATTGTATGAGAACATTTGCGAACATTTGCAAGTAGTTGTAGTATACGAGTTTCCTAGAACATTTGGAAGTAATTGTAGTATGAGTTTTCTCTATGAGAAAGACACGACCCTATCAAACTTATTTCAACACAAAACAGTTATTAAACAATAGGTAACCTCCATGCACATCAAACAAATAACACTATCAATGTATACTATATAGATCATCACAAAATCAACATCCTTAATCGACCATTAGATGTTACAAAATTCTAGTCTCTTCGTGGAATCCACTGATTCCACTCAACATCCTAAATCCCAAACTATACAAATATATATATATATGTTATGGTTTTTGGTTATTTACAATCTCTAGTTTAGATTAAAATATATGGATCTAAATATATACAGTAGAAAATCATACTGGGAAAAACTATTAGAATTCAAAAGTCCCATTGACAAAGGAATTTCTTCATAGAATTCTCAATCAACAAAAACACACATCCTTGACTTTACTTCTCCTTCTCCTTCTGACAGGAAGCTTAAAAAAATACAAAATAGACCAAACAAAATATAGCACGATAGAGAAATGGATACTACTTTCTATCAGTCATCAATCACACATATTCGGCAGATGACGCACCGCAGATAGGAAACACTCTAAAAGTGATACCCAGAGTTGTGGAGAAAGCAATCTGATTCAGCTCTACCCTATAAAGAAAACAAAAGAAAGACAAATCAGTTCTTATGAGCAAAACTCTTGTTCATAACCGTGGGACTTTCAAGTCTTCGACTTGTCAAATCTATCCCCTAACATCGTCGCACAATTTCTAATTGTAGCATTTACATTGACCAAACCGGTGGCCTCGACCCGAACACCACACCTCTACCAGGTTGCAGCGACGTCCTCTAGGATACGCGTCTCGGTCGACCCGTCTAACTCACTACCGAGAACTTCATCGCGAAGAAAAGGAGAAGAGATAAAGGAACAAGATTTTTTTTTGGAAATTCGGTGGTGGCCCTGAAAGCCGAGGAAGAGTGACAATGGCCTAATGCTCCATTTGCTTACTTTTGCTTTTTTTTTTCTCCATTTATGTGCAGAAGAAGAAAAATGAAATTAATTGTATATATTTAGAGGGGAGAATATCAAGATACCACGCAGGGTTTTAGTATGTCACGACTATCCTCATAAAAATAATAATTAATTAGAAAAAAATGTAGAAAAGATAAATTTGCCCTTAATTTTTGCATTTGAAAATACACGTTCAGACAATTTTTCGAAATGAAAACTGTTTTAGAAAAACTGTTTCAAAGTTGAGAGCAAGGAGCGAGAGAGAATTTCGAAGTTGAGAGCAATGATCAAGTTCAAAGTAAGAAAAAGGAAAATTCAAGTTGAGACCATGGAAATCTTGAAGTGAGAAAGAAATAGCAAGACTCGGTAGTGAAGAAGAGGGCACGAGTCAATCTTCAATGAGTTTGTAAGTGTATCTATTTCTAGGGTTTTACGTTGCAGGCTATTAAAAGCAAATTGTTTGTTGATTTGAAATGGGTGTGAGTCTCAGTGAGTCGCTTGAGTCTCAGTGAGTCGCTTGAATCTCAGTGAGTCTTAATGAATCGATCGCAGTGGGTTACAGATTGTCATCAAGTTGCACGACTGCAGTGGGTCACAAAGTTTGATGGAGTCGCACGGTCGCACTGGATCATTGAGTCTCAAGGGTCGCTTGATTAGCAAGGGTTGCTCGAGTCTCATTGAGTCACAAGGATCACTTGAGTCGCATGGGTTGCTTGAGTCTCATTGCATTGCTTGAGTCGAACAAGGTCAGGAGTCTCACTGAGTCGCTTGAGACTCATGACCCTCTTCGACTCAAGCAACTCAATGGGTCGCAAGGGTCGCTTGAGTCGCAAGGGTCGCTTAAGTCTCATGGGTCGCTTGAGGCATGATAACTTCTAAACTGTTCTAGTATTTTCATCTATTTTTATAGTAAGTTTATCATTTATTTGGACTTTACCGAGTATTTTGTACAATTTAGTCTTCTTCTAGCATTTTCTCGTGTTTTGCACTTAATGAGATACCGAGTTACAAACACGAGCAAATTTGGGGAAATTTTGGCAAAACTCCTTCAAGCTCTGCTACACACACTCAAAATCCAAGCCTCCTTCGGTCACAAGAAATAGAAACGTAAGGTTGGCACACAAAAATGGAAGCAATGGTCGCCGCTCACAAAAATGGAAATTGCTGGCCGCTGCACAAGAATGGAAATTGTTGGTCGCTGCACAAGAAAGGAAACCTGGCTGGACCAAAAAAAAGGCAGCATAGTGAGCAAGAAAGAATGGAAACAACAACGACTGCAACAAAAATTGAAACCCAGCCACCTGCAACAAAAATTGAAACCCAGCCGCTGGAGCAACAATTGGAAACGAGTGACTGGTCAGAAAAAGGAATGAAGAAGAAAAGGAAGCCGACCAAAGAAAAGGAAAAGAGAAAAGAGGAAACAAGGACAAGGGGAGGAAGGAGGAGTTTAGTTCGAACAGAACATAACATAGAGCAACACGCACAGCAGAGAGAGGAGAGAAAAACGAAGATCATGATAGAGACGAGGTGATGAACTCGGAACGCAGAGGAGTTGTTGAAGATTACGGTATTATAATAGGGAGGAATCTCGTTTTGTATCTATGTTTAAGATAAACGTATTTTGTGTTTTGTTTTCTAAGTCCATGTCCGATTAGATCCATTGCTAGGGGTTGGAGAGTTTTGCCAATATGTAATGAAGGCTTGTGCCTAATGTTTGGTGGTACTTAATGCTTTTATTCCTATACGTAACTTGAATAAATGATTATGGTATTTGATTCTTTTCAGAATAATTGGTTATATTAATGCTTTTGTTCTTGTACGCAACTTGAATGAATGATTTAAAAGTCTAATGAATCTACGCCAGGGGATTAGACTTTGGAGCTTAGCCATGATTTAGGGTCTTAATCGACTTAGAATCTACACCAGGTCGGAAGATTGGTAGTACGCATGCTAGATAGGACAAATCTACGCCAGTTAGTTCCTAAAGTAGAGCTTGAATTCCGTGAATCCGTTATAATATCTAAGACCATGATCTTTGTTAGCACTTCATTGCATTAGTGCATCTCTCGAAACCTGTGGGGTTTAGTTTATTGAGTTTATCTTGTTTAGTTAGTTATCTTTACTTTGCATTCCAACTACTTATTGATTTATTTTCCGTCCTATTCATTAGTTTAATAACTTCATTTTTGCATCGGTTCTCTAGTGTTCGAACCTGGCACTAGACAATCCGTATTCTTGCGAAAACACTAGTCTAGGTATTTATTACTTGAGATTTAACAACATCAAGTTTTTGGGGCTATTGTCGGAGAACCGATTACGACACTAGAGTTAGGATACTTTTGAATTAGGACATACTCCTTTCCAGAGTCTTTAGTTTTTTTCGTATTTTTTCTTTCTTTTGAGTCAATTTCTTTTACCTTTCGGAGCTCACACGATTTTCTTTGTGTTTTGTCTTTTCTTGTGTAGCTCACTCGTGCATGAGAAGTATCAGAAGCACTGATCTAGTCTACGATCCAGAAATCGATAAGACGCTTAAGGAACTAAGAAAAAAAAATCAAAAGCTAGTACAAGCCGACCAATAAACAACACACCAGCGAACTTAGGCAGCAAGACCGAGGAGGTAAGTGAACCAAAACTTGCAGACGAGAGCGAAGAAGAATAGATGGCGAAACGCATCGACCCAAATGCACCATGCCTGGTTGCACCATAAATTCAAGCGACGTTAACCTATGGATCATACACAGTTCCTAGGCACATGAAACTTTTTTCATGCATCACTAAGAGGAAGGCTCGCATCAAACTACAACCGGTATTCATTCAGATGCTTAGCAATGCAGCATTCAAAGGGAGACCCTGTGAGGATCCCAATCAGCCTCTTACTGATTTCAAGATGCTTTGTCAAACGACTAAAGCTGGAGAAGGAGTTTCGGATGAAGACGTCATGCTAGCTGCCTTCCCGTTCTAAGTGAAAGATAAGGCACAAGATTTGTTGTACTCCCAACCGCCGAATTCTATACGATCATGGGAACAACTAGAGGAGAAGTTCATGACACGGTTCTTCCCTCATAGTAAAGCTCAGGTCGCTAAAAATCAGATTAACACGGTAGTGCAAGGGGCAGCTGAGAGCTTATGAAGCGTGTAAACAATTTAAAGGCTATCAACGTCTTTATCCACATCACGGAATGGATCAAAGCTACCTGATACACAATTTTCTGCAAAGGAGTTATGGACAACACGAGGATATTGATCATAGTCACTATTGTAGATTCCTTAAGTAACCTCACGTTTCCATAAATTGAGTACTTGATCGATCGCATGGCCGACGAAGGAAGCAATGCTGTAGGAGAATACAGCCACAACATTCCAGCAAAGGTGGCCCATATGAATGAGACACACACCTTATATGCCAACATAGTTGAGGTAAAAGACCAAGTTACAAGAATTTACAATATGTTATATGAATCACATTATCCGCACTACTTAGAGCAATCAGGAGAACAAGGAATTTTAGGGTACGAGGAGGTGAATTATGTGAGTACAATCAGCCTATAGGGAACACGTATAATCCCGGATGGAGAAATCATCCCAACCTCTCATATAAGAACTCCGACAGCGTGTTGAACGCGCAATAACTATCGGGAGATTTCCAGCCGCGGGTGCTGCAATGAAATAAAAAATCCCAGCCAAGAATGCAGCCTCAAAATCAAGGGTTTCAGCAACGTGCACCACCACAGACCCAACCTGAAACAGCCCCCCGACATCAGCACCATGTCCGCCCGTGTCCTCCAAGTCCAACAAAATTGAAGCAACTTGTTGATGGAAGTGCAACAAAATCAGAATAATCTATTGAGGGAAGTGAAAACGGAGAAATAAAGCACCAAGAAGTAGATAGAGGACTTTCAAACTCATCTTAGACACTCGGAGACACAAGTCACACAACTAGCATAAAGGGCAGAGCGTCAACAAGGACAGCTACCGGGGAGACTAGAAGTGAATCCTCATGAGAAAATCAACGCCATTCACCTAAGGAGTGGTAAGATGTTGGAACAGCCTGTCCCCGTGACGTTTGAAGAGGGTGAATCATGTGAAACCTGATCGGAGATCTCCTCCTTGGCCGTTTCCACAACGTTAACACAAGGAGAACGACGATATCCAATTTGTTAAGTTTGCTGAGATGTTGAAGAAAATGCACATAACCATTCCATTCCACAAAGCGTTGAAGAAGATGCCTTCATACGCTAAGTTCTTGAAAGATGTGCTTGCGAACAAACGAGACGTGGAGAAGGAGACCGTAATGGTAACAAATTCAATGCTGCAACCAAATCTACCAAAGAAATTGCCCCATCTAGGTATATTCGTGATCCCTTGTAAAATAGGTGGTTATGAGATTAACTATGCACTCATTGATGTCGGAGCAAGCGTAAGCGTGCTACCATTGTCATTATACGAGAAATTGGATCTTAGGGGCAAAATAGATCTTCAACCTACACGAGTGGCACTCACCATGGGTGATTGAAGCGTGAGAATCCCCGAGGTTTTGCTGGAATACGTACCATTACAAGTTGGGAAGTTCATCGTTTCGGTTGATTTCGTTGTCTTAGACATGGAGGAAGATAAGAAGATCCAGGTCATTCTCGGAAGGCCTTTTCTCAACACCGCAAACACAATCATACATTGTGCGAAAGGAAGACTCACACTTAAGTTCGGTGATGAAGAAGTGGAGTTTAATCTAAACAACACACTCAAGCAACCATGTATGGTCGATTCGGTGTTTTATATCGACGTCTTAGAGAAACTAGCCGAGGAGGTTCTTGAAGAGTTCGGAAATATGGACTTCCTTGAGATGGCTCTGTTAGCTGCTGGAGAAGGGGTATATAAGGACCCAAATGGTGTAACATACTATACAAAGCTGCTGGACTAAGGAAAGAAGGAGGAAGTCCCGAATGACAAGGTAAATGAGACAGAGGCACAATTTCGCCTGGCCCGAGCGCAACAGATCACGTCCCAAGTACAACAGAACGTAATTCGAGCTGATGAAGGAGATTCAGACCATTTACTCCAAGAGCAGTGTTCAGCTCACACACACATGAGCATGGCTCGAGTGGACCTGAATTTGGACCAAGAAAATGCCTCAGATCAGTCCAAAAACTTCAGCGCGACCCGATCAGATTCTAGTGCGATCCGAGTTACGAGCAATGTGGATCAGAACACAAATACTCTCGAGACACAGAAAAACCTCACCGAACGTTCAACACTTGATTGGGACGTTGAAAAGGCACCCAAGGTGGATTTGAAGCCCTTACCACAAAGGGTTAGGTATGAGTTCCTCAGACGTGAATCTACTTATCCCGTAATAGTGAACGATAACCTAGATGAAACCCAAAAGGAACGATTGTTAAATGCTCTTAGGAAATATAGGGGTGCCATAGGTCATACATCAGAGGATATATTAAGGGACTTAGTTCAGCCCTTTGCATGCATAGGATTCACCTAGAAGACGACTCTAAGACATCCATTGAGCATCAACGTAGACTTAATCGAATATGTTTAAAGTAGTTAAGAAAGAGGTTCTTAAGTTGTTAGACGCTGGAATTATATATCCTATATCGGATAGTGCGTGGGTGAGTCTTATACAGGTAGTCCCAAAGAAAGGAGGCATCACCGTCGCCCCAACGAACTTATTCCAACGAGGACGGTCACGGGATGGCAAATGTGCATCGACTACCACATGTTGAACGCTAACACTAGGAAAGATCACTTCCATTTGCCGTTTATTGATCAAATGCTTGAACGTCTAGGTCTTCGCTCCTAGTTTTGTTTTCTTGATGGTTATTTAGGTTTCTTTCAAATTTCGATCCACCCAATGATCAAGAAAATACGACGTTCACGTGTCGATTCGGTATATTCACATATCGTAGAATGGCTTTTGGTTTGTACGATGCACCTGCTAAATTTCAGCAGTGCATGACCTCTATATTTTTTGAAGTAAATGGCGGGATTATGGAAGTGTTCATGGATGACTTTTCGGTCTAACCAATCTTTGTAAAGTGTTAGACAAGTGCTTGAAAGCGAATCTAGTGCTGAATTGGGAGACGTGTCACTTCATGGTTCCCGAGGGCATCGTATTAGGAAACAATATTTCAGCAAAACAGATAGAGGTCGATAAAGCAAAGATAGAGGTTATCGAGAAGTTGCCGCCCCCTAGGAGCGTTAAATCCATCCAAAGCTTTTTAGGACATGCGGGGTTCTATCGATGTTTCATCAAAACTTCTCGAAAATATCCAAACTTCTCACCGATTTGTTGGGTAAGGACGTACCATTCAAATTCACAACGGAATGCCACCACGCTGCATTTGAAAAATTAAAGAAGGCGTTGATCTCTCTGCCGATAATACAACCGCCGGATTGGGAGGTACCATTTGAGCTCATGTGCGATGCAAGTGACTATACCGTTGGGTTGTATTAGGATAGCAGAAAGATAGGATGCTGCACGCCATTTATTATGCGAGTCGAACGTTGGTCAATGTCCAATGCAACTGTTGCACAACCGAGAAGGATATGCTAGCAATCGTCTTTGCCTTTGAGAAGTTCCACTCCTATCTAGTCGGCTCCAAAGTTATAGTTCAGATCACACTGCACTATGTTATCTTCTCACTAAAAAGGACATCAAGCGGAGGCTCATTCGATGGATTCTAACACTGCAAGAGTTTGATGTTGAAATACGGGTTAGGAAAGGAACCGATAATGGGGTAGATGATCATCTTTCACGTCTTGAAATCCCCGTGAGGATTCCTATCAACAATTTCCTCCGAGACGATGTAGTGATGTCTGTGACTTATGCCTTCAAACCATGGTATGCTAACTTTGTGAATTATCTAGCATGTCGAGAGCTATCGGAGGGGCTGAACTACAACTCGAGAAAGAAATTTCTCCATGATGTCCGAGCATACTATTGGGATGAGCCATATCTATTCAAGAGAGGCACGAACAGAATTTTCAGACGCTGCATCCCCGAAGAAGAAGTTCCACACTTATTACTACATTGCCATTTTTCAAGCTACGTAGTCATTTTGCAACAGCCAAAACAGCCGCGAAGGTGCTGCAAGCGGGCTTCTATTAGCCTACACTCTTCAAGGACGCCCACAACTATGTTACATTGTGCGGTAATTGCCAAAGAACGGGGAGTATCTCTAGACACAATGAGATGTCGTAACACTACATCCTAGAAGTCGAGCCATTTGACATGTAGGGAATAGAATTCATTGGCTCTTTCGCGTCTTCATACGAGAACCTTTGCATATTGGTCGTTGTGGACTACATGACGAAGTGGGTGGAAGCCTTAGCAAGTCTGACCAATGACTCTAAACCCATGATCAAGATGTTCAAAAACATCATATCCCACGTTTTGGAGTTCCAAGGGTAGTGATCAGCAATGGAGGAAAGCTCTTCGTGTATCGAATCATAGAAGGATTATTAAAGAAATACAACGTCCGACATAGAATAGCAACGCTGTATCACCCACAAACCAGTGACCAAGTGGAAGTTTCTAACTGAGAGATCAAGTCCATTTTGGAGAAGACAGTTTCGAAATCTAGGAAGGATTGGGCACTGAAACTCGATGACGCATTATGGGCCTACGAAACAACATTCAAAATGCCAATCAGAATGACTCTGTTCCAGCTAGTGTATGGTAAGGCATGCCACTTACCGGTTGAATTACAATATCAAGTGTATTGGGCGATCAAAGCACTTAACTATGACTATAAGTTAGTCACTCAAAACGAGTGCTACAACTACACCATCTAGAGGAGATGCACCTCAACTCATACGAGAATGCAAAAATCTACAAGGAGCGAAGGAAGAAGTGGCACGATAGGCATATCATCCAGCGAACTTTCAAGGTAGGTGATCAAGTAATTGGTTTCATTTCGCGTTTGAAACTTTTTCCAGGAAAACTCAAGTCCGGATGGTCCGGACCGTTCACAATCAAGAGCATCTCACCACATGGCGCTATCGAGCTAATAGAATTCAGCGGTCCATTCAAAGTAAACGCCCAACAGATAAAGCTCTACCATGTGGATAACACGGATAACAACCACGCTACATTCGCTCTTTCGGAACTGAATCATGAGTAGAGCATCTTGGTCAGGCTCGTAACCTTAAACAAGGGCTTCTCGGGAGGAAACTCGAGCTTCATATCCTTTGTGTGACATGTTTTTTTATTAGGATTAGATGTTGAATTTTTTGTTTTTTAGCGTTTATGTTATTTTCATTAGGATTAGACGGGCGGATATCTAATAAGAAATTTTGAACTTTAGCCATCTTTGTGTAACTTTGTCGAATTGGGAACAAAAGCATAGGTTTGCCAAAAATACCTTTAGATATCGATTAGTCTAGTAGTTGTGCATGAATCCATGGCCTATAGTTGTCTTCCACTCCCTAGATTTCAGCCCCAAGTACTTATATCTCTGTGAATACCGTTCATTCTTTGATTTGCTTCTACTTTTACAAATCCATGTGCTTACACTCTACTGTCAATAGAATAAGTTTCTAACTATTTCAGCCTTGCATTGACATGAGTGCATCGATCTTGATTGTTCGGGTTTAAGTGGTGGGTCGAGGCTATTTTTCTACGTCCTAAGGGTTAGTGTTGATGCGTGATCAAATGGTTTGGTCTAAAGAGAAAGAAAATCTTAAATGACAAACCTCTTCACTCCGCTAAGGTTACAAGATCTTATGAGTATGTCAATCGGCAACCGGGGTCTAAATAGAAGGTTGTCCTCTTCAACTCCGACGTCCTAGAAACCGAACATAAATTTTCAAATAAAAAAAATTTTGTGGAAACTGAAAAAGAAGAAAAGTGAAAAATAAGAAGAAAATGATCATCTTTAAGAATGATATCTCACGTAGCATAGGTGATTTGGTATGGAGATCTCTTGGATGTCGTCTAGGGGTTAGTGAAATGAACTTGGGTCATGTGTAGGATTGCACGACTAGTGGCTTTCGGTGGATAGAGGTCTAAACTCAGTATCCCTAGGTTAATGTTCGTGTGACGCGTTGTTGTGCATGATGGCTGAATTTTTTGAATGCATGTGCTAGTATCCGATTGTTATCTAACTCACATTGTGCTTAATTTTAGTTTTGCTCAAGGAAGAGCAAAGGTTCAAGTCTAGAGGAGTTTGATGACGTATAAATTGTTCTAGTATTTTCATGTATTTTCATATTTAGTTTTATCGCTTATTGGACTTTACTGAGTATTAAGTACAATTTAGTCTTCTTCAAGTGTTTTCTCGTGTTTTGCATGAATGATATATCGGGTTAAAACACAAGCAAATTTCGAAAATGTTGGCAAAACTACTTCATGCTCAGCTGTACACAGTCAACATCCAAGCCCTCTTCGGTCACAAAAAATAGAAACATACGGTTGGCACACAAAATGGAAACAGTGGCCATCGCTCACAAAAATGGAAATTGTTGGCCGCTGCACAAGAATGGAAATTGTTGGCCGCAACAAAGGAAAGGAAACCTGGCTAGAGCAAGAAAAGATAGCACAATGATCAAGAAAGAATGGAAACAACAACCGCCTGCAACAAAAATGGAAACCCAGTTGCTGGAGCAAGAATTGGAAACGAGCAGCTGGTTAGAAAAGGGGATGAAGGAGAAAAGGAAGTTGACAAAAAAAAAGATAAAGAGAAAAGAGGAAACAAGGACGAGGGGAGGAAGAAGGCAGTTTTGTTCGGATAGAACAATAAAGAAGGCACTTCAGTTTGGAGACAATAAAGAATTTAGAGGAATCTTAGATGAATATGAGTTGCATTACTTCAACAAGAAGTCACAATTTGGGCATTTATTCCATTTCCAATGTGAGTTCACATTGAAAAATGTTCAAATGACTATCCTACTAAATCACTCCGTGATTGTACGAGACAAGAAAGAGTTATGGTTCATCGTAAACGGTGTTCCCATTCGGTATTCTATAGTGGACCATGCACTAATTATCGGATTGAACTATAGACCCTATCCCAGATGATGGGAGTCCAAAAGGGATGATACATTCAGGCTAAAGAATTTCGGCCGTGGAAAGATGACCGCTATACAAGTGAGTGAAAAGCTTGTAAAGACAAAGAATTCCACCGACCGGACGAGGTTGGCAACTTTGATGTTGTTGGGGCAAGTTCTAGATCACAAGGCTTCAGCAGAAAACTTTATTAGCCATGATCTCAATAACATGGTTGATGACTTAGAATTTTGTGAAGGCTTTCAATGGGGGCTTTACACATTTGACAAGCTTGTGGATACTTGCCACAAGCACGTTAGCGGGGAAACACCGAAATCAAAATGGCATTGTGGCGGTTTTATGATCCCAGTAATGGTAAGTTGTATATATTATTCGAATAACACGAATGTTTTCGTATTTTTGCATTATTATCATTTTGTTTCAAAGTTTTAGTTCCATTCGAAATCATCCTTAGTCTGGGCGGAAACATATGGTATATTGATGTTATGGATGCCGATCCATCATGCACAATGATGTGCAAGAAGAGGATTAAATCCAATTTTAACCTGAAGTATTTAGACGTAAAAAGACAGATCGAAGATTCTAAGATAACAAATACACAAGGCTCACAAGGATGACAAGGGTCACAAATGGCATAATGGTTATTTTTTGTTTTTTGCAGGATATTCGAAGTATTATTTATGCTGAGCTTGAAGAGGAAGCTTTACTTTTTGATCTAGAGGATTACGAGGGATGCAATGATCCCTATGTTCATATATGGATGAAACATCTATATAGAAATCCGAAGGGTATTTTTTGGGAAGACCTTTGTAAGCAAGAATTGTCGACTTAAAAAGCAGCTCTTGGTGATAATCAGAAAGGGAAAGGAGTGGGGACTAAGAGGAAGAAGAGCATTGGTGAAAAAGCAATAGAGGTTGTAGATGTTTCACCCATATATGAAGCTGGCGAAGAGGAAGGATGTGTAGGTGTTGCTGAAGATGATGAAGAAAGAGAAGGTGATTCTGAAGAAGAAGGAAAAGGTAATGATGAAGCTGAAGGAGAAGAAGCTACAGTCCCTCTGACACTTAAGAAGAAATCAATAAAGGAAATAAAGAAGTCGGAGAAAAGAATAATCAACGCCATGAAAAACCTTCTAAGGGATGTCAGATTTCATTTGCCTAATACAAAATCAAAGGCGGCAAATCCCAAAGGTGCTGACAAGGAAAAATCAAAGTCTATCGAGAAAGATGTGAGCACCGGACGCCAATCTTTCGGCACTGTGAGAGATGATGATTTTGAATTCCTTTGACGTCCATATCCAATGTCAAGAGAATAGCCAAGCAAAGAGTCGGGGAGTAAAAGGCTAAAAATGAGTCTGGAGATGGCTTAGAAGACGATTTTGCAAACATTATCAAGATTAACTGAAAATATAAATCTGTCGCCACCATTCCTCTAATATTGAGTCCGAAGAGTTTACTAAAAATGTTGCTCCTGTTAAGTTCCACCAAGTAAGTAATATGGAGTCAAAAAGGTCATTTGAGTCAAAAATTCGCATGAGTCGGTATGGGTCACAATTGTCGCATGGGTCGCTTGGGTTGCATTGGTCGCTTGGGTCATATTTTTCGCAAGGGTCTCATGGGTTGCATGGGTCATAAGGGTCACATGGGTCGCATATGTCCCAGGGGTTGCATCAATGTAACGAAGGATGAGTCTAATGAATGAAGTAATTTTTATGCAGATGTTGTCGTTGGTGTTCCTGAGGAGGTTCCTGCCGAGGATATTCCAGTGGGTCCTGTTGAAGAGGTTGGCGTTGATGTTGGTGTTGAGGGAACTCCAGAAGTTCCTATCAAAGAGGTCGAAGT
The DNA here is from genome assembly GCA_036759665.1 of Gynandropsis gynandra. Lineage (NCBI taxonomy): Eukaryota > Viridiplantae > Streptophyta > Magnoliopsida > Brassicales > Cleomaceae > Gynandropsis > Gynandropsis gynandra. The sequence continues at coordinate 16,181,827 of CM071864.1, read as the reverse complement.
ACCACTAAGTAAGTAATATTGGGTCACAAAAGGTCGCATGGGTCGTATATTCCCATGGTTCGTATCAATGTCATGAAGGATGAGTCTAATGAATGAAAAATTTTTTATAAGATGTTGTCATTGGTGTTCGAAAGGAGGTTCCTGCCGAGGATACTCCAGTGGGTACTGTCGAAGAGGTGGCCGCTGATGTTGGTGCTGAGGGAACTCCAAAGGTTTATGTCAAAGAGGTCGAAGCACCACCAAGTAAGTAATATTGGGTCACAAAATGTCACATGGATCACAAAGGTCGCATATGTCCCATAGGTGGCATGGGTCGCCATGGTCGTATGGGTCACATGTGTCGCAAGGGTCGTATATGTCCCATGGGTGACATATTTCCAAGGGTCGTATAGGTGGTATATGTCCCATGGATCACGAAGGATGAGTTAATGAAGTAACTCCAACGGTAATTAAACGAAAGTTAAGAGCAAGGCAATACATGAGCCATATGTTGAATATCCGTTGACGAAAAGAGCAAAAACAGTTGGGGAACAAAACCCATGAGGTGGACCAACAACAAGGGTAGCGGGAGGAAGGGGGAGAGGGCAAGGGAGAGGGAAAGGGAGAGGGCAAGGGTAGGGANNNNGGGCAAGGGAGAGGGGAAGGGAGAGGGCAAGGGTAGGGAAATATTTTGCTGCACAAGATATGAGTGAAGAACCCACATAAGAGGTGGTTTAAGAATTCGTAGAAGAATTGGTTCAAGAACTCGTAGAAAAGGTTGTTCAAGAACCCGAAAAGAGGTGGTTTAAGAACCCACAGAAAAAGTGGTTCAAGAACCCGCAGAAGAAGTGGTTCAAGAACCCGCAGAAAAGGTAGTCCAAGACCCTGCAGAAGAGGTGGTTCAGGAACCCGCAGAAGAAGTGGTTCAAGAACCCATAGAAAAGGTGGTTCAAGAAACCGCAAAAGAGGTGGTTCAAGAACCCGTAGAAGAAGTGGTTCAAGAACCCGTAGAAAAGGTGCTTCAAGAACCTGCAAGGAATCGACATTTTGTGTAGAAAACAAAGGGATCGGAAGTGGGCAAGATAACCCGAGAGCATTCGTTCATTGACGCTAGTGGTCTGAAATTGACTCAACTATATAAATTTATGATGAAACCTCGCCAAGAGAGTTGGTGGAAATATGAACTAGATTGTCCTCGGGGGCAAGAGTTTTGGGAGATCATATTAAAGGCTGACGTATGGCTTGAAGATGATGTAAGTTTTTTTAACCCTTAATCGCGAAAGTCACAAAGGTCACAGAGGTCATTTTGGGTCATTGTATTCATGTGTGTAATTGTTTTTTACAGCAATTGGATGAGATGTTGTTCAAGCTGTATGATCGCGTCAGTAGATTCGAAGGACTATATCAAAATTATTACGTTTTTCCTATTACTTTCATGCAGACGCTCACGATGTAGATGTACGAGGATATGGAAGAATTTCCGGAAACTCTTATTGGTTATTTGGATTGCATCTATCCATTCAGACGTAAGTTCAAAACATTGGAGGAGTACGATGGCTTGGTTTCGATTGTAAACATTCCATTACCCGAAAATCAATATATGCCTTGTCATTGGGTAGCCTTGCAACCCTTTGACCCTTTACGACCCCTACGACCCATGCGATCCAACATATGCGACCCAACATGTGGCGTACCAATGCACAGTGCAAGAGGATATGAAGTAGATGAGTTACATAGAAACAGTAAAATATGCAATTCGGGAACCCCTACAACCAGAACTGCAGAAACTACCAAACTTCTCTTATCGGACACTCAACCGAATAAGTTCTCGAGTTTTCAGCAGAAGCCACAAGGTATGCAGCCGTACCAACATGTTACTCAACCATTCCAGCTAGCTCCTTACCCTCCTCAGGCTCCTTCATCAAACCTTATGGCGGTAATTCTTGAGTTCATCAAGGAGCAAGGGAAACAAGCCAAACTCAATGCAGATATGGGGGCAGCAATTAATGAGCGCAAAACGCATGTGAAGATGCTAGAAAATTCCATAGCGCAACAAGCTGCCTCATCCTCTCGGCATCCCAGAACGCTCCTTGGGAAGCCTAATCTCAACCGGAGAGAGCACGTGAATGCTATTACCTTGCCCATCCCCCCCAAAGAGCAAGAAAAATCTGCTAGAAAATCTGTGGATAAAGGCAAAGGCATCATGATCATGGAAAGGGATAAACTGGATCTAGAAAAGTCGTATGTTGCTCCATCGGCATACAAACCTCCTATACTGTTTCCTCAATGGTTGGTGAGCAGAAAGAATGAAGATAGATATGGAGGGTTTTTAGAGATCCTCAAGATGCTCCACATCAACATGTCGTTTGTGGAAGCCCTCCAATAAGAGGCACATCGAAAAGAGTGAGATGGTAGCACTCACCGAGAATGCAGCGCCATTCTCCAAAACAAGATTCCCCCAAAGTTGAAGGACCCTAGAAGCTTCTCCATTCCATGCACCACATGAGACAATCGACATTGATAAGGCCATGTGTGATGTAGGAGCAAGCGTGAGCCTCATGCCACATTCGGTCTACAAGCGGATGAACTTCGGAGAGCTCAAGCCTTCGAAGATATCTCTATAACTCGCAGATCCTGTGGGTATTTTTGAAAACATCCCCACAAAAGTAGGTAATTTTTGTATACCCGCAGATTTCATTGTAGACATAGAAAAAGATGCTAGGATGCCTATTATTTTGGGTAGACCTTTCTTAGTCACTGAAGGTTCCATGATCGACGTACAACAAGGGAAGCTCTCTCTACGTGTTGGATACAAGAAGATAGAGCTCAATTTGTCCAGCTCTATGAACAGACCCTCCTTTCAACAGTCTTGTTTTAGAGTTGACTTGTTGGAAGACTTGGTGAATGACATGCTTGATCAGGTAAGTATCTTTGACCCTCTTGAGAGATGCTTGACACAAGTTTGCAGTGCCATAGCACTTATAGACGAAGAAGCCAAGGTCTACGCAGAATTCATGTGTGCGATTGAGGCATTATAGGATGCCCCACACGAGGAGATTCAACACGAAACGCATGCTGATTTCGCAATGGAGAAGGCACCTAAACTCGAGCTCAAATGAGATGTGATTAAACATACCCTATTATTGTGAATGCTAACTTGAGTGCAGATGAGATGCAAAAGCTATTCACTTTCCTAAGGAAGCATAGGAGAGTAATCGGATACAACATCGACGACATCAAAGGACTAAGTCTTTCATTATGCATTAACAAAATTCTCATGGAGGACGGCCACAAACCCTCCATCAAAGCTCAAAGGAGGCTGAACCCGAATTTGAAAGAGGTAGTTAAAAAGGAGATCCTAAAACTTTTGGATGCAGGTATCATTTATCCCATCTCGGAAAACGAATGGGTGAGCCATGTGCATGTCATGCCAAAGAAAGGATAAATGACAGTAGTGCGCTATGCGAACAACGAGCTGATTCTGACAAGGATGGTCATGTGATCGAGGATGTGTATAGACAACCGCAAACTCAACAAAGCTACAAGAAAATAGCACTTTCCTCTCCTATTCATTACCAGATGCTAGAACGCTTTGCGAATCACGCTTACTTTTTCTACTTGGGCTGGTACTCCGATTTTTTCCAAATTCCCATCCACCCTCATGATTAGGAAAAGACGAACTTCACGTGCCCTTATAGGACGTTTACCTACCGCTATATGCCTTTTGGCCTCTGTAACGCTCCGACTACTTTCCAACGTTGCATGATGGCAATTTTTTCTGATTTCATTGAGCATATGATGGAAGTTTTCATGGATGATTTTTTGTTTATGACTCTACATTCAATGATTGCCTTCTTAACCTTTTCAGAGTGTTGCAGCAATGTGAGGAAGTCAACCTAGTACTTAATGGGGAAAAAGCCACTTCATGGTGATCTCATCGAGAGGCATTGAGGTGAATAAGGCGAATATTGAGGTAATCGAGAAGCTTCCTCCACCATTTTCGGTCAAGGAGATTCACAGCTTTTTAGGCCATGACACCTTCAATAATATCAAGAGAGCATTGCTTTCAGCACCTATCATTCAACCTCCGGATCGGAGCTTACCATTCAAGATCATATGTGATGCTAGTAACTACGCGGTTGGGACTGTTTTAGGATGGCGGAGAAACAAGATTTCTCATGTCATCTCCTACGCTAGCAAGACCTTAGACGATGCTCAGATCCACTATGCCACAATCGAGAAGGAGCTCCTTGCCATTGTCTTTGCCTTTGAAAAGTTCAATTCATACCTGGTTGCCTCGAAGGTGATTGTCTATACGGACCACGTGGCACTCAAGTATCTCTTACGGAATAAGGACCCAAAGCTATGCCTTATCCGATGGATCCTTCTCTTGCAAGAGTTTGATCTTGAGATCAGAGATAGAAAAGGGTCAGATAACATTGTTGTAAATCACCTCTCTAACATCGTCGTGGAGGACGAGACACCCATCGATGACTCCTTAAGAGACTTCATCATTTGCACACTTACCTCTAGTACACCCGCTCCTTGGTATGTCGATTTCGTCATTATATTGTGAGCAGTGTACTATGCCCTAAGTTGTATTTTCATGTGCACAGGAAATTCTTTGCGGACATCAAGCACTACTATTGGGATGATCCAATTCTCTACAGGAGATGCGCAGACAGAGTCATTAGGAGATGCATCCCCGAAGAAGAGGTAGAGAGTATTCGTTTCCATTCTCATGGATTAGATTATGGGGGCCACTTCAGCAAGTCCAAAACCGTTTCAAAGGTACTACAAGTATGTTTTTATTGGCCTACTTTCTTCAGAGATGCCCATAGGTACGTTTCCTCTTGTGATCGATGTCAAAGAACAAGGAATATAGGTAAGAGGAACGAGATGCCATAGAATTACATCCTTGAGGTAGAATTGTTTGATGTTTGGGGTGTAGATTTCATGAGACCTTTTCCCTCTTTATGTGGTCATAAATATTTTGGTAGGTGTAGACTATGTGTCTAAATGGGTAGAAGCTATGGCTGCCGACTAATGATTCTAGGGTGGTTATGAAGTTTCAAGAAAATCATTTGCCCTCGTTCTGGTGTCTCTAGAGTAGCCATTAGTGATGGGGACTTGCATTTTATTGCTAAACAATTTGAGGCTCTCCTTAAGAAGTATGACGTGAACCATAGGGTAGCTACACTGTACCTCCCGTAGACTAGTGGACAGAGGTTTCGAATAGAGAGATCAAGAGCATTGTAGAGAAAACCGTGTCTAGGTCCAGTAGAGATTGGTCTATGAAGTTAGATGATGCATTATGGGCCTATAGGACTGCGTTTAAGACTCCTATTGGCATGTCTCCTTTTCAGCTTGTTTATGGCAAGTCTTGCCACCTTCCCATCGAGCTAGAGCACCACGCCTATTGGGCGACAAAGCTCCATAATTTTGATATTAAGAATGCGGGTGAGAAGCAACTTTTGCAGACCAATGAGAACTCTAAGATCTACAAGGAGTGCGCTAAGAGATGGCACGACAAGAAGATCCTCCCTCATGACTTTCAGCCAAGTGATTTGGTTCTACTCTTTAACTATCGTCTTAAGCTTTTCTGGGGCAAACTACGGTCTCGTTAGCCTGGTCCTTTTCAGAAACGAGAGATATTCCCGTGTGGAGCAGTGGACCTATAGAGCGAGACGATTGGAACGTTCAAAGCTAATTGTCAGAGACTGAATCTCTACCAAGCTGCTCAACCGATCGGAAGCCGAAATTCCATTTCCCTTTTCGATCCACCCATCGCAAAAGCATAGGCATGGAGACGCAAGATTAAAGATGTTAAATAAGCGCTTTTTGGGAGGCAACCCAACATTTTCTTTTCTCATTTTCGTAGCTCTTTAGTTTAGGACTTAGATTTTGGTAAAAATAAACAAAATAAAAACGTGATCACACTTCTCTTACCCTCCATCAAAGCTTCACGTCAAGGATAGTGTTCGATTCAAGTCTGGGGGAGCAGCTCACGTTTGTCAGGTGATTTCGTCTCCTTTTCTTTTACTTTTTCTCTTTGATTTGTAGTTTTTAGCTTTGTTTTAGTTTGACTTTGTTTTCTTGAGTCAGAGTCGTCCCAGACACTTGTGAGGTGCCATGTTTTGAGTGAACCCTGAACCTAAGAGCTAGCCTTTTCTGTGATATCTTGCATGTTTGAGCGTAGATTTTCCAAAGCGTTAGAGCTCATTATTTGGTTGAAAAGCGAAAATGTCATAGTTCATTGGTTATCATAGTTGGTTAGACAATGCTTCTAGGCTAGTTTCTTGTTCATTCTCTCTGCAGATGATAATACTTCGTGAAGAAGCTACTTTAGTTGTTTTTTGAGGATAGTTTGATCATATGAAAATGAGCTTGTTTTTGCAGAATAAGAGCATACACTAACACTCCGCTGACAATAGAAATAATGCCTATAAGCATGATAAAAAATCGAGATGAGTGCATTGATCTTGATACTTTTTCGATGGTTCGGGTTCAAGTGGTGGGTTGGAGATCATCTTTTACGTCCTAAGGGCATGGCACAATAAAAAAAATCTACTGCACGGCTCTCTTGAATGAGATGCAAGAGTATAACGTCACTGGTAGCCTGAATCTATGTAGAGGCTAGATCCCTTCAAATGCGACATCCTAGAGACTTAGTGTGTTTGCATAATATATAAAAAAATAAACACAAAAAAAATAAAAATTGAATAAAGAAACAAAGAAGCTCATAAACAAAACAAGACTCCTCTATTGTTCTATGTTTAGCACTTTTCTGAAGTCTTGTTTGGTGGAGAGAGTTGTAGTTACTTGCTTGCTTTGCCTTTGATTTGTTTTCCCGTGGGTAGCCATAGTGAACCTAGGATGAAGACTAAAAAGTAATATCCGAATTGGCTCACAACTTGCTTGGTGGTGTCTCTAGGAGAAAGGAGAATTCTCGTTTTTGTATCTCTCATGTGTTCCACCCTTACATTTGCTTAGGGACAAGCAAACATTAAAGTCTGGGGAATTTTGATCATCTCATTTTCATACATTTTTCTCGTATGATTTTAGAGATGTTCGTGATGATAAATGCGATGTTTACGTGTGATTTTGTATCCATTTTACTTTTTTTCGTGTTTACATGTTCCTGCAGATTTTGAGAAGTATTTGATTCGTTTTGGAACTAAAGAACATACACATGACGAAGTACGAGTGTTAAGGATCAGCTACAACCCACTCGGAGCGGATTAAGACGAAATAATCGCATGGAATACTTGAACATCGAGCAAAAGGAGCAAAACCAAAAAGTTAACACAGCTCGCTCGTGCTCGTAGAACGCTCTGCTCGGGCTACACCAACCAAAAGAATCTGCACGAATCGGAGTGCTTCCAAGCCCACACGGATCAGCAGCCATAAGGAGCCTGCGTGGGGTAGCCACTTGGCCCGCGCGGGGAGCGTGTCGGACGAAAAAGAAATAAGGGAGAAAAGGAAAGTCACACGGGTGGAGAGAAGAGGAAACCAGTCGTGGAATGAGAAAAGGAAACCGCACGTCGTTGGAAAAGAAAAAGAATAACAACCGGCTGCTTTCACAAAATGAAAACCGGGACATAGGCTGCACAAAATGGAAACCAGACGAAAAGGAAAGAAGAGATAAAAATGAAACGCGAGCCGTTAGAAGGAAAGGAGGAAAGCTGCATGTTTTGGAGGAGAGAGTTCAGATTTAGTGAGCTTGAGCTCAGATTCTCTCATAGGAGCAACAACCGTCTAGCAAGGACACATTCAGAGAGCACTAGAAAATCGATCCGAACTTTATTTTTTTATTTCTATGCTCTCTAGACTATCTATTTATCTCTTGATGTTTTGTTTCGAACTCATGTCGGAGTAGTAGTTTTGTTATAGGAGAAGGGATTAGCCCAAGCAATCTGATATGAGCATGGACAGTGTCGAGGAACCCGAGCATGAAGATGATGCCTTAACATTACAAGAAGGTCCCGTGACCCGTGCTAAGGCTAGAGAAGAGGACGCCGGTCCCATGACCCATACTAAGGCGAGAGAAGAGGATGGCGGTCCCGCAACCCGTGCTAAAGCGAGAGAAGAGGACACCGGTCCCGTGACCCGTGCTAAGACTAGAGAAGAGGACGCCTTGACAATACAAGCAGGTCTCGTGACCCATGCTAAGGCTAGAATGCTCAAGGAAGCTATCGTAGGACTACTTGCAGCCGTGCGGGTTCATGACGAGTGCTCCATTCCACAAGAAAGCTCTAACCTCCGAGTCATACTACACGTCGAAGATCATCTTACAACGATCAACAATTAGGGAAAGTGTTTCGTGTGTGCTCTTTTCCCACCATTGGTTTTGTCCCACGTGGTTTTCTAGCAGCGGGTTTTTAACGAGGCCACGTATCACTTCCGTCCTCTTAACTGTTGATCTAAGACTTCATACGTCGATTGTATCGAAGCACATTACGGTTTCGTTTATTTTATTTTAAATTTCTGTCCATTTAATTCACAAGTCTTGCATGGCTTGCATGAATGCTGAACATTTATTGCGGCATTGAAGTCTTGCATGGCTTCCTTCTCTTCTTATAGCCGCCCCCCTTGTAGATATCAATTTTCTAATTTGAATTTCAAACTTTTCTCTTTGAGAAATCTCCATTGTTGGTGTGTAATATCCAACAAACAAGTCCATTCTTCTTGGTGTGACATATCCAATCAAGACGATCTTCTATATATCGAGAGCCTTCCGCAACTCTCGTGCGACCCATCATTCCACACGCTTTGTGTAGAGGAGTCTTCCGGCTCAGTTGCAACAAGGATTATCCCGTTACTACCTTCGTTCTAGAGTATCAATTCAGCAAGTATCTCATCAAGTGATATTAGAGCTCACTCTAGAAAAGGTCTGTTCATTTCTTTTGGCTGATTTATTGTTCATTGGCCGATAGTTAGTTGTTTGAGCCGCGAGTATTGTCTGTCTGTTTATTGCGTGTATTGCTCGTCGTTTGTTCGTTTGTGCAACGGGTATTGGCTGCTTGTTGTGCTACGTGTAATACTTGTTGGCTGCTCGTTTTTATTATGTGTGTAGGCTGTCTGTTTGGTGTTGTGCGTGTGTTTGCCAACTGCAATGGGAGAAAGCGGTGCAGAATCTAGCCAAGTGAACAAGCAGTTGATCGAAGCTCTACTAAAATGGAGGACATTCGGCAGGAGATGCAGCAAGAAATTCAGGACCGATAAAGGGTATATCCTACTCTTAATCCACGAGAACGGATTCAGCAAGTAGAAGTGAGTGATTACTACGAACAAAGCAGTTTATCTTCTTCTCGGAATAGCCAAAGACGACGCCGAGGGGTGCGGGAAAACAGGGACAATCCGAGGAACGACCTTGCTAGTCTTAAGCTCAAGATCCCTCCGTTCCATGGCAAGGCTGATCCGGATGCGTATTTGGAATGGAAGAAGAAAATCGAACTCGTGTTTGGTTGCAAGCACTACGCCGAGATCAAGAAGGTTAGGGTTGCTGCAACAGAGTTCTACGATTATGCTTTGAGTTGGTGGGATCGGTTAGTAACTTCTAGGCGATGTAATGGAGAGGAACTGATAGAAATGTTGCTGGAAACGAAAGCCATAATGAGTAAATGGTTTGTTCCGAGTCATTATCACCGAGAGCTACATAGGAAGTTAAGAAAACTCACTCAAGGGAATCGAACCGTAGAAGAGTACTATCAAGAGATGGAGTTACTGATGTTGAGGGCTGAAATTTTGGAGGATAAGGAAGCTCTCATGTCTCAATTCTTTGGAGGATTGAATCTGGAAAATAAGGATAGTTTGGAGATGCAGCACTACGTTGAAATAGAAGAGATGCTACATAAATCGATTATGATCGAGCAACAACTCAAACAGAAAAGAAGTGCTTGTTCTAACTCTGGGGCTGGAAAATTCAGTCATCAATGGGAGGAATCCGAGTTATCATAGAAGTGACAAGTCTGTCCCAACAGCTAAAGACGAGGTAAAAGTGGTTCCAACGGCTCAAAGAGACAAAGGAAAAGTCGAGGCCTCTACATCGAGAGCTCGGGAAGTGCTTTAAGTGTCAAGGAAGGGGTCATTATGCGAAAGAATGTACAAACAAGAGAGTTATGATTATTCATGAGGATGGAAAGTTCGAATCCGATGACGAAGAATCTGAATCTTCAACCGAAGAGTGTGAAGAAGAACCGATTAAACGGGATTTGTTGGTAGCAAGAAGGTCTTTGAGTGTGCAAACTAAATCCGAAGAGCAAGAACAACGAGAGAACTTGTTCCATACCCGCTGCCTTGTTCAAGGTAAGGTTTGTAGCTTGATTATAGAGGAAGGAAGTTTCACCAATATCGCAAGTGCTACCATGGTCCGAAAACTCGGTTTAAAGGTCAAGAAGCACCCGAGGCCTTATAAACTCTAGTAGCTCAGTGAGAACGGCGAAATAAACGTGACCAACCAAGTGACCGTACCTATCACCTTTTGCAAATGCGAGGATGAGATCTTGTGTGATGTTATTCCAATGGAAGCAAGCCATATCCTTCTCGGTAGACCGTAACAATCGGATCGTAAGGTAATACATGACGGTTTTACTAACAAGATTTCGTTTGAGTTTAATGGCAGCAAAACCGTCCTTATTCCTTTGAAACCAAGAGAAGTGCAACAAGATCAAATGCATCTCAAACAGAAAGAAGAACGCGTACTCAAGTCATCGAACTCCTACGGTAAATCGGGTGAGATCAAGAAATCTGTTCACTCTAGTCAATTAGTTTTATTATTCTTGTTTAAGGAAGCTCTTTCGAGCTTGACTAACCTTGCACCTGTGCTTCCGAGTGAGATCACTTCTTTATTTCAGACTTATGAAGATGTTTTCCCCGAAGACAACCCTAAGGTATTACCTCCTATACGTGTCATCGAACATCAAATAGACTTCATACCCGGAGCCGCACTTCCAAATCCGCCAGCTTATCGTACCAACCCGGTTGAGACGAAAGAATTGCAAAGACAAGTGGAGGAACTCATGGCAAAGGGACACATTCGAGAGAGCATGAGCCCGTGCGTCGTTCCCGTCATACTCGTGCCAAAGAAAAATGGCAGTTGGCGTATCTATGTTGATTGTTGAGCAATCAACAATATCACGGTGAAGTATCGACACCCTATTCCTAGATTAGATGATATGCTTGATGAATTGCATGGGTCTAGGATATTCTCTATGGATTTTGTGGTTGATTTGCCTAGAACTAAGACTTGAAATAATTCTATCTTTGTGGTTGTTGATAGATTTTTTAAGATGTCACATTTCTTAGCATGCCACAAAATGGATAATACATTGCACGTAGCAAATCTATTCTTTAAGGAGGTATTCAGGTTGCATGGGATGCCTAGGATGATAGTTTCTGATAGAGATACGAAGTTCCTTAGTCATTTTTGGAAAACTCTATGGTCTAAGCTAGGAACTAAGTTATTGTTTTCCACGACGTATCAACCAAAAGGTGATGGTCAAACCGAGATAGTTAATCGAACCTTAGGAACTCTTTTGCGTGCATTATTTCAAAAGAACTTGAGAATGTGGGAAGAGTGTTTACCGCATGCTGAATTTGCATATAATCATGTTGTACATTTTGCTTCTAAGTATTCTCCATTTGAAATTGTTTACGGGTTCAACCCCACCTCACCTTTGGATCTCATGCCGTTACCTTTGAGTGAACAAGTTAGTTTGGATGGAGAAAGGAAAACTAAAATGGTATAGCAGATCCACGAGAAGGCTAGCAAGAACATAGAGGAAAAAACAAAACTCTATGGAAAGCAGGCAAACAAGGGACATAGGCAAATGATTTTCGAGCCCGGCGACCAAGTGTGAATTCATTTGCGAAAGGAGCGATTTCAAAACGAGAGAAAATCAATGTTGATGACCCGGATCGATGGACCCTTCATAATGACCAAGAGAATCAGCAAAAACGCTTATCAACTCGACTTGCAAGGTAAGTACAATGTGAGTTCCAGTTTTAATGTTACTAATTTGGTGCCTTCGCAGATCAAACAGATTTGAGGACAAATCCTTTTCAAGAGGGAGGGGATGATATGAGCATGGACAGCGTCGAGGAACCCGAGCATGATGAGGACGCCTTAACATTACAAGAAGGTCCCGTGACTCATGCTAAGGCTAGAGAAGAGGACGTCTGTCTCGTGACCTGTGCTAAAGCGAGAGAAGAGGATGCCGGTCTCGTGACCCATGCTAAGGCCAGAGAAGAGAACGCTTGGACAATACAAGCAGGTCCCGTGACCCGTGCTAAGGCTAGGACGCTCAAGGAAGGTATTGTAGGACTACTTGCAGCTGTGCGAGTTCATGACGATTGCTCGATTCCACAAGAAAGCTCTAACCTCCGAGTCATACTACATGCCGAAGATCATCTTGCAACGATCAACAATTATGGCAAGTGTTTTGTGTGTGCTCTTTTCCCACCGTTGGTTTTGTTCCATGTGGTTTTCCAGCAGCGGTTTTTTAACGAGGTCACGAATCACTTCCGTCCTCCTAATTGTTGACCCATGACTTCATACGTTGATCATATCGAAGCACATTACCATTACGCTAATTTTATTTTAAATTTTGTCCATATAATTCATAAGTTTTGCATGGCTTGCATGCATGCTGAACATTTATTGCGGCATTGAAGTCTTGTATGGCTTCCTTCTCTTCTTATAGCCGCCCGCCTTGTAGATATCAATTTTCTAATTTGAATTTCAAACTTTTCTCTTTGAGAAATCTCCACTATTGGTGTGTAATATCCAACAAACAAGTTCATTCTTCTTGGTGTGTCATATCCAACGAAGACGATCTTCGGTATATCGAGAGCCTTCCGCAACGCTCGTGCGACCCATCATTCCACACGCCTTGTGTAGAGGAGTCTCCCGGCTCAACTGTAGCAAGGATTATCCTGTTACTACCTTCATTCTAGAGTGTCGATTGACCGAGGATCTCATCACAATCCCAGAACCTCTTTTGATTGATTTATGAATGCAATTCCCTATTTTGTTTTTTCTATTCTTTGTTTGAGTATTTAAATGTAATGTATTTGTAAAGGCCAAGTAGATGCATGTTTTAGGGACTTAGGAGAAGGACCAAAAGGAGAATTCTAATCTCGAACATTCAGGTTTAGAACAACCGAGACTAGGTCAAAAATTAGAGTAGTAACGCTTGAGGATTAACCGGATGAATCACAGAACTTGATTGGTTTAAGTTAAGGTATCTGCCACTAAAGTATGGGGTAACTTGACTAGATCACATTTTATGCCCTGAAAGATGGTAGAAATTGTATTAGGATTGTCCACCTTAGATGCCTTGACAGGGAATGCATGATTAGATTGATTGATTGATTGTTGGTTCCGGAGAGCCTTGTGGTGAAACCGTATCCTAAAACATTTGTTTTATTGACGAGAACTTTTTAGTTTATTGCCTTTAGTTATTTGATCGCAAAACCATTTTTCGTTTGTACCAAGTTTGATTCGTTTGTTTGAGTTTAGTTTGTATTGCATAGTCCCTGTAGGATCGACACCTAGAGTTCTACACATGTTTCGTGCACTTGAGGGTAGTTTAAATTAATTTATTTAACTTGAATGCAACATCAGAAATGCTTTCTGATGAAACAAAAAAATTCCTCAAACATGTTGATACATCGTGTTCTACCAACAAATTAATTCAAGTGCTTCTGGAATAGTCATTAATGATAGTTAGGAAATAAATTGCACTTGAGAAGGAAGATGTTCAATAAGGACCCTATAAATTACAAAGAATCAATTCAAGAAATCATGTTGTTTTATTATTACTTTGAGGAATATAATTTTGAGTTTGCCTTTTCTAAAGTTACACTTCAAATGCTTTATTTGAAACAACATAAGTACTAAAAAAAAATAATATCTAGAATTTTTTCAACAATTCTAGGAGATAGGTGTCCCAATCTCAAATTTCATATGTTTGAATTGTAAAGATTTTACGCCCAAGTGCAACTCTAGACAATTGGTTAAAAGTTAATTAATTGCATTATTGATCATCTCGTTTTCGTACACGATTCTCGCATGATTTTAGATATGTTTATATATGTTTATGACGATAGTTGCGATATTTACGTGTGATTTTGTATCTATTTTACTTGTTTCCATGTTTTCATGTTCTTATAGGTTTTAATACGTATTTGGTTTGTTTTGGAGCTAAAGAACATACGCGGGAAAAAGTACGAGCTTGAGAGATTATAACAAAGCAAATTGGACGAGAAACGGGCAAGGAATGCGATACGACATGAGGAGACAAGGCCTCCCGCGGGATGGTTTCCTTAGCCCGCTCGGGCTGAACGTCCAACACTTGCCTGCCTCGGACTCAACTTCAGCACGCACGGGCCAAAGGGAGTGAGGAACCCGTGCGGGGTGCTCTCCTTAGCCCGTGCGGGGTGGTGTTCAAGCAGATTTTGCCCGAGTCATGCTCACTTACAGCACGCGGGGGTCATTGGATGTCAAGGGAGCCCACATGGATTGGCTACCGAACCCGCACGGGGCATGGCTGTAACAACTTCCCTAGAAGTTCTCCAAAAGGGAATTTGTATAAAAGGGACCCCCAATTGAGTTCAGATGCAAAAAAAAAAAACACAGAGGAAAACCCTAGGAGGGTACACAACATCCATCCATTCATTCAAGAGCTCTCTTTGACGGGAGACACAACAAGGAGTGGGGAATTAATTCTGGAACATCTCTCGTTTGATATTTCTATGCTCCTTACTCTATTATTTCGTTTATGTTGTTTAGACTCAAGATCGAATTGTAGATTTGTTCTAGGAGAAGGGATTAGCCCATGGCTATCTCGGAACCTTCGTTGATAAATGCATTTCCTCGTTTCATTTCTCTATTTTTTGTCTGAGCGCTTAATGACTTGTGTTTACGAATGGCCACATATATGCATGTGTTAGGAATTAGGAGAAGAATCGAAAGTAGAATTCCAGTCCTAGAAGATCAGGCTTAAAACAACCGAGACTAGGACACGAAAGTAGGGTAGTAACGGTTGAGGGTTGTATCGGGCGAATTATGAATCGTAATGGAGTTTAGTTGGGGTGTCAGCTATGAAAGTAGGGGATGACTCAATCTAGCCACGTTCATATGCCTTGAGAGAGGGTAGGTTCTACATTAGGATCGCCCGTCTTAGATATTTTGATAGGGAATGCACGATTAGATTGATCAGAGATAGGTTTTGGAAGCTATGCGGTGAAACCGGCTTCCTAAGACGTTTGTCTCTTTGTTTAGAACTCACTTATCCATTGCATTATCATCATATTTGTATTTCATCATCCTCATTCTTTCGCAGCAAGCTTTGGTTTTATTTTTATTCTTAGATCGTGTTACATTAGTCCTCGTGGGATCGACACCTTAACTACTACACACGTGCCGTGCACTTGCGGATAGTCTTAGGTTAACTTGTTAACTTGACACACATCAGGTTTAGATTCTAAAAGTAGATGGAAAGGAAAATGTGACCAATCCATTCACCAAGGTACTCGGGTCAAAGGAGTTTGATGAACATAAGTTGAGGATAGGATTGAGAAATGTAACGTATTAAAATTAGCTCTAGTTTAATTTCAAGTGTCGAAATTGTTTAGTGCTATCATATGTTCACGTGATGTTTGAAAATTTTAATTTAATAGTATGGCATTATTTTATTTTTTCATATGATGATTTGTGAATATATATAGTGTACATATATATGTATATATATGTGTATATATATATATATATTTATATTGCATATGAGTTATGCATTTATCCATGGTTAATAGTGAAAACTCATTACCATGATAGGAATCGTGATAAAATGAGATGAGTTGTACAGTATATTAATAAGAATTTGTTCTTGATCGTGGGATGACTAATTGAATCGAGTTATTTATATAGATCATATACATGTGGCAATTTTTATTAGATAGGAATTAGTATATCTCTTTTACTAAGTCACATATATGTATAATACAAATGGGGATGTGATTATTGAACTAGCCTAAAGTGAGATTCCATAATGGTTAAGTAACCACTATTTGTTAATAGAATATCTTAGAAAGGATCTCAATGTTTGATATTCCTTAGATTTGAGGTCAACAATTCAAGTGACATGTTTTTTTTTCATTCTTTGATTTTGGAAACCATGTGCTCTAGAGAATTTTGTGGAAAGATATTGGAATGATCATTTTTTGTGAAATTGATGCTTTATTGAAATGGGATCCAACAACTCTTCGTAAGAGTTTGAGTTCTGTTTTCATAGATTGTAATGAGTGGTAAAGTCTTTGGCGAAAATAAAAGAATGATAAGAGAAAGGTGTTTCTTGAGTTCATTTGACAATTAATTACGATTGAAACGAAACATAGTTGGTAATCTATTAGGATTCGACACTCAAGCCATATCCCTAGAATTATCTGAAGCTAGAAAGACAAAAGGAAATGTTGCATTACCTTTCAATGCAGTTTACCGGAATAAAGGATGTTTATTCACATTGTCTAGTTATTGAAGAATATTGCTAGATGTCAACCTCGATTAGATGATTAGTGAGACAGTCGGATACCAATTTAATGTTAAATCCAAGAGGTCACAAACACTCGTTGTTTTGGTATACACTAACAATTGTTGGACAATCTGTATGGTAATCGATTATGTTTTTTGCTAATATCGAAAATATAATTGATGGAAAGAATCAATCTATTGAGAATGGAACTCTCTCTAAAGTTAGCATATATGCATGGTGACAAACGTGGAGATGCGTGTATAAATTATCGGATAATTGACATTTGGAGAAAGTGAGAGATAGTTGAAACTATATATCTTTAATGCAATTAGTAGATAACTATAAAATTGGTTCAAAGTTGATTAATTGCAGATTGTACCTAAATTATGGAGTATATATTAGAGATATATATATATATATATATAATAAGCCACAGATTTTCTTATGTTACAAGCTCGGAAAAATCATAAAAAACTAGAGAGAGAAAAAAAAAGAAAGGGTTCTCTTCACATCTGACCGCGTTAATCATTGATGGTGAAGCCGATCGTGGTGTAAATTGTTCGTAGAGGTTCCGTGCAATTGATACTATGTCCTAAATGTATGTAACATCCTCAAAGATTAGTGGATTTATCTCTTGATTGTTAGTTTTAGGGAAAACTAAAAACCCCATAAAATCGAAATCACAAAACAGATTAAATCTTATATTAAATTATAATAACGCTTTTACTCCCTATAACTTGCCCCTCGTAGATAATAGTCATTTCTAATCGGTATTTTGGTAGTGCAAAAAATGCAAAACCTATCAAAAAATGCGACAAAACATTCTCTATATGCGACCAACCGAGAGATAGAAATCGAGATGCAGTGCAATCTAAAAACAAAGAACACGAAGATCTAATTAGTTAACTGCAAATTATTTTAATTTGCCCCTAAGTAACTAATCATTTTATATCAAAACATTAACCATTTTTTGAATTATCAACAAAATCATGAAATCAAGAGAGAATACTTTTTAAAAAAATGAGAATATAGAATTATTAAAAGACAACAAAGTGATGCAATATCCTCATCAAATGTCAACGAAAATCATAATAATAATCCTCGCAAAATACAAAATCCGACAGCAAAATCCAAAAATAAACATCCAAGAGGTCAACAAAGTTTTGTTAAACCTGTTATTATTGGTGTCTCATAACATCATTCCTGCATCAGCCGGAATATACAGTCCAAAAAGGCTTCAACCTCTGCGGCCCCGCCGCTCTCCGCGACGACGGCCCCTGAAATCCCGAGACGTCGAAGACTCTGCTCCAAACCGCGGTGGACGCGGTTGATGGTTCACATTATTCGGCCTCGGCGAGGCTACAGCTGTCTCTGTGTTTCTTCCTGTTACGGGACGCCAGTTGCGTCTCTGGTTGGACGCCTGGTTGATCTGCGCATGCTCCTCCTGCTCGGAAATCAAGAGGTTCAACAGCTCTTCAGTGTTCAAATCTTGAAATGAAGCAGAGTTTGGTGATGTAGCTGTGGTGGCTGTAGCCGTTGTTCCAGCGTTTCCAGGTCGCCCATTGCGTTGCCTCTGGTTGTTCCTCTGATTGGTGGGAGTAGGGTCAGGCTGCTCTGATATGTAGAGGTTCAGCAACTCTACATTTTCAAGCTCCATGAATGGGGTTGTGTTTGCTGCTGCAGCTGTGGCGTCTGAACTCGATCCTCCCGGGTTGCTACTTACCAGCATAGGTGGTAAGTTGTACGGTCCATTACTTGGGAGAGAGTTAAGCCCAGGCCTGAAGAGGTTCATCACGTCTCTATCACCCGTAACTGGGATTGTTGCAGCGTTTGCAGCTGTAGTCACTGTGGCTGCGGCCATTGTTTCAGAGTTTCTCGCCCCAACAGGTCGCCAAATGAATCGCTGGTTGTTCGACTGGTTGGTGCGTGCACGAGCCCAGTTTCTCTGATAGCTGCTTAGAAATAACAAAATGTTTTTCCAGTCAAACGAAATATTAGATAAACATCTAGGGTTCGATACCGTTCCACCAAAATGAGTCGAAAAGATCGATCCAAGGATCTGTCACAAGTGGAAAAGGGAAATTCACGTGGCTTCCCCGGACCTCAGAGAGATATACTGAGCGGAACTCTATTGTCATAAAAACATATCATTCCTATATAGTATCTATGAACAAACTGGGAATGGCACAATAATAATATCTAATGTGTAACTCAAAATCCGCGTTTTTTTGGATTTTACATTGTTTATTCGTGTACTATGTAGATATATATGCTTCGACATTTATTTCCATTCTACAAAATATACCTTTCGGACTAATCTTACGATGTTCAAACAATATGTTCGCTTATAAACTTCTTAAACATCTGCAAGCCTTCGTTTGGACTCTTATAAAAGTGAAATTTGCACGAGATATTAATAGTTAAAATTAAGTTATAAGGTCACTTACCTGCGACGGTTGGGAGGGTGAGACGATGCTGAGGCCGGCGAACCAAATCGGCCCCTTGAAGTTCTCGGCCGTTGATACGAACTACGGAATGAAGAACTTACTCTAGAACCAACGGTAATGCCATTATTATTGTTATTGTTGGAAGACTCGCCAAGATTCCATGTGTTTCCGTTGTTCTGACGTTCATAGCTCCGGCGACGACGAGCTATTTCCAAAGAGTCAAATTCAATGACCGGTGCCAAATCGATCCTGAAAATATGATAACAAGAAAGATAATTAATGTAGATAATACACATAAAAAAATCTAAGAATGAATAAAATCAAAATATTTTAATTATTTTTTATAAGACGGCGTCGTTTGATCATTTCTAAATAAAAAAAAATATTTTTGTTCAAAATTACGTTAATTCAAAATATGTCATTTTGAACAAGAATATCACTTCATAAATTTAAGTATTTTAGAGAAATAAAAAAACATGTTCGAAGTGACTACATATGGAAAACACACCTAAACAATTTTTGGTATTTTATTCATTAGTGTAAATGTATAATCTTATATTTGGTAGAAGTATTGTATGATCATTGTATCTATAAGAATTGAAGAGACGTATCATCTACTATTATAAATATTTAACGAAGAAAAGATACCGACATAATTTGTAATAAGAAAAATAACTAAAATTTTATATTTGAAAAGACGACGTCGTTTTGATGAGTTATAAAAGAAAAAAAAGAGATATTCTCAATTCAAAATGACATTACTTTTCGTTTTATAGAAATGTCATTTTGAATGAGAATATCTACTATTGACTCTTTCCTCATGCATTGATATTTGAAAGCATACAGACATGACCAAAGTTTAAGGTTTATATTTTTGGAAAATCTTATGTATAAATGTTTAATGAAGAAAAGATATAGAAACAAAATTGATTATGACGAAAAGAAAGAGAATGAAAATTTAGTTAAAAAACGATGTCGTTTTGATCAATTATAAAAGCAAAAAAATACATTCTCGTTCAAAACGATTTTTCTATTTTATAGAAATGTCATTTTGAACGAGAATGACAGGTCTCAAGCATTGATATTTGGAAATATTTCATTTTTAAAAAAGATCACGTGTAAATATTTAATGAAACAATCATTTATTCTTTATATAAGGAAAGAATGGAAATATATATCAAATCAAGAACATAATTCATCATGGCATGATCGTCGTATTTTTTCTTTAAAATATGTTCTTCTTTTTCTCTAAAATATCTTCTTTTCTTATTTTTTAATACTGCAAGATTAAGTTATTTTTTACTACGTGAAGGACATTATAAAAAATTCGGATGATTATAAGGTCAACTTAGAATGCCAAAAGTCTATTATAATCTGGTTAGCAATAAATTATAAACACAAAGGAGGAGGAAGCTTTACTTGTAAATTTTCATTTTGATTTCTTTCCGTAGCATTTGTGAAATTGTTGGTCTTAAGGTGTAACATATCATATCAAAATATGGTTCTAGACTCAATAATGGAAAGGAATTCATAAGTCTTGTCGTTGATTGCATACATATCAACTAACGAAGTTAAAGAAGTCTAAGATTTAATCTCGTGGATTAAAATGTGGTAGTTCAAATGCACAAACTAGATGTAGAGAAATTTAATGAGAAAAATCATTTCTTGCTCTAGACAGAAAATGTCAAAATAGAGCTAGAAATCATTGGATGTTTGATGTTGTCAATGCGATCCTCAATCCGGGTTCAATAAGAATCGAAAAATGTGAAGGAGAGGCTAAGGACACAAACACAAAGGAGGGTTACTATAAAGACAACATGGGTGACATCAATCCTAAATGTTGAATCCAATGAAAGAACTGAGTATCAACAATTAAAAGATCCTAGAATTATGCAGCTAAGCTAAAGATAAAAAGTAGAAGGGTACAAATATGATTGTTTTATGTCTTTGAATCATATAATTAGAAATGACATTCTAGAATAGCTATTGAGAAATGGAGGTTACAAAGAAACTCTAACTTGAACAATTATTACCAAACTATATGTGCTTAATGCAAAAGTGTTAGGGTTCAAAATGGATGAATCAAAAGCTATTGAAGAAAATATCAACATTTTTCAAAAGATGTTTTTGGATCTTCAAAATTTAGAAATAAAGGTCGAGGAGGAATATTAGGTAGTATATTTTTTGAATTCTTTATATCCAACCTATGATCAATTATGTGATGACCTAAAGACTCAAGGGCCATGATAACAATTGAAAAAGTCAAAGCACCCCCTATCATGGAAGAAATAAAAATGACACAATTGGTTCAAAGAAAATTGAACTAGCAGAAAAATGGTGAAGGGTTAGAAGTTAGAGGGTTAGTAGAGGGAATTATGTACAGAAACAAGAAATCTAGAGAAATATTAAGAAGGGGATATCAAAGTCTATATCAAAAGGAAATAGAAATTATATGGGTTCTTTTAAAAGGGATTTCTTCTCTAAAAAAGAATATTTTAGTGACTGAATATTTTAGTGAAGGTGGAGAAGCAACTACAATTAAAAAAGTATTAAATCATAAGTATTGATAACAAAGACGTTCTTGACACTTTCAACTATTTATTAATGTAAATAAAAAATAGATCATTGATTATTTATGTTATTTCCACATGACACCTAGAAAAGAATGATTTACTAAATTTAGGCATATTAGAGAAGAAAAAATGTGAATGAAAAATAACACGGGTATCACAATTCAAGGTCAAAGTTTTATAAAACTACAAATGAATGATTCGACCATAGTGGTTCTCACAAATATCGGATACATGCCTAAAGAAACTTGATCATACTAGATGAACTAATATCAAAACTATTGGGATAAATCACAAAATGGAATTTTGAAAGCGACTAAAGGTCGCAGAACAATCTTGAAACGAGAGCTCAAACATGGTATTTATGTATTGGAATTTTGAGGTAAGCAAATCAAGTTGCTAATGTTCAAAATGAAACAAGCCTATGGCACTCTAGATTTGAAGACATGAATCTTGAAGGATTAGAGGCATTCTCAAAGGAAAGATTGATATAGAGAAAGAAACTAACTCCTTTATCATTTTGTGGGCACTGTGAATTCGAAAAAATTACACAGGTTGTCATTCAACACAACAAAACATACATCTAATAAAAATATTAGATTATATACATTCAGATTGAAAAGGACCTCTATCACAACCAATTTTTTTTTTTTTTTTGTCAAATTTCAAGTATTTTGTATATTCATAGATGATTTACCAAGGATTCAAGAAAGGTATGGGTTGGTTTCCAAGAAAACAAATATGATGCCTTTCTTTTTTTCCTTTTTTTTAAATTGAAGACATTGATTAAAAATAAACTGATAAACTTGTAAAATCTCTCTAGACTGACAATGGTTTAGAGTTTTGCAATCAAATGTTTAATGGTTTTGCAAGGAGAATGATATCCAAATGCATTGACCATGTGTTTATACACCTCAAAAAATAGATTTGCTAAGAGAATGAATATAATAGTGATGAAAAAATCAGGTGCATGCTAGGGTTACCTCAATAATTATTAGAAAAAGTAGCATGTGTGACAGTGTACCTAATCAATAGTCTCCATCAACTACTCTAAATTTTAATGGATCGTAATAAGTCTAATCACATTTAAGGATAATTGAATACAACGCTTATGCTCACTTGAATAAATAAAAATTGAATTCAAGAGCTAAGCATAGTATTTTGTGAGGTATCTTAGGATACTAAAGGGTACAGAATTTGGTTTCATGAGGGAAGGAAGTGTCTCCTTAGTCGAGATGTAGTGTTACTAATGGTACATTAAGGTCTAGAACTAAAATAACTTGGTGTTAAAACTACATTCCTACATGAAAATATGGAATAAAATATTTTAATGGCGCAACCTATGAGTTTAAAGAAAAGCGAAAAACAAACATGGTTTGCTTATTGAATAAGGTATGTGTATGGCTTTAAATAATCAATAAGGCAATAGAATCAAATATTTGATTCCTTTATGACGACACACTATTACTAGTGGAGTAAACATGACTCATGTGTATGTTTTAAGATGTTAGACGATCAATCCTATGTCAATATTTTTAATATAAAAAGATTTCAAGCTTATTGTAGCAAGATACATGGTGAAATTGAATGCAATGAGAAGTATAATGTATTTGATTGGTACAAGGTCTCATCTTGCTTGTCCAATTGGACTAGTTTGTAGGTTCATGAGATATCCAAAGAGAAATGATTATGAGGGTAATAACGTATTTTTAGGACTCAGAAGATGAAGTTGAAATATGTTAGGGAAGTGAAACATATTTTATTTCAAACTATGCAATATTTGTTTTCTCAGTTGAATTGAACAATATAAGTTCAGAATCGAACTGGCAACATGTGATGGCATTGTCTATTACATAAATGGAATACATGACACTTGCAGAGACCGTGAAGCATGATGCATTGATCAATGGTCTTGTAACTGATCTCATGTGAAATATAAGACTAGTTGAGATATTTTTGTTATTTTTTAATATTATTACTTGTGTAATAATGATGTATATCATAAGCAGATAAACTATATCAATAATATACATTTACATTTGTCAAGATATGGTTCATCAAAGAGGGATTTACGATTTGAATATTCATACTTTTGAAACTTAAACTGATTCTAGATGTGGAGGTTGATCAATAAATAAGATTCATTGATCAAAATTAAAGAAATTTCGTGAAGAGGTTTCATAGGATTTGCAGACAATGTGAAAATTCGTGGTATTTGTGTCGGCAAATTTCGGTTAAAATGGTCTCAAAGAGAATTGGTGTTTTTTTTTTCAAATTGCAAGATTTAGTCCTTTTTAGAGGATTGTAAGGGTATTTAGACTTTCACCAAAAGTTTGTTACTCTATGTTAAACAAGAAACTATAAATGTAGAGGATGAGAAATGTTTTAGCAACATTTCATCCCGATTTATTACTTTTTGTTGATTTTTTAAGTGGTTAAATTGTATCACCTCCTTTGTATCCAATTTTGTGAATAAAATATTAATTTTATATGAGACATAAGATGAATGCAACTTTCGATCCGCTAAAACCAAAGTGTTGTTTCATCAATGTACTCTATTTTCTTTTTAGTTTTTTTATTTGTTGAAATGAGTCTATGAATAGTATTTGTGAAATTGATTGTTTTAAGGTGTAACATATAATTAATTGTTATTGTTTTAGACATTTAGTTTTTTTCCTCTAAAAGATTAGACGAATTTAAGATTTTTTTTGTGAAATTTTTTTATGTTATAATAGTTTGATCTTGCATGATATGTTGATTAATCACCCATTGTTTAAATAATTAACAAAAAATAAAAAGAAAGAAAAGAAGAATACATAAATCACAACATAAGTGAATAGAGAAATAACTTACTGAAATGTTGGCTGAAACATAGCAGGCATGAGAGTATCAACATCCTGTGAAATTTTATCAAAAGGCAAAAGAAAATGTAAAGAAAAAACAAAAAAATTACATTTTGAATTTAAATTTTATATAGACAAACACTTGGAAATCAAATTAGAATATAATATGATTTACATTTGGTTCAACAGATTTAAAGTCTAAATTGATTCCAACTCAAATAGATTCCGAATAGAATCTATAAAAGGCCATTACATATTTTTCTAATAAATCCAAATAGAATCGAATTTAGTTTTATTTAATTTTTTTCATTTATCTTCAAATCGAACCAATTAAACCCAAAAAAATCAAAATCGAATATGAAATGTCTGATCTAAAACTTTCGACGAAATTATACGAGTGTAGTCTATTGAACTTGTAAATAAAATAATAGTCATTACCAAAGCTCTAAAGTCGATGTTGAAAATGTCATCCGTTTGGTCCAAATCAAAAGCATCAATATGAAAATCAGTACGAAGACCATTAGCATAACGCCATTCTCCTTCCTCCTTACTCCGACAGTTCGGACACTCCATCGCTCCTTTCGAATTAAATGCGGACCCAATGCAATCTAATTACACAAAAAAATACAAATTATCATAATATATACAAATTCATATGTAAAACTTATTTAAGGATTAGTTTTTTTAAGACAAAATTGGTTTTTATATTGATTTTTACATTTATAAATGTATATATACATACAAACACGATGGTTTGATTTTATAAAAAATCTTGTACATAATTTTTGTAATTATGTAGGGCACGAAACGCAAATCAATTAAATTTCACAAATCATACAAATTCGTTCAATTAAACCAAAAAACAAATGATCTTTTTTTTATGTTTATTGGTAAAACAAATCTGGGTCGAACACATATGAGAAAATAAAACCACAATTTGTATAAAAAACACAAAAGAACAAATATATATATTATATTCATGTGTTTATAATAAGGACAAAAAAATTATATAATTTTGTTAAAATATAAATTTAAATTTACCGAGATGAAATATATGACCACATTTGAGTTTGGTCCAAGCTCTTTCACCGTCGTTAACAACACGTTCAAGGCAAATGGAACATATATCGATCTGTTGTCTTGGCAACTTGTTTGGACCACCACGACCGCCACCACCGCTGCATCCATCATCACTTCCACAGCCATCATCACCGGCGACCAAAATGTTATGTTTTTTGTTATCGACAATCAGAGAATTCATCATCATTTTTTCAGAAAAATGTTGAAAAATAATTTTGCAACTCAAACAAAAATTTGAAAATATAAGAGAGAAACAGAAAGGGGAAATATTTTTGTTTGGATTTTCTGGTTATATTGTGACTAAAATTTTGGTTTTAGGACAAAGTAAATAGGAGAATATGGAAAAAAATATAGGAATAAAAGGTAAAAATATTAAAGGCGTGGACCGGAAGCGCCAATCTTCTTTTTAAGAAGTGAATGTAAATGACGATATTGTCCTTAGTTATTTTTCTCTAATTCGCAAATATTTTAATTAATATATAGAAATATTGGCCTTAATCATAATTAATATAACAATTATAGTGATAAGCTTCACAATATAACCTTCTTTGGAGGATGCAAAATAGATATACCTTATATATCTACTATAAATACATATATACATATCTATATCTATGTATGTATTTATGTCATGTCTAAATTAATAGGTGCGTACAGTCTTTGACCACCTGTATTTTTGTAGAGGTTATGTAAGGAAACAAATATAACCATGTATGAAAGTAGGATTATGAATGTGGTTAACGTATATTTAAATAATTATTTTATATAAAAAATTATATAATAAAATTAGTGGTCTAGAGTTAGTAAAAAAAATTATTTGTATTATTAAAACAAAGTATTTCACATTTTAAAAGGAAAAAAAGTAAAAAAAAAAACTTCACAAACATAATAATAAATATAAACTTTTAAACTATTTGAAAAAATATATTTTTTACAAATTAGCCAAGATCCATGTATCTTTTAAAAGTTAAATTTTTATCAAATAAAAAATTCATATTTTATTTTTAAAAATAAGTGTTTGGTATATATCGTGATGTGTAATTAGCCAAAATAGCGTAAGAGCTAATTTGGTATGATTTGTTTTAATATAGTAAAACAAAATATTTTCTCAGAAAATAGCAACATTTATTCTAAATTTTTACATTACAAATCGTGTAAAATTTTTAATTAAAAAACAAAAAAATGAAATGCAAAGCTATTTTCCTTTTATGTACGAGACTATCTGTCTCTCAGTCTCATGTAAACATATATTTTCAATTTTTATAATATTATTATACAGTCTATATTAAGGAAATCACAGCTTCCTTTCCATTAAATCCACATTAGGAAGAATAAAATACTATAAAAAAAATTAGAATACTAACCCAAAAGAGAATTATTTTATATTTATATAAATCAAAACAAATAGATAGATTTTAGGTGTCAGAGTGATAAGTTAATATCTAGAAATTTCCTATTTCACTCAACTACATGTATCTAATTTTCTTAGTCTGTTTAATCATTTTATATATTTACATATATAACTTTTAACATAAGACGAAAAAAATATAGAAAAATACATAAATTTAGAGAAAAAAAAAGAGAAAACATAAAAAAATTTGTAATTGTCTTAAATTCCACCGGAAATTGTTTCAAATTTGGTTAACCTTAATCATGATTCATAATTTCATATATTTCAAAGAGATAATTTGATAATAATTTTTAATTTATTTCAAATTTATAAAAAATATATAAATTTTTTTTCATATATTTATTTATTAATTTATCTTTTACCTCATAATAATGAATGAATTTATATATTATTTAAATATTACGTTAACAAACATGTCATTTTTTATATATTATATAGTAATTAATTTGTTATTGTAAAATAATAGGTAAATTTATAAATAAATATGTAAATAATTAATTTTTTAGTTTTAAAAAAATTAAAAATTATTATAAACTTTTTTTTATTTTTAAGAATATTTAAAAGAAATATTATTAGTAAAAACATTAATGTGGTTATTAATTAAACTCACAATTAATTAGTAATATTAAGAAAATACAATTTTTTTGTTTTACTGAAACTTAAATCGTTAAAAGGGAAAACTTCAAAAATACTCTTAAAATACTATTTTAATTTCAACATATTTTTCCCTAAAAATTTTAATTTTAAAAATGCCCTTATAAATATTAATATTCTGAAATTGTCTTTACGACCCACCGATTAAGTGCGACCCAATGCGATTCAGTGTGATCCAGCGACTCAGTGCGATCCAATGCGACTCAAGGACCCAGTGCTACTCAATGCGACCTAGCGACTCAATGTGACCTAGTGCGACCCTGTGCGACTCAACGACCCAATGCGACCCAGTGCTACTCAGTGCAACCTAGTGCGACTCAGTGCGACACAACCGACCCAGTGCGACCCAATGCGACTCACTGCGATCCAGTGCGACCTAAACGACTCATGAGACCCTCCTAGTGTGATCCAAACGATCCATATGACCCTTGAAACTCTCGAAAATCGCTCGAAATCGCCCGAAATCGCTTGAAAATCGCTCGAAATCGCCCGAAATCGCTTGAAAATCGTTGGAAATCACTAAAAATCGTTAGAAATCGCTCGAAAATAGTTGAAAATCATTGAAAATCGCTAAAAAATTGTTGGAAATCGCTTTCAAATTGGTGAAAATCGCTGGAAATTGCTTTTACTTCAAAATCGTCTCTCGTTCTCTCCTCTCATTCTTTAAATAGGTTTCGTTTCACTAACAAAAATGTCAATATGTGTTTTCACTAATAAAATATAAGGGCACATATATCTTTTCTCCAATTTTTTTATTAGATTTATTAAGGTATTAGGGTTGTAATTGTTTTTTAGAATAAAATTTGGTTTAGTTTGGTTAAGTTGGTTTGATAAAAAGTTTAGTAAAATCACATTAAAATAAAATTCGTTGTACGTAGTCCTCTTAGGTATATTCTTCAAGACCCTAAAGTTTAACATCCAAAAGATCATCCGAAGCCATGCGAGCATCCAAATCCACATATGAATCCGTCGCATCAAAAGCAGCAGTAGCTTTGGGTTAGGATGCTAGGAGCTAGAAGGAGAGTTCGTATACGTCCATAGGCAGATGTGTAACAACTAATTCACTGGCTTTCTAATCATAATGTTTTTACGGTAAGAATAATAATTATAAACCAAAGACTCAGCTTTTAGCTTCTTTTTGGCCAACAAGAGAGATTAACGAGCTACCATTATGGCATCCTATTAGTCGAACGAACTCAAGTACCGCAATATCGACTATATAGACCTCTTTCGCTTGCTTTACCGAATCTTTCGCTTGCTTTACCGAATGAAGTTAGTCACCTTCCTATTCTGTTTCCTTGGTAGGAGTGGAACTTTGGTTTTCGAGACTACACGAAAGTTGCCCCTTTTTCATGAGGATTTACCCATCACAGAGATGCACAGAGGAACAAAACGAACTTCATATATCCTTTTTCCACTCAATCCAGAAAAAAGATTGGACGCTATTCCGCTTCGTCTCCATTTTCTTGAAACTATTCCTCAAGCAAGGCAATCGATAAGTCATCGAAGGGTTTGTGTGAATAAAGGAATGGTAAGCATTACTCATTTTAAACTTTCCCATGGTGATATAATATCTTTTCAAGAAAATAACGCGAGAATACGCGGTGAAGAAATAAGGAGATCTTTCTATAAAGAAATACCAGTTGAAAAAATCATAGGCAAATTCCTAGCGGCTAGCCGACCATGTGCTAGAAGTTTATACTGGCATGCAATAGGTCAAGCAAGTTTGCTGGCAACCCTGTAGCCTATTGGCTTCTTCATATATCCCTGTTCAGGCAAGCAATTGATTCCATTATCGAGCCAAAGAAAATTCTTCCCCTAGTTCTACTTATCACCTTTTCATACTGGCATCATCTATTAAGAGTGGATTGACGGTGTTGAGAGATTTCTAGAATAAGCAGTAGTTGAACCAGCATAATGAAAAAGCATGAAAAGGGGGCAAGTAGGTCTGCTTCAGCCAGAAGAGCTTAACCGAATTTTTCCGATACAACTTAAGCTCCGGAAGGAAGAAAGCAAAGCCTTGAGGGAGTGAGCATAGTTATTTTTTTTAGATTTTGAAGACGGGCGTTGCATTCAGTTCGAAAGGTATGGTTTTCAGTATGTCTCCAGATAGGGCGCCTAGTCCGGCTAGCTAGTGAGTGGTTTTTTTGGGCGAGAAGCAGGCCGGGCCCTACGGGCGGGCATCTCCCGCAACGAAAGCTCACCACCCGAAAAGCAAAAGATTCGAGAGTTCAGTCTAAAAATAGATGCATAGATAGTGGTCTAATGACAAGGGCCGACGGCGGAAGCTCGGGACGGAGCCGTATGATGCAGAAATCTCACGTACGGTTCCCTGAGAAGAGCTTCGACTAAACACCCCTGGTCAATTCCGCTTTGGGGCCACCCCTTACTCTATCATTATTATAGGAGTATGGGGTTCGAGACAAAGAAAGATCAAGACATCATATCAGTTTTTCCCTTATACTTTATTTGGATCTCTTTTTATGCTATTAACTATTCCGTTGATTCTTTATGCTATTAACTATTCCGTTGATTCTTTTCTAAATAGGAACCACCGATTTACAAATATCATTAATCACATAATTATACATGATTTTTAATCCTTAAAAATAACTACAAATATTTTAAATATCTTCATCTTGTCATGTTTATTGAAATTATCAGTTAATAAATTAATTAAAATATATTACGAAATAATAATATCAATTTTTATGCGAATATTGTTTTGTCATATAAGAATAGTTATTTCTACGTACATAAAATAAAACAAAAAAATAGATTTTTTTTTAATAAATTCGTGTTTTATCCTAATCCTATTACAATAAAACCCTGCGTGAATATATTGTGTATAATGTGGTGCGCTTTGGACCTTAAGATATTTTTTTACATGGCTTATTGTTGATTGTTCGATTGTTTTTCCCCTTCGTGGTCATTTTGTGTTCATCTCTGTTGGATTGTTTTTCTTTTAAATTTCATGCTGATGTAGCCAAATGATAGCCATTCAATTGAGCTCTTGTATTTTAGTTCGTCTGATTGGTTTTATTTTTGTAAATGCAATTTAGTCGTCTATTTTGCAGATTGTTTGAGATAGTTGATTTTTTTATCGTTTGGTTCTATTGTCCATTTCATTTTTTAGCCATCTGATTTGTTGAATGATGGTTATGCTGACGTGGCTTATTAAAGGCTGTTCATTTCATTTTTAGGATTATTAGAAATTGAATTTCCACCATGCGTGGATTTTCGAAACCCAAATAATTTTAAATATATTTGTATATAAATATTTATTTAATTTTAAATTAATGAATATTATAATTTAATGTAATTAGAAAAACTTCAAAACTCAAATTAATAAATGATCAATATTAAAATTTACTGATATAATTGTCATTAGTAATCTGTTTAGGTTTCAAAGGTGGTAATTAGACACGACGATTGCTAAATGACAAATCGAATTTATTCGCAACAGAAAGGGTTAATTTAAAAAATATTCTCGTAGGGCTAAAACACTTTAAAAATACTCTTTCCGAAAAAGAAAAAATTTTAACTTCAAAAATATCCTTATAAATGTTGATATTCCCAAAATACCTCTACGATCCAGTTCGACCCAACGACCCAGTTCGACTCTGCGGCCTTTATCCCTCTGCGACCCTTGGACCCCTGCGACCCTTGTCCGTCTGCGACTCTTGGACCCCTGCGACCCTTGTCCCTCTGCGACCTTTGGATCCTTTCGATTCTTGTTCCTCTGCGACCCTTGGACCCCTGCGACCCTTGTCCCTCTACGACTCTTGTTATAATAATACTAAATCCACAAAAACAGCGATACTAACAATATACACAAAATAATTAATTATTTACAAATTATTTACAAATAATATGAATAATTTTAAAAAATTACAATGTACAAAGTTGAATTATTCATTCCCAAAATTATGTTACAAATAAACTATTAAAAAGAGAAAAATGTACCAAATTACATCTTCCATAATCAACGAGTAAACACTTTTTTAGACCCTTGGACCGTGCGACCCTTTTCCCTTCCGACCCTTGTCTCCCTTCGACCCTTGTACCTCTGCGACCACTTGGACCACAGCAACCCTTATCTCCTTTCGATCCTTGTACCCTCTGCGACCCTTTGTCCCTCTGCGACCCTTGGACCCCTGCACCTTGTCTCCCTCGCAGGGTCAAGGGTCGCAGGGTCAAGGGTCGAACGGGTAAAAGGTTCACAAAGGAAAAATGGTGCGACCCTTGCGACCCTCGCTTTATTATTTACAAATAATATGAATAATTTTTTAAAAAATTGCAATGTACAAAGTTGAATTATCCATTCCTAAAATTATGTTACAAATAAACTGTTAAAAAAAGAACAAGTTGAATCAACGAGTAAACATTTTTTTAGACCCTTGGCCCGTGCGACTGATCATCTCGTTTTCATACGTATTTCTTGCACGATTTAGGAGACGTTTTTGATACATATGTGATGTTTTACGTATGATTCCGTATCCGTTTTACTTGCTTTCGTGCTTTTCATGTTCTTACAGGTTTTTACGCGTATTTGGACTATTTTGGAGCTAAAGGAACATGCACGGAGCTAAGGAGCAACTTGGGGGATCATCACGGGACAAACGGGACTAGATTGAGCATGGAAAAGCCTCACCCGGTCGGGCACAACCCTTGCACGATCGGGCAAAACCTACGGCCAATTGTGTGGACCATTTAGCACGACTCGGGCAAGCATTGTGCCCATTTTGCCTTGTGCCCGAGCGGGCACACATGCCATGCCCGATCGGGCACCATTCCAGCACCACAGGAC
>CM071864.1:16129595-16144487 GCA_036759665.1 Gynandropsis gynandra | reverse complement strand
TTCTAGGAGAAGGGATTAGTCCTTGGCTATCCCGAGACCGCTTTTGATCTATTTTGAATGCATCTTCCCGTTTTAGTTTATCTATTCTTTATCTGAGTACTTCAATTTACTTGTGTTTGCGCTGGCCACGTAGATGCATGTGTTAGGGGTTAGGAGAAGGACCGAAAGGAGAATTCTAGTCCTAGAAAGTCAGGTTTAGAACAACCGAGGTTAGGCCACGAAAGTAGGGTAGCAACGGTTGAGGGTGAACGGGCGAATCACAGAGTTTATGGGTTTAGTTCATGGTGTCAGCCACGAAAGTAGGGGGCAGCTTGTCTAGATCACGTGTCTATGCCTTGAGAGAGGGTAGATATCATGTTAGGATCGTCCGCCTTAGATAGCTTTAACTGGGATTGCATGATAGATAGGTTGATCGTGTGTTTCGGTAGTCTTGTGGTGAAACCGGTTTCCTAGGACGTTTGTCTCATCGTTAGAACCCAAGTGGTTTAGTTAATTTCAGTATTTCATTCCTTATCCACATTCTTTCGTTAGCAAGTTTGATTCATAGTTCGGGTTTAGGTAGCGTTGCATAGTCTCTGTGGGATCGACACCTAAAATACTACACACGTGCCGTGCACTTGCGGGTAGATTAGGTTATATTTAACTCTGATACGCATCAGCGACCCTTGTACCCTCTGCGACCCTTGTCTTATATGCGACCCTTTCGACCCATGTGACCCTTGGGACCCATGTGATCCTTATGACTAGCCATTTCTATGTCAGACTTCTATCTTTTTGAATGCGAGCTATGCCTTTTTTTTCGAATGTCAGCTATGCTTTTTCAATACATGTATCTACGATACACTCTCATCTCATCAGGTCATCCATCTCTAAAAACATCGATACTAACAATAATACATTCTATTGAATAATCGTAAAAAAACCAACCAAATACAAACATGAATTTTGTTGTTCAAATGAGGTTCAAAGCAATCAAAATACAACGGAATTCAATCTATGAAGAGTATAGGGGCAAGCAGTAGACAAGGTACATCATCAAGAACGGTGTCCAGTTCGACTTTGAGGGTACAACCCACGTTAAAGCCATTATCGTGAAAAAACTTTGTCCAACTCCTGGTGATGCTAGCGCCACCGCGTTTCAAGGGCCTTAGATTTGGCTCCCAAATATTTGTGTAATGGGTTATCAGCTCAACCTTACACCATTTACTACAAAGACCATTCAACCTCGCAAACTCTATCAGAAGTGTATGCGATAATCGAATAAATTTACAACAACACCAAACTAATGCATATGCGGCCTGATTTGATGAATTGAATAAATCGGTTTGAATTCACTTACCACTGCATCTACGACAAGATTTGAACACGTGACTGGTACCGTGAAAATCCTCTCACTAGAAGAAGATGACCCTGACATCGAATCGCCGTCACAAGTCGTTTGCATTTTCGGAAAGATGATGATGATGATAGCTAGAGGAGAGAGAGAATGTGTCGTTATTAGAAAAAGGAAACGACTGGAATACGAAAAGACATGATCCTGACATCAAATCGCCGTCAGATGGAATTCGAAAAGTTTTTTCAAATTTTGGTTAAAAGTTCGGCGGGAATTCTGGTGAAAATGAAAAAAAAATGTCAAAAACCAATCAAATTTGAGGGTGGCATGGGTCGCATATATGCGAACTCGACGAATTTACGGGTTTATGATGATAAAATGCCAAAAACCAATCAAAACAATACATGTAAAACATCAAACTAATAATGCCAAATGTGGGTCGCATGGGTCGCATGGTCGCATATATTGATGAATAGATGCGAACTCGACGAATTTACGGGCTTAGGATGATAAAATGATAAAAACCAATCAAACAATACATTTACAACGTCAAACTAATTAATTCCAAATGAGGGTCGCATATATTGATGAATAGATGGGAACTCGACGAATTTACGGGTTTAGGATGATAAAATGACAAAAACCAATCAAACAATACATTTACAACCTCAAACTAATTAATTCCAAATGAGGGTCGCATGGTCGCATATATTGATGAATAGATGTGAACTCGACTAATTTACGGGTTTATGATGATAAAATGACAAAAACCAATCAAAACAATATATTTACAACGTCAATCAACGGTTAAAACAAATTATGACTCATGTGTATCTAGTTGAGTTGTGTATAACCAATGCATGTGTTTCAAAAGTGATAGTAGTGTTTTAAGAACTCGGCGGATGATTAAACAATACATTTAACATTTTGTTCAAATGTCGATATTATTTATATTATTATCTATATTGATTCTAAATTAGACATATACAACTCAAATATATTGACATGGGTCGCTTGGTCGCATATATGGATGAATAGATGCGAATTCGACGAATTTATGGGTTTATTATGATAAAATGACAAAAACCAATTAAAACAATACATTTACAACGTCAATCAACGGTTAAAACAGATTATGACCCATGTGTACCTAGTTGAGTTGTGTATAACCGACCCAACACCGTCACCTAAGTCACCCCCGCAACTCGTCAGTGACTGCATAGAGCCTGAGTCCGTCGATTATCAAGACCTTGAGTAACACATAGACAGCACGATGCCCTACATCGACAATGGTGACTGCGCCACGCAGGTCACAAAGATAAAAAAGATTTTTCATAGAAATATGGGTTAGATACGCATACTAAGAGAAGAGACTTAGACGTTAACTTATATACATGGGTCGGAAGGGTCACATGGGTCGGAAGGGTCATATGGGTCGGAAGACAGGAGTCTAACAGCAAAATGAAAAGTCACATGGGTCGGAAGAAAAGATTCTGACTGCAAAACGATAAGTCACATGGGTAGGAAGGGTCACATGGGTCGGAAGGGTCACATGGGTTGCAAGACAGGAGTGTGACAGCAAAACGACAAGTCGCATGAGTCGCATAGGTCACATGAATCGTCCATGGGTCATATGTGGTCATATAGGGTCGCATGCGTCGGATGGACTCCTCTATTTATAAACTCATATTTAACGAAAACTAAATGGACTCCTAAAATTCCAAAAATACACTAAATACAAAGAATGACCAATGTGCATGTATTGACCACATTAAAGAACCTTTTAATATAGGTCTTGAATGTGGCATTGGTAAAATAAAAAGCATAGCTATCACCTGAAAAAAGCAGTACTATGATATTGAAAAGACTAGTCGAAATGGTCGAAATGGACAAATGGGTCGTAAGGGTCGGAAGGATCGCAATGCGACCTTTGTACCTCTGCGACCCTTTGTCCCTCTGCGACCCTTTGTTCCTCTGCGACCCTTGGACCCCTGCACCTTGTCTCCCTCGCAGGGTCAAGGGTCGCAGGGTCAAGGGTCGAACGGGTAAAAGGTTCACAAGGGACAAATGGTGCGACCCTTACGATCCTTTACGCTTTATTATTTACAAATAATATGAATAATTTTTTAAAAAATTGAAATGTACAAAGTTGGATTATCCATTCCCAAAATTATGTTACAAATAAACTGTTAAAAAAAGAACAAGTTGAATCAACGAGTAAACATTTTTTTAGACCCTTGGACCGTGCGACCCTTGTACCCTCTGCGACCCTTGTCTCCCTTTGACCCTTGGACCGTGCGACCCTTGTACCCTCTACGACCCTTGGACCCTCTCTAACCCTTATCTCCCTTCGACCCTTGTCTCCCTTCGACCCTTGTACCTCTGTGAACCTTTGTCCCTTGCGACCCTTGGACCCTCTGCGACCCTTATTACAATAATAGTAAATCCACAAAAACATCGATACTAACAATAATACATTCTATTGAATAATCGTAAAAAACCAACCAAATACAAACATGAATTTTGTTGTTCAAATGAGGTTCAAAGCAATCAAAATACAACGGAATTCAATCTATGAAGATTATAGGGGCAAGCAGTAGACAAAGTACATCATCAAGAACGGTGTCCAGTTCGACTTTGAGGGTACAACCAACGTTAAAGCCATTATCGTGACAAAACTTTGTCCAACTCCTAGTGATGCTTGCGCCACCGCGTTTCACGGGCCTTAGATTTGGCTCCCAAATGTTTGTGTAATGGGTTATCATCTCAACCTTACACCATCTACTGCAAAGACCATTCAACCTCGCAAACTCTATCGGAAGTGTCTGCGATAACCGAATAAATTTACAACAACGCCAAACTAATGCATATGCGGCCTGATTTGATGAATCAAATAAATAGGTTTGAGTTCACTTACCACTGCATCTACGGCCAGATTTGAACGCGTGACTGGTACCGTGAAAATCCTCTCACTAGAAGAAGATGACCCTGACATCGAATCGCCGTCACGAGTCGTTTGCATTTTCGGAAAGATGATGATGATGATGATGAGAGTTAGAGGAGAGAGAGTGTGTGTCGTTATTAGAAAAAAGGAAACGTCTGGAATACGAAAAGACATGACCCTGACATCGAATCGCCGTCAGATGGAATTCGAAAAGTATTTTCAAATTTTGGTGAAAAGTTCGGCGGGAATTCTGGTGAAAATGAAAAAAAATGTCAAAAACCAATCAAATTTGAGGGTGGCATGGGTCGCATATATGCAAACTCGACGAATTTATGGGTTTATGATGATAAAATGCCAAAAACCAATCAAAACAATACATGTAAAATATCCGCTTGGTCGCATATATGCCAAATTAGGGTCGCATGATCGCATATATTGATGAATAGATGCGAACTCGACGAATTTACGGGTTTAGGATGATAAAATGACAAAAA
Organism: Gynandropsis gynandra; assembly: GCA_036759665.1. NCBI lineage: Eukaryota > Viridiplantae > Streptophyta > Magnoliopsida > Brassicales > Cleomaceae > Gynandropsis > Gynandropsis gynandra. The sequence continues at coordinate 16,139,716 of CM071864.1, read as the reverse complement.
CCAATCAAATAATACATTTACAATGTCAAACTAATTAATTCCAAATGAGGGTCGCATGGATCGCATGGGTCGCATATATTGATGAATAGATGGGAACTCGACGAATTTACGGGTTTAGGATGATAAAATGACAAAAACCAATCAAATAATATATTTACAACGTCAAACTAATTAATTCCAAATGAGGGTCGCATGGGTCGCACTGTCGCATATATTGATGAATAGATGTGAACTCGACGAATTTACGGGTTTGTGATGATAAAATGACAAAAACCAATCAAAACAATACATTTACAATGTCAATCAACGGTTAAAACAAATTATGACTCATGTGTATCTAGTTGAGTTGTGTATAACCAATGCCTGTGTTTCAAAAGCGATAGTAGTATTTTAAGAACTCGGTGGATGATTAAACAATACATTTAACATTTTGTTCAAATGTCGATATTATTTATATTATTATCTATATTGATTCTAAATTAGACATATACAACTCAAATATATTGACATGGGTCGCTTGGTCGCATATATGGATGAATAGATGCGAACTCGACGAATTTATGGGTTTATTATGATAAAATGACAAAAACCAATTAAAACAATACATTTACAACGTCAATCAACGGTTAAAACAGATTATGACCCATGTGTACCTAGTTGAGTTGTGTATAACCAATGCCTGTGTTTCAAAAGTGATAGTAGTGTTTTATATTACTATCTATATTGATTCTAAATTAGACATTTACAACTCAAATATAATGATAATGGCATGGGTCGCTTGGTCGCATATATGGATGAATAGATGCAAAATCGACGAATTTACTAGTGTATAATGATAAAATGATAAAAACCAATCAAAACAATACATTTACAAAGATTCTAAATCAAAACAATACATTTACAACGTCAATCGAAGACTCTGCACGAATTCTATTTTCACTGTAGAGATAGTTCATTGAGGGTCACATGAGTTCACTGGAGAGATATTACATTAGCAAAGAGTGACCCAACACCGTCACCTAAGTCATCTCCTGCCATGTACTTCATGGGTCGGAAGGGTCACATGGATCGGAAGGGTCATATGGGTCGGAAGACAGGAGTCTGACAGCAAAATGAAAAGTCACATGGGTCGAAAGAAAAGATTCTGTCTGCAAAAGGATAAGTCACATGGGTAGGAAGGGTCACATGGGTCGGAAGGGTCACATGGGTTGCAAGACAGGAGTCTGACAGCAAAACGACAAGTCGCATGAGTCACATAGGTCACATGAGTCGTCCATGGGTCATATGTGGTCATATAGGGCCGCATGCATCAGATGGACTCCTCTATTTATAAACTCATATTTAACGAAAAATAAATGGACTCCTAAAATTCCAAAAAGACCCTAAATACAAAGAATGACCAATGTGCATGTATTGACCATATTAAAGAACTTTTTAATATAGGTCTTGAATGTGGCATTGGTAAAATAAAAAGCATAGTTATCACCTGAAAAAAGCAGTACTCTGACATTGAAAAGACTAGTCGAAATGGTCGAAATGGACAAATGGGTCGTAAGGGTCGGAAGGATCACAATGCGACCCTTGTACCTCTGCGACCCTTTGTCCCTCTGCGACCCTTTGTTCCTCTGCGACCCTTGGACCCCTGCACCTTGTCTCCCTCGCAGGGTCAAGGGTCGCAGGGTCAAGGGTCGAACGGGTAAAAGGTTCACAAGGGACAAATGGTGCGACCCTTGCGACCCTTTACGCTTTATTATTTACAAATAATATGAATAATTTTTTAAAAAATTGCAATGTACAAAGTTGGATTATCCATTCCCAAAATTATGTTACAAATAAACTGTTAAAAAAAGAACAAGTTGAATCAACGAGTAAACATTTTTTTAGACCCTTGGACCGTGCGACCCTTGTACCCTCTGCGACCCTTGTCTCCCTTTGACCCTTGGACCGTGCGACCCTTGTACCCTCTACGACCCTTGGACCCTCTCCAACCCTTATCTCCCTTCGACCCTTGTCTCCCTTCGACCCTTGTACCTCTGTGAACCTTTGTCCCCTGCGACCCTTGGACCCTCTGCGACCCTTATTACAATAATAGTAAATCCACAAAAACATCGATACTAACAATAATACATTCTATTGAATAATCTTAAAAAACCAACCAAATACAAACATGAATTTTGTTGTTCAAATGAGGTTCAAAGCAATCAAAATACAACGGAATTCAATATATGAAGATTATAGGGGAATGCAGTAGACAAGGTACATCATCAAGAACGGTGTCCAGTTCGACTTTGAGGGTACAATCCACGTTAAAGCCATTATAGTGACAAAACTTTGTCCAACTCCTGGTGATGCTAGCGCCACCGCGTTTCACGGGCCTTAGATTTGGCTCCCAAATGTTTGTGTAATGGGTTATCAACTCAACCTTACACCATCTGTTAAGAATTAATTCTACATATATGAGATTAATCATATATGGATAGATTAGTTCTTAATAATCTCCTAAGGATTAAATAAAACACACACAACTATATTTGGTAGTCAAAGTGGCCGTTGGAAGGAAGGAAAGGAATATTGCTATTTTTGAGTAATTAGAATCACATGTGCAACTCAAGAAACAAAGCAACAAGGAGCTGGGAGGCAAAGGACTTTGGAAGCATATTGAAGAAAATGAAGCTCCAAAGGTAACATCTCACGGTGAAGATGGAAAAGAAATTATCACCATGGACTTGGAAAAGTGGACACAAGAAGATCAAGCTGTCCTATCTTTCCTTCAAAACTCACTTGAGCCATCAATCCTTGAAGCATATTCCTATTGTGAAAGTTGCAAAGGAATTATGGGACATCCTCAAGAAGGTTTTCGGCAGCATCTCCAATATAAGCCGGATTTATGAAGTGAAAAGAGAAATCAACAATCTCACACAAGAAGGGATGACCTTCAACAAACATTTTGGGAGGTTTAGGTCCTTATGGGCGGAGCTAGACATCTTAAGGCCGAGCTCCATTGATCCAAAAGTTCTCAATGAGAGGAAAGAACAAGATAAAGTCTTTAGTCTCCTCTTCACCCTAAGTCCCGCCTATAATGATGTTATCAAGCACATCCTTAGGTCCAACACTCTACCAAGCCTAGAGGATGTGTGTGCTCAAATTAAAAAAGAAGAAGGGTCACTTGGCTTATTTGGAGGCAAAGGCGAGATGATTCAACTAGCAAACAAGGGAAATTTTCAACAAGGATGCGTTGGAGGATTTGGCGGCAAACAAGGATTCAAAAAATGTATGTATTGCAAAAAGGAAGGACACACTAAAGAGGAATGTTGGATCCTTCATCCCCACCTCAAGCCACCAAGGAACAATAATTTCAAGAACCAAAGAGCTCACTTTTCCAACAAAACACAAGGAGAGCCGACCGGTGCATCTTCTTCTCAAAATCATGGGGATGAATTCAAGACTATGGCCTCCTACATGATGAATGCTCAAGCTGAGATTGTCAAGAAGTCCGACATTGAAGCACTCATCAAAGCCTTGAAGGAGAATTCCGGTAATAAAGAGGGTAAAGGTTTTCTTGCATCTAAAAATACTAAACCGTTATTAATTGATTCCGGAGCTTCTCATCATATGATTAGTGATGCTAATCTCTTAAGAAATATTAAACCGGCCTTAGGTAGTGTCATAGTAGCAGATGGTTATAAGGTTCCAATAGAAGGTGAATGAATTCTTAATTTATTTGAAAAAGATACAAAAGCATTATACTTGCCTAAGTTTACATCAAATTTGTTATCGGTTAAAAGAACCACAAATGATTTAAATTGTAATGTGATTTTTAGTCCTAATGAGGTTTCTTTTCAGGATATTAAGACAAGGAAAATATTTGGCAAAGGAGTCACCAAAGATGATTTATACGTGCTTGAAGACACCAAGTCTTTTTCGGATGTTTTTAAAATTTCGGATGTTTCTAATGCTTCTAATATTTTCAAAACTTTTTCAGTCTCTTATGATGATGTTATTTGGCATGCTAGATTAGGACATCCACATGTTCGTGCCTTAAGCTTAATGTTGCCTAATGTTTCTTTTAAATCGGATGAATGTGAGACTTGCATTCTAGGAAAACATTGTCGAACTGTTTTTTCTAAATCTCTCACAAAATATGAAAATTGTTTTGATCTTGTGCATTCGGATGTGTGGACAGCCCCATGCCTATCTAGAGAAAACCATAAATATTTTGTCACTTTTATAGATGAAAAATCAAAGTATACATGGATTACTTTGTTACAATCTAAGGATAGGGTGCTAGAAGCATTTATAAATTTTCAAAACTATGTTACTAACCATTTTAATGCCAAGATTAAAATTTTTAGATCGGATAATGGTGGAGAATATATGAGCACAACCTTCAAATTACATCTATCTAAGCATGGCATAATCCACCAAACAAGCTGTCCATATACTCCCCAACAAAATGGTGTAGCCGAGAGGAAAAATAGACATCTAATGGAGGTGGCAAGGTCTATGATGTTCCATACAAGTGTACCAAAAAGGTTTTGGGGAGACGCGGTTTTAACCGCATGCTATCTTATAAACCGAACCCCTACAAAAGTCCTACAAGATCTCTCCCCATTTGAGGTATTAAACAAAACTAAACCTCTTATTAACCACTTACGAGTTTTTGGTTGTGTATGTTTTGTATTAGTACCCGGGGAACAAAGAAACAAACTAGAGGCGAGAAGCACAAAGGCTATGTTCATTGGATATTCTACTACCCAAAAGGGGTATAAGTGTTATGATCCCTCTACACGGCGAGTTCTAGTATCCAAAGATGTCAAGTTCATGGAAGACAAAGGGTTCTATGATGAGAAAAATTGGGAAAGTATAAAGGACTTGGCTAGTTCACCTTCGGACCGAGCTAACAACCTCAAGAAAATTTTGGAGACACTTGGGTTAGGAACCGTTGAACTACCAAGAAGGAACGCAACCATCCATCTAACACCAAGAAGCGCCGGACTTGAGGAAGAAAGAGCCAGACTTGAGGAAGAAAGATCACAAGAACGCAATACCGTTGATCATGAAGGGGGAAATGAAAATGGACAGTCCGAGGCTGACATAAATGCCATGGATGAGATGAAATTTCAAGAGGAAGAACATCAAGCTCATGATCAAGGAATTGCCGAGGTACAAGAAGTACAAGATGTAAATGAGGCCGAGGTACAAGAGGAGCCGAGGGTTGAAACACAAGAAGTGGTACAAGGATTGAGAAGAAGCGCAAGGCTAAGGAAGGTAAAAAGAGTGTATTACAATTGTGAAGCGGTAGCTCATCCAATTCAAGCAACATGCTCTCTAGCCGTGTACCCTCATGAACATCAAGTCTTCATGGCCAACTTGGATGAGGAGTACATCCCGAAGACATATGAAGAAGCCAAAGAGCATAAAGTGTGGAGAGATGCCGTGGGGAATGAGCACAAAGCAATGGAGATAAATGGAACTTGGTTTGAGTCGGAATTACCTAAGGGAAAGAAAGCCGTCTCAAGCAAATGGGTGTTCACGATCAAATACAATAGTGATGGGTCCATAGAAAGGCACAAAGCAAGACTCGTGGCAAGAGGATTCACACAAGTGTATGGAGAAGACTATGTAGATACATTTGCTCCCGTTGCAAAGCTCCATACTATTCGGATCATACTCTCCCTTGTCGTGAACCTTGAGTGGAATCTTTGGCAAATGGATGTCAAAAATGCATTTCTACAAGGGGAATTAGAAGATGAGGTCTACATGTATCCACCTCCGGGGCTAGAACACATAGTGAAACCGGGAAATGTTTTAAGACTTAGAAAGGCGATCTATGGTCTTAAACAATCCCCAAGGGCGTGGTACCACAAGCTTAGCACAACACTAAATGGACGTGACTTTAGAAGATCCGAGGCCGATCATACTCTATTCATATTGCCAAGCTCAAAGCGAATCGTGGTGGTGCTTGTCTATGTTGATGATTGACGTGTGGAAACGCGAGTTATAATTAACCTAGTCCACTTCACCGCAAGTATACGGATCTTGTAGTACCAGGGTCGATCTCAGGGACTAATACAGCTAAACTAAGAACAAAACTAAACTAGGAAGAAAAGTGATAGGAGGGGATATGGTTCTAATGGTCCTAAATCTAACCTAAGGGTGACAACGAAACGAAGGTAAAGATGAACTAGATATGATGAATACTACGGGTGTACGGGATACCGAATATTGCATACATGAACGACTAAAGATCATAGATCTACAACCTACTCTTGACGACGAGAAATTCATGCTCTATTGTCGAGGAGTGATTCTTCCGAGCCTAAACCTCCTAACCATGGATACATGCAACCCTGCCTTCCGACAGCCGATTAACACGTACCATGGCAGCATTAAGACCGCAATCACTATCCCTAAGTTGGCTAACCGACCGGTCAGATTCTCATTAGCCAAGACTTAATCTACTACTTAGCGGACCGGATTCGTTCCTTAACCTTCCAGCAAGGTTCGATATCCATTGTTGTTGAGCGGTCAGCACTAACATAAGATTGATATTGCTAAGCATAGAACCGTAAATCAAGAGTAAAAATCATAGAACTAAGCATTAAAGAAAATCATCGTTCATACAAACAATTCCGATAACCCTACCCGCAGTAGGGACTCTACTCACTCATGGAATACATGAAAACAGAAGATAACACAACCCAATACATGATAAAACCCTAAGGAACTCGATGCCTCGACCTTCCCTAATGCGTTACCGGTGTACGGGACGGTGCTTCTCTTCTTCTCCGATGCTTCCCGAGCTTTCCCAGATGTTCTCCAGTCTTTTCTTTCCCTGTTCGTCACCCCCTTTTGCCCTAGATCCATTCTCTCCCTTTTATTAGCTCGTTTGAAACTTAGATCTAGGTTGTTGCGGATTGCGCGGCCCGCTCGGGTAGTGGTGTTGCCCGGTCGGGTAAAGGCTTGCCCGACCGTGGTGAGCGTTGCGCCCGATCGGGTAGTGGTCACCCGATCGTGTGGTTGAGGGGCCCGAGTCGCGTAAACTTACGGGGCAGATTGACGAGTAATCGCCCGGGCGGGTATTCAGCTGTCGCCCGATCGGGTAGTGGTCACCCGATCTCCTTGTTCATGTGCCCGGTCGTGTATTCTTGCATGGACAAACCCCGTAGACTTTACCCGAACGGGTGGAGAATAGTGCCCGGTCGGGCACCCTTGTATCCTTGAAATCTCTCTTTTCCGCTCGTTACTCGGGTGTTCCTTTGGGTTCTGGAGCTCGGTCTCGGCTCTGAGTAGATTTTCCTTCAAATCTTGTGGTTTTTAACAGGAATCCTTCATTTTGATCTCATTTAGGCCTTGTCGCCTATAAACCTGAAAACCAACAAAACGGGTGTGTGAAGCTCAAAATAGAATCGGATAAGTATGTAGACGATATAAGAATCATGCGAAAATGATGTAAAAACCTATCCTAATAATGATACACTTTCAGTGTTATCAAACTCCCCCAGACCTAAACCTTTATTTGTCCTCAAACAAAACTAGAGTCTAGCCTTAGAAGAATCTAATAACAATGGATACTAGCTCAAAATTTCCGAAGTATTAGCCACTTTTGCATTCCAGCGCGTCACATGGATAAAAGCCTAAGCGTACCGAGTATAGCCCTATATCTACCGAAAGTGCTGAGCCATAAAATCTTTCCTAAAATCTAAGTCTACTTCACTACCCTAGATAACGTCCAAGCAATCTCCATACCGATTTTTCTAAGCTCTTGATATCATTTGAATTTTCTTTTCTCGTTCTTATTCATTTTCATTTTTTTTCTTCGCACTTAGATACACGCTTTGTTCCTAGGACGTCGAAGTCGAAGAGGGTAGCTTTCTACTTAGACCCAGGCTGCCTATGGCACACTCATAAGGTTGCGCGACCTTAGAGGAGTGAAGAGTTGCGTTTTTGACTTTTTGTTCTTTATTTTCTTTTCTTTTTCTTGATTACGCAACACTCTAACCCTTAGGACGTAGAATAGCTTCTCTACCCACCACTTAGACCCGAACCATCGAATGTCGATGTACTCATGTCATTCTTAACTCGGAAAAGCGTAAAACTTATCCTAGATGACAGCGGAGTATAAGCGTGTGGTCTAACTCTAGAACGCTAAAATATATCAATGAAGCATAGCTAAATGGTATCTACGGAGATATGTCTACTTGGTATCGAGATCTAAAGGGTGAATTCAACTAGACATAGGGTTTCAATCATAGCTACTCGACTAAACGGTATCTAAAAGGGCTTCTAAGCAAACCTAAACTATTATCCACGATTCAACAAAGTAGCAAAAATATGACTAAATTCGAAAAAATTTTCGCTAGATCCATTTTATTTCTAAATCCTAATCCTAATCTAATCATGCCGCTCTAAAAATGCATCCAAATATCAATGAATGTAAGAAACCCCCCCCCCAGACCTGAACGGAACACAGTCCCGGTGTTCTAGACCTAAAAGGGACCTCTACATGTAGAAAGATCGAGAAAGCATAAAAGTGGTAGCGAATACACCTGGCGTGTGCGTATGTCTCTCTCGGATCGTGACTTGCTCGGATGTAGTGACTCTTGCGCTCTAATGCATTGGTAACGTGAAAGACCTGTGATACGACATGCAATACAGAAGAGTAGAACAAAGAGTACTAATAAGTCTGAAAAGAGCGTACACAAAAGCTATCTAAAAACAAGAAACGATAAAATGGTCCATAAAAGAAAAATAAAAAGAAAATGAAATAGGAAAAAGAAGGAAAGAGATGTCTAATCCTCGTCCGCTCCATCGCGGGTACTCGGTATGTCTGCTGGGTCTCCCGTGGCTCCTTCCCCAGGTGGGAAGTAGAATCCCTGTAGCTCGTACGGGATATGAGGATGGTAGGGGATGGCTCCGGCGTGGTAGTCCTGCGGAATCGGGATGTAAGGCTCCTGATAATGCGTCATGCTCAGCTGCTGAAACCGCCGGACTGACTCGGTGAGGTAATAGGTATGCTGTATCGACTGCTCGTGAAACTGCTGCTGCTCCGCATACCTCGCAGCCTCCAAATCGTACCTCTGCTCAGCCATAAAAGACTGGTACCTAGTCTCCTCCGCAACGTACCTGAGGGCGTCGGAGACTCCTTCCATGGAAGGAAAGTCGGATCTGCTGGGGGGGTACTCAGGACGCGCGCGCGAGTGTGTGGCGCGTCGGATTCTTCACCTCGAGGAAGACGGTCTAGATGCGGCTGCAGGAGGTGGATCCATCTCTGCTACTCTCGGGCCGATGTGCCCGAAGTTCGGGTCAATCCTAAATCGGGATCCCTCCTCGTCTAAACCCGGTACTACTATCTCGCTAATGTCAACCTCTAGGCTCCTACCGTGCTCATCCTTATAACACCAGATGACGTTGTACCTCTGTCGTGTATTCTTGCATGGATTAACCCCGTAGGCTTTACCCGAGCGGGTGGAGAATAGTGCCCGACCGGGCACCCTTGTGATCTTGATATTCCTCTTTTCCGCTCGTTGCTCGGATGTTCCTTTGGGTTCTGGGGCTCGGTCTCGGCTCTGAGTAGATTTTCCTTCAAATCTTGTGGTTTTTAACAGGAATCCTTCATTTTGATCTCATTTAGGCCTTGTCGCCTATAAACCTGAAAACCAACAAAACGGGTGTGTGAACCGCATAATCATATCGGAAATGTACGTCTCTATACAAGATACATGCGAAAATGATGCTAAATTCTATCCTAATATTGATACACTTTCAGTGTTATCAAACTCCCCCAGACCTAAACCTTTGTTTGTCCTCAAACAAAACCAAAGTCTAGCATGAGAAGAATCTAATAACGATGGACACTAGCTCAAAAATTTCGAAGGGTTAGTCATTTTGCAAATCAACGCGTCACATGGATAATAGCCTAAGCGTACCGAGTATACACTACTAGAAAATTTAATTTTAGGGACGGAATTTGGGGACTAACACTTCCGTCCCTAAATTTAGAAACTGATTAGACACGGATTAGGGACGAAAAATGAAATCCGTCACTAATCCGTCCCAAATTTGGGGACAGAAGAGTCGTGCCTAATCCGTTTCTAAATGCGGACCAATTAGACACGGCA
>CM071864.1:16109734-16127316 GCA_036759665.1 Gynandropsis gynandra | reverse complement strand
TGTTGCCCGATCGGGTAGGTCTCCTCCTCCTTCGTGAAGTCATCCGATCTTACCTTTTTGCACTGGGACAGCTGTGTGTCCTTCGGTTGAATGTCCTCGTATGTTTGTCTAGGATCCTCCATCGATGCATTCGTCGCGTTGATGTTCATGGTGGGTTCGGTCATGCAGAGCTTGTTCAGCGCCTCATCGAGTTTGAACTCGATGGGCTCGTCTCCGAACTTCATCACTAGTCGCCCTTCAGCGCAGTAGATGACTATTTTTGTTGTGTTGAGAAATGGTCGTCCCAATATGATTGGGATCTTTGGATTGATTTCCATATCAACCACAACAAAGTCAGCGGGGAACCAAAATTCCCCCACTTGAACTGCAACGTTCGTCAAGATACCCACGGGAGTACGTACGGATTGATCAGCTAAGGTGATTTGCATCCTTGTGGGCTGAAGATCTGCTTCCCTATTGAGCTTTTTAACAAGTGAATATGGTAGCAAGCTCACACTCGCTCCAATGTCGATTAGTGCATGCTCAATAACATAGTCGTAGATCTTACATGGAATGACGAAGTTACCTGGATCGGGCATCTTCTCGACCGTGGTAGGAGGTTGAATGAGAGAATTCGTAACCATTACCATCTCCTTGTCCACGGTTCTCTTCCTCGTGATGATGTCCTTGAGGAACTTTGCGTATGAAGGAACTTTCGTGAGCGCGTCGTAGAAGGGGATAGTGACTTGAAGCTTCCTCAAAAGGTCTACGAATTGGGAGAACTGCGTCTCGTCACTTTGCTTCTTCTGAAGTTGACGCTGAGGGAAAGGCAACGGTGGAACTTTCGGGGGAGGTGCTACGTAAGTTAGCTCCTTCTCCTCGTCGGTTGCCTTCTCTTCTACGGCTGGGGCGGTAGGGAGTTCGGTATCATCGCTCTTGGACTCTCCTCTCTCAGCCGTGGGTGGCATTGGTTGCCCCACAGTGTTCCCGCTCCTTAGGAAAATGGCGTTCACTTGCTCGCGGGGGTTCGCTTCGGGCTTTCCGGGAAGTTGTCCGGGTTGCCGGTTGGAACCTTGGGCTAATTGTGCCACTTGCGTCTCAAGAAGTCTTAGATGTGTTTGAAACCCATCCATCCTCTTCTTCATATCTTCTTGTTCGGCTCTAATCCCTCCTAATGCACTCTTTTGCTCTTGGTGCATCGTTTGGAGCATTGACAAAATATCTGAATCGTTCGAGGAATGTGCGCGTTGTTGGTACCCGTATTCTTGGCCGTTACCTCTCGGTTGAAACCCTTGATTAGGGTTCCTCGTCATTATCCGCGGCTGAAAATCTTGCGGATTTGCCACGTTGTGCGTATTACCGTATGAGAGGTTGGGGTGGCTCTTGATGTAGCCTTGTTGATATCCCCGATTGGAGACATAATTTACCTTTCTATCCCTTGGCCGACGGATGAATCGTGTCTATCCACATGCAGTCCAGCTATCATCCGGTGAATTTCGCCAACTTGTTGTCTAAGATCCGTTAGTTCCGGGTTGGCGGTACCAAGCTCATTTACAGCAGCCTTCGATGGGTAGTTGCGATTATACTCCCCCACTTTCTTGCCTCCTTCCCTAGCCATGCTCTCGATTAGATTCTCGAGCTGATCGAACGTGAGATTGCTTAGGGATCCTCCACCCGCTGCTACGATCATGAACCGGGTGGTCTCTTGGAGTCCTTGGATGAAGTTAGTGATGAGATACTTCTTATCCATCCCGTGGTGAGGGCATATGCGCTGGTAATCCTTGAATCGCTCCCATGCGTCATGTAGCGTCTCGCCTCTTTCTTGAAGGAAATAATTTATCCGGTTCTTGGCGAGAAGCGTTCGGTGGTCCGGGAAGAATTTCTGCATGAATCTTTGTTCCATTTCATTCCAGGACGTGATAGATGCAGCCGGCAAGTTGAAGAGCCAACGTTGTGCCGCATCTTTGAGTGAGAATGGGAACGCCGTAAGATAGAGGTCCTCTCGAGTGACTCCCGTTCCAACCTTTGTTGTGCTACACAACATCTTAAAGTCCGTAAGGTGGGAGTTTGGGTCCTCGTTCTCCATTCCACGAAAAGCCGAGTTGTTGAGCATTTGAATAAATGCTGGTTGTAGCTCAACTTGCGTATCTATCGTGCGGGCCATGCACGAAAGAAGCTGGGTGTGCTTAGGAGCGGTGTATGCTCCATAAGTCTCGTCTGCAGCCGCCATATCGGGAATACTTGCGTTTTCTCCGCTGCTTGCACTGTAAGTATCCTCCTCCTCAGAGGCTTGTTGCTCGTGAAAGCTCGTTTCCTCTACCTCAGATTCGGAATCGACTCCGACTCTCCTTTTCTTGCGCAGGTTCCTAAGCGTGCGTTCAACTTCTGGATCGTAGATGAGAAGTTTCTGTGTAGAGCTTCTCATGCAAGTCTCCTGCACGACAAGAAACAAAAATACCTAGCGTAAATCTGTGGTAGATAGGAAAAAGACTCGATAAAAACGAAAACAAACACAAAAACAAAAACAAACAAACACAAACACAAAAGACTCCGGAAAGGGCTAGATCCTAATCTAGCTATTCCTAATCTAAGCCGTTTTTAGTCCCCGGCAACGGCGCCAAAAAACTTGACGTGTGGAAACGCGAGTTATAATTAACCTAATCCACTTCACCGCAAGTATACGGATCTTGTAGTACCAGGGTCGATCTCAGGGACTAATACAACTAAACTAAGAACAAAACTAAACTAGGAAGAAAGGTGATAGGAGGGGATATGGTTCTAATGGTCCTAAATCTAACCTAAGGGTGACAACGAAACGAAGGTAAAGATGAACTAGATATGATGAATACTACGGGTATACGAGATACCGGATATTGCATACATGAACGACTAAAGATCATAGATCTACAACCTACTCTTGACGACGGGAAATTCATGCTCTATTGTCGAGGAGTGATTCTTCCGAGCCTAAACCTCCTAACCATGGATACATGCAACCCTGCCTTCCGACAGCCGATTAACACGTACCATGGCAGCATTAACACCGCAATCACTATCCCTAAGTTGGCTAACCGACCGGTCAGATTCTCATTAGCCAAGACTTAATCTACTACTTAGCGGACCGGATTCGTTCCTTAACCTTCCAGCAAGGTTCGATATCCATTGTTGTTGAGCGGTCAGCACTAACATATGATTGATATTGCTAAGCATAGAACCGTAAATCAAGAGTAAAAATCATAAAACTAAGCATTAAAGAAGATCATCGTTCATACATACAAATCCGATAACCCTACCCACAGTAGGGACTCTACTCACTCATGGAATACATGAAAACAGAAGATAACACAGCCCAATACATGATAAAACCCTAAGGAACTCGATGCCTCGACCTTCCCTAATGCGTTACCGGTGTACGGGACGGTGCTTCTCTTCTTCTCCGATGCTTCCCGAGCTTTCCCAGATGTTCTCCAGTGTTTTCTTTTCCTGTTTGTCGCCCCCCTTGCCCTAGATCTCTTCCTTTCCTTTTATTTGCTCGTTTGAAACTTAGATCTAGGTTGTTGCGGATCGCGCGGCCCGCTCGGGTAGTGATGTTACCCGGTCGGGTAAAGCCTTGCCCGACCGTGTTGAGCGTTACGCCCGATCGGGTAGTGGTCACCCGATTGTGTGGTTGAGGGGCCCGAGTCGCGTAAACTTACGGGGCAAATGGATGGCTGATTGCCCGAGCGGGTATTCAGAACTCGCCCGATCGGGTAGTGATCACCCGATCTCCTTGTTCATGTGCCCGGTCGTGTATTCTTGCATGGACAAACCCCGTAGACTTTACCCGAGCGGGTGAAGAATAGTGCCCGGTCGGGCACCCTTGTGATCTTGACATTCCTCTTTTCCGCTCGTTGCTCGGGTGTTCCTTTGGGTTCTGGAGCTCGGTCTCGGCTCTGAGTAGATTTTCCTTCAAATCTTGTGGTTTTTAACAGGAATCCTTCATTTTGATCTCATTTAGGCCTTATCGCCTAGAAACCTGAAAACCAATAAAACGGCTGTGTGAAGCTCAAAATAGAATCGGATAAGTATGTACGCTCGTTGCTCGGGTGTCCTTTTGGGTTCTGGAGCTCGGTCTCGGCTCTGAGTAGATTTTCCTTCAGATCTTGTGGTTTTTGACAGGAATCCTTCATTTTGATCTCATTTAGGCCTTGTCGCCTAGAAACCTGAAAACCAATAAAACGGGTGTGTGAAGCTCAAAATAGAATCGGATAAGTATGTAGACGATGTAAGAATCATGCGAAAATGATGTAAAAACCTATCCTAATAATGATACACTTTCAGTGTTATCAATGATATAATCATCACGGGAAGTGACATAGAAGGCGTGAAATCCACTAAGGTATATCTTAAAACTATGTTTGATATTAAGGATTTAGGAGAACTAAAGTACTTTCTAGGAATAGAAATATGTCGTTCTAAGAAAGGACTATTTCTATCCCAAAGAAAGTACACCCTTGATATGTTGAATGATCTAGGTACAATGGAAGGAAGAATAGCAAGAACTCCACTAGAACATGGATACAAAGTGATGTGTAAGGGGGAGATAGATGATGAGCCGTTTGAAGACCCTAAACTCTATAGGAGAATGGTTGGGAAATTGATCTATCTCACCATAACAAGGCCGGACATTTGTTTTGCGGTGAACCAAGTGAGCCAATATATGCAAGCTCCAACAACTTATCATTGGAAGATGGTTGAACGGATCCTAAGCTATTTAAGTGGAACAAAGGATCAAGGAGTATGGATGGGATACAACAAGAACATGGAGATTGTAGGATATTGTGATGCGGATTGGGCCGGGGACCGACTGGATAGGAAGTCAACCACGGGCTATTGCACATTTATAGGAGGCAATCTAGTTACTTGGAAGAGCAACAAGCAAAAGGTGGTTTCATGTTCAAGTGCGGAAGCCGAGTACCGAGCAATGAGGAAGTTAACCAATGAGTTAGTATGGATTAGAAATGTTCTCACGGACTTGGGCATTGAGACATCATCCCCCATTACAATGCATTGTGATAACCAAGCCGCCATCCACATTGCGTCCAATCCGGTGTTTCATGAGAGGACAAAGCACATTGAAGTGGATTCTCACAAGGTTAGCCAAATGATTGAACAAGGAGTAATTCTACCATGCTATACAAGAAGTGAAGATCAATTGGCCGACATTACCAAGGCTACAAGTAAGAAGATTTGTGAGTCCATATTCCCTCGGCCTGGTCTCACAAACATTCAGACATGATATGTCTAACATGGCAATGAATTGTACTCTTTTTCCTAAGTGTGGTTTTGTCCCATTGAGTTTTCCCTCTTAGGTTTTAATGAGGCAAGGAACCATGGGTCAAGCTTATCAATAGTAGTACACTATAGTTAAGCTTGAGGGGGACTGTTAAGAATTAATTCTACATATATGAGATTAATCATATATGGATAGATTAGTTCTTAATAATCTCCTAAGGATTAAATAAAACACACACAACTATATTTGGTAGTCAAAGTGGCCGTTGGAAGGAAGGAAAGGAATATTGCTATTTTTGAGTAATTAGAATCACATGTGCAACTCAAGAAACCAAGCAACAAGGAGCTGTCCCTTTCTCCTCTATAACCGTGAAAGATGAGGACAAATTCATTAATTATGTTGTACTTGTTTACTTCTAATTGTAGTTTAAATTCAGCTCATGGTCTCTATATATAGAACCACTTATGTGATGCTTAAACTCATGGAATGAATTCAAGTTTATTCCTAATTCTTCTTTCTATTCTCTTAGTTCTACAAACATCTTATTCTCTTCTTAAACACTCAAATTCTAACACACCATCTACTGCAAAGACCATTCAACCTCGTAAACTCTATCGGAAGTGTCTGCGATAACCGAATAAATTTACAACAACGCCAAACTAATGCATATGCGGCCTGATTTGATGAATCGAATAAATCGGTTTGAGTTCACTTACCACTGCATCTACGGCCAGATTTGAACGCGTGACTGGTACCGTGAAAACCCTCTCACTAGAAGAAGATGACCCTGACATCGAATCGCCGTCACGAGTCGTTTGCATTTTCGAAAAGATGATGATGATGATGATGAGAGTTAGAGGAGAGAGAGTGTGTGTCGTTATTAGAAAAAAGGAAATGACTGGAATACGAAAAGACATGACCCTAACATCGAATCGCCGTCAGATGGAATTCGAAAAGTTTGTTCAAATTTTGGTGAAAAGTTCGGCGGGAATTCTGGTGAAAATGAAAATTATTATCTATATTGATTCTAAATTAGACATTTACAATTCAAATATATTGATAATGGCATGTTCCATTCTTCTGCATTCTTCTTGTTCGGTATTGCATTGGGTCGCTTGGTCTCATATATGGATTATTTATATTATTATCTATATTGACTCTAAACTAGACATTTACAACTCAAATATATTGATAATGGCATGGGTCGCTTGGTCGCATATATGGATGAATAGATGCGAAATCGACGAATTTACTAGTGTATAATGATAAAATGACAAAAACTAATCAAAACAATACATTTACAAGATTCTAAATCAAAACAATACATTTACAACGTCAATCGAAGACTCTGCACGAATTCTATTTTCATTGTAGAGATAGTTCATTGAGGGTCGCATGGGTCGCATGAGTTCACTGGAGAGTTATTACATTAGCAGAGAGTGACCCAACACCGTCACCTAAGTCATCTCCTGCCATGTACTTCGTCTTCCAGTGACATTTGAAGAACGACCCAACACCGCCACCTAAGTCACCCCCGCAACTCGTCAGTGACTGCATAGAGCCTGAGTCGTCGATTACCAATTGGTTCTCTGTGTAAAATTGATTTTCTTGTGTATTACAATTGAATTTCAACTTATTATGAAGTTGTGTTAATATTTATTCTTTTTAGTTGTTGTATAAAGTGATATTCCTCTTTAAAAGGACATGCTTCTTTTTTTACGATATATTAATATGTTATCAACTTATGTTTTATAAAAAGCAACACATATGGATATGCATAACAATCAAAAACCATATTAAAAATTTTGGACTATAAACAAATGAGTTCAATCTATATACATATACATAATAATTGCATATAAGTTAAATGAGCAACTTCTCCATGCTAGTCGGCTACTATCTCTTTTCAGCGATTTGATTTCAAACATCGATTGACTAGATTCATTATCAGGACCTTCGACTTCATCTTGGGGATTTTCATCACCACCCACATGTTTTGTTATAGTTTTACTTTTGGTCTCTCCCGGAGTGGCTGATACTCGAGTTCCTTGGTGATAAAGGTTCCTAATAACAGTTCGAGTTTTAACATCAACCTGGAGTATTTCTTCCCAACATATTGGCCCACTTCTCGACAATATTCAATCAACTTGTCGACAACTTTGTCTTTCTCGTCCTCTAAATAAACATAATTAACGGGACCTTATTTTTCATTCTTTGCTTATGGATGCTCTCAATATCCGAAAATTTTAACAAGATAAGATAACAAAAAAAGAAAAGTTCTACCAAAAATTAAATATAAAAACTACGAGAACAACCCGCAATTACCAATATCCTAATACCACCCACTTTCGTAGATTGTTTAATACACTAGAATGGTAATAGTTGCAAGCATAAAACAGTCATATAAAATCATTAACTATACGAGATTTACTTTAAAATTCCCTTACCATTATTGGGAGGAAACTATGGAAGTTCCATATTGGTGATGAGTTGTTGTCTTTATGTTGGTAGTTGTGAAATTTTCATGCATTTGTTTGAAGTTGTGTCCATCGTCTCCAACAAAAAACATCGCGTCGTTAGATAAAAATCGAATGTTGTAATTTTCTTTTTCAAAAGTATCATCGTCAAAGGATATATATATTTTTGTAATTCCAGTACTAAAGGTTATGAAGGAAGTTATATTCAGAGACTAGTTATCTCGAATCAACCACCCTCTACAAAAATTCTGGTGCTATCACTTGGCATCAGAGCCAAAATCACGAACGAAGGATGACGACAATCTGAAGCAGGAGCAGCAGCAGCTGAGGGAGAAGCAACCCAACCTGATGGAAGCATAGATGGCCAAACTTTCTAGGAATATGATAATAATAATGGCATCTTGGGGCGAGATCATGAAAATGGGAATAAAGTGGAGAGAAATCCGATGATAGGTTACCGTAAAAGGAATCGTTATTAGTGATGAAGGCCAAGGAAGTGGTGTACCAATCCAGATGCAAATGGGAATGCAAACTCAAGAGGATTGACTGTGCACACACAGAGAAAGCTAGACTTGCCTTTGTTCTCTGACACAAACCCGGATGACTGGGTTTTCCGAGCGGAGAAATATGTTACCGTAAACTAAGTTCCAGAGTGGGAGATGTTGGAACAGGCTCTGGGAAGCATGGAAGAGAATGCATTAACCTGGTCCAGATGGATCCAGGACTGGATAGTGCTGCGAGGATGGAATGATTTCAAGTCTCGACTCTGTAAAAGGTACAATGGAAGATACGAAGGTTCAATCCTTTGACAGATGATGAAGTTGAAGCAAGAGGACTCTATAGAGGCGTATCGAGTAAAGTTTGAAGACGCTTTTCTGAATTGATTGAAATAGAGCATCCAAAACCAAGTTAGTAGGTACATGCCAGTGGGGCTGGATGCAATAAGATTTTTGTGATCATTCATTCAAGTGGCCAACAAGAATATTAGCATTAAGAACAACCACTCAATCTGTAAAAATGTTCAAATATCATAACCGAGCGTTAAGCACAAGCCTTCTTTACATATTGGCAAAACTCTAACCCATGGTAATGGATCTATTTGGACATGGACTTAGAAAACAAAACGCAAAAGAAATCTATCTTAAACATAGGTACAAAACGAGATCCCTCCCTTATCCTAATATCGTAGTCTTCGATAGCTCCCTCGTGTTCCAAGTTTGTCGCCCCGTCTCTATCCTTTTCTGTGTTCTACTCTAATTCTACATGTGAGTCTCCGTGTGTGTCTCTGTGTGCTTCTGCACCTTTTCCTCTTTGGCCAACTGTCTTCTTTCTCTTATCCATGCGTTTCAATTTTCTGCCCAGCAGCCATTTTTATTTTCTATCTCGAGTGGCTGTTTCTATTTTATGCAGGCCGTGTGTTTCTAATTTTTAGAAGCAACGACTTGGTTTCCAATTCTCTTCAGTCGCGGTGTCTCCATTTTGTGGAGGTAGCAACCATTTTCCATTTCTTTTAAGCAGTGTGGTTTCCATTTCTTTTAGGCAAATGACTGGTTTCCATTTCTTTTAGGCAGCGGCTGTTATTTCCATTTCTTGTGTCCAACGTGTATTTCCATTGCTGTGAACCAAAGGAGTCATGGATGCTGACCATTTACAGCTGATAGGAGAGTTGTTTTGCTTCGTGTTGCTTCATTTGCTCGTGCTTATATCCCGATATTTTATTTCCTACAAAACATGAGAAAACGATAGAATAAGACTAAATTGTGCTAAATAACTCGGTTAAGTCCAAATAAATAATGAAACTAACTTTAGAAATGAGATGAAAAAATTGTATAAATTAGACGTTATCAAACTCCCCCAGACTTAACCTTTGCTTGTCCTCGAGCAAAATTAGAATTAAGCACAATAAGAGTTATGACAACAATCGGATACTAGCACGAGTATTTCAAGAAATCAGCCATCATGCACAACAACGCGTCATACAAACATAGACCTAAGTAAACTTAGTTCAGACTTCTTATCCACAGAAAGCCAAGAGCCGTGCAATCTTACACATAACCCAAGTTCATTTCACTAACTCCAAGACAACATCTAAGCAATCTCCATACCAATTCATCTATTCTTACGTGAGATATCATTCTTTTTTACGATCATTTTATTCTTCGTTTCTCTTTTCTTCTTTTTCGGTTTTCATTTTTTCTTTGAAAATTCGCACTCGGTTGCCGATTGGCACACTCATAAGGTCTTGTAACCATAAAAAAGTGAAGAAGTTACGTCATTGAAGAATGTTTTCTCTTTAGACCAAACTATTTGATTACGTATCAACTCTAACCCTTAAGACGTACAAAAACAGCCTCAACCCACCACTTAGACCCAAACCATCAAGATCGATGCACTCATGTCAATGTAAAGCTGAAATAATTAGAAACTTATTCTATTAACAATGGAGTGTAAGCGTATGGAGTTATAAAAATAGAGAAGCAAATCAAATAATGAACGGTATACACAGAGATATAAGTACTTGGGGCTGAATCCCAGGGGGAGAAATACAAATATAGGTCATGGGTTCATGTACAACTACTAGACTAATCAATATCTAAAAGTATTTTTCAGCAAAGCTAGGCTTTTATTCCCGATTCGAAAAAGTTGCATAAAGATGGATAAAGTTCAAAATTTCGTACTAGATATTCGTCCCTCTGGTCCTAACGAAAATAACGTAAATGCTAAAATAAAAAGAATAACTCAGCGTCTAATCCTAATCACAAACATATCACTTGAAGAGTACCATACTCGAATGGAACACCTTTTTAGTGTTCAAAACATATGAGAGGAACTCGCATACCAAGATTCAGGAGAGGATAAAGAAAGTTAGAACATGTGCACCTTGTATATTCTTGTTGTCCAGAGTTTGTGGTGCATTTGGATGTTGTATGCGTCTCTTCTAATGTGGATGATATCAAAGTGGAGAACCTGTGAAAAATAATCACACAATCCAAAAGAGAGAGAGAGTACGATACAACGTTACAGCTGGTCGAGTACATACATGTGAAAAGAAACAAATCTAAGTTCTGAAAATAAAAAGAAATAAGAAGTTACGAAGCTTGGGCTGCCTTCCGAGAAGCGCTTGTTTAAGGTCTCGAGTCTGACCAAGATGTTCTACTCATTAGGTGGACATCCTCTTCATTTTCGTGTGCATAGCTTCTCGCGTGCATAGGATGCCCGATCAAGTATAGCACACAGATCGATCGGACTCCTTGCAAAATCAGCCAGCCCGGTCATATCCTCCTTAGGCTCGATCATGTTGTGTTCTAAGATGAAGGCCTGGTCGTGCATCACGTGCAGCTCGGTCGGGCTGCTGTGGCTCTCAATTCTCTCTAAGAGGAACGCACGGGTCGGGTACGATGTTTGCTCGATCGTGCTGTTACAAAGTTGGGGCCTGATCATGCAGTCCAAATAGCTCGGTCGGGCTTGATGTTCTGTCACTTTGTGCCGAATATATTGCATGGGTCGGGCTTACGTCTTGCCCGATCATGCTGTGTTGTAATGGGGATACCGGTCGAGCACGACATGCTACTCGATTGGAGTTTTGTCAGCTTCATCATCGTCTCCTTCAAAATTCCTAGAATTTGTTGGTACATGAGCCTTTGTGGTAATGGCTTCATCTTCACCTTGGGTGCCTTTTTGATGCTCCAATTAGATGTTGGGCGTTTGGTGTAACTTTTCGGCGTTCCGAGAGAGTGTTTATGTACTCATCCGCGTCGCTCCTAGCTCGGATCGCACTGGAATGTACTCAATTGCGTAGATGTTTGTGGACTGATTCGCAAGGTCTGTTTTGTCCGACCTCAAGTTTTATCCGACCTCAAGTCCACTCGAGCCATGCTCATATGTGTGTGGGCTGAGCACTGCTCTTGGTGCAAATCATCCAAATTTTCTCCATTGGTTCGGATAACATTCTGTTGTACTCGAGCCGCGATCTGTGCTGCTCGGGTCGTGATCTATGCTGCTCGGCCCACGATATGTTGTGCTTGGGACGCACTTAGCTCTATGTCTAGGGTTCCTTCTTCTTTCCCTCATCCAATAGCTCGTTTGGGTCCTTGTATTATCCTTCTCCAGCTTCTATGAGAATCATTTCTAAGGAATCCATATCCTTGAATTCTTTAAGAACCTCCTCGGCTAGTTTCTCTAAGACATCGATGTAAAATACCGAACCAACCATGCACGACTGCTTGAGTGTGTCGTTTAGATTAAACTCCACTTCGTCGTCACCGAACTTTAATGTGAGTCTTCCTTCAACGCAATCTATGATCGTCTTTGTGGTGTTGAGAAACGGCCTCCCGAGGATAATTAGGATCTTCTTGTCTTCCTCCATGTCTAAGACAACGAAGTCGACCGGAACAAGAAATTTTTGACTTGCAGCGGTACGTCTTTCAGCAAGCCCTCGGGGGATCCTCACACTTCGATTAGCCATGCTGAGTGCCATCCATGTAGGCCGAAGATCCATTCTATCCTTAAGATCCAATTTCTTTTCTTGTATAGTGACAATGGTAACACGCTTACGTTTACTCTGACATCAATGAGTGCATGGTTAATTGCATAATCGCCTAGTTTAGAAGGGATTACGAATATACATGAATCGAGCATCTTCATCGATAAGTTTGGTTGCAGCATCGAATTCATCACCATCACGGTCTCTATCTCAACGCTCGCTTGTATGCAAGCACATCCTTCAAGAACTTAGCATATGATGTATCAGTAATTCCAGTACTGAATATGAAAGAAGTTATATTCGAAGACTGGTTATCTCAAATCAACCACCATCTACAAAAATTCTGGTGCTATCAGGTACCTACGGAGTCGTCTGCAATGCTACTGTTACAAAGGTGATTTCTTGTGCCATTCTTCACATTTGTGGCGAGCCCATGAAACTATGGTTCAGATTATGATTTATTTCGGTTTGGGTTTTGGGGTTTATGTGTATTTTGGGGTTCTGTGTTTTGGGAGGCTTGAATTGGGTTTTGATATTTCTGGTTGTTAATTTCATCGGAACCTTTTTTCCATAACCCATTTGTGATCATCAATGGACATTTCTGGGTTCTCATTGTTTTGTTTCCTGAAAATTTTGCTCTTTTTTTATTGATTGGCTTTGATTTCTTGGAATGTGGTTCACTCCTAGCTTGTTTCTCAAACAATTCTGGGTTTTGCTGACATTTTTCTCATCCACAAAGAAATTCAATCTGTGATCTTAACAAAAATTGTTTTATTTTTTAATGAAATCTACAATGCTCTGTTCTACGCAGATGTGGCCTGATCTTATACAAAAGGTCAAAGATGGAGGCTTGGATGTTATACAGACTTCTGTCTTCTGGAATGGGCATGAGCCTTCTCCTGGAAAAGTAATTTAAAAAACTTTTTCATATTCTTCATTAATATACAAAAACTATATTCCCTTAGTTCTACCCTAAACTAAAAAAGTGTATTTTCCAGTATTATATGCGCAAAGAAGTTAAGCATCCAAATGTAGTAGAACTGATAGACGCATTTCCTCACAAGGAGATCTTGAAGCAGTCATTCACGATTCAAACTTATTCCTGTCTACCGTCGACATAAAATCCTACTTCCAAATGACATTAAAGGGACTTGCTTATTGCCACAAGAAGTGGATGTTGCATAGGTAAATTTATCTCTTATCGAAGTCTGCCTAATGTTTGTCTAGCTTTTTGGATTTTCTCTAAAAATGCCTCGCATGTGGTGTCAGGGATATATGAAGCCGAATAACTTTTTGATTGGATCCAATGGACAATTGAAGCTTGCAGATTTTGGGTTATCACGTATATATGGCAGCCCAAATCCTAGATTTGCTCACCAGGTATGAACTTCGTGCGATCTTATGGATCCTTTGCTCGCAATATTTGCAACACACCTATTCCGGTTTATCCATGGGGCTTGGAATGTCCTGACAATTCACAGTCAAATGAAATGGAAAACTTGGGGAAAGGAAAGCAATGGAGTTGTCAAGTGTAACATATACTTAATATTGATTTAAGCTTTTTCTTTTTAACGTTTGTCAATGCATAATAATGGACCAATGAGTCATGTTGGTTACGCTTTCTGGGAGAGTGTCATTATCTGCTTTCTTCTTTGGAGTTAGTTGTAATATTAAGGTTAGATCAGGTAGTCTCTGTTGCTGGCGTCACAGGAGAAACACACAATAAATTTATTGACTAATGAATTATATCTTCATTGAAATCATTGTTCTCTCTATTCTCATGCATGAAATGATTTAGTGGTGTAGCTCACATATCGATGGGATTCACAGCAAATAGCTGGTTGAATTTCGCTTTGCTAGGCGGTATAATACAATTACTTACATTTGACATGGAAAAACAGTGGAAGTTGGAAGGGCTCACTTTGAAACTGAGAGAGTACTAACCATGTTGGATGCACCAGTAAGACATGGCTGTCTATATCATTGTTTTTGTCCACTTGTGTTTTGTAACACTGTCGTTTCTCTGGGTCAAGGTTGTTGTTTCATTTTTTATTCTTTGTACACGGTGAGTCAAATCAAGAAAAATTAGCCCACAATTACATGTGCTCTCAGTAACTACAACATGATAATAGAACATAGAGACGGAAGGAAACCAGGCTAAAGGGTCGAATTACATTAGCCGTGTGAACAATGTGTTGCGGATCCTGAGAATCAATGGTGACAAAAGTATCTAGTATCACAGTTATTGAATCGCCAAGGACCATATATCCAATTACTTGATTGTATCCCCATAAATTCAAATCATGGTTCAAACCAGAAGTTTAAATGAGAGTGATCAATAATATCTCACCTCTGGAGCAAGGTATACTTTCTCTGCATTGGTCGAGAGTTTCCTTCATCCTCATCATACTGTTCTTCGAGATAGGCAAATTGTTGTTTGAGCTACTCAACACCAATGGCCATCACAAAGTTCACATAATCAACAAGGCATGACTAAGAGGATATCATTCAATTGTATACACATAAATGTGTGGATGGTACTCTGATATTTGTACAGTCTGAGAGAGTGTGGAAGAATATTACATCTCATAACTGAGGCAAAATAAAAGAATAAGCGTTACCTCACCGTACATGAGCTCTCTCACATCATCCCCTCATCAATTTTCTCCTTCCGAACTCAAAATTCAAGCTTTGAGATGGGCTGCCTTGAAGGTTCACAGTCCATCTTTTCAAACCCTTGAAATTTCGAATCAGCAAACGCCTACAGAAAGGCAGAAAAAGTTACGTAAAACAATCATTCGAACCAAAAACTTAACAAAAATCTGATGCAATAGCTATTCAATCACACAAAGCAACCAAAGATCTACCAAAAAGAAAAGAATGCTGGAAATCTGTTGTGGTTTTGTCCTTTCACCTTCATGTTGATTTCACCACTGAAAAATGAAAGAAGCCATGGAAGTTGTCGGAATATCTCATGAACACAGACCAATCTAACATTATATAAAATCATTGCCGAAATCCCTAACAACGATCTAAATGAGAATATATAGACATATATAAATCGAATCTGTGGGTTCGGATTCGAATTTGTATTTGATAATGAGATTCTATTATTTACGGATCGATTATTTATCTCTAAAACAAATATCTTTAGGTAGCCGACTATAGATTATACTAAATTACCAAAATATTTATATATTTCATATTATTTTAAAAAAATACCACTAGAATTTGTACACGATTCATTTTCTAATATAAGTGATAAAATGACAAAAACCAATCAAACAATATATTTACAACGTCAAACTAATGAATTCCAAATGAGGGTCGCATGCGTCGTATGGGTCGCATGGTCGCATGTATTGATGAATAGATGCGAACTCGGCGAATTTACGGGTTTAAGATGATAAAATGACAAAAACCAATCAAACAATATATTTACAACGTCAAACTAATGAATTCCAAATTAGGGTCGCATGCGTTGCATGGGTCGCATGATCGCATATATTGATGAATAGATGCGAACTCGACGAATTTACGGGTTTGAGATGATAAAATGACAAAAACCAATCAAAACAATACATTGACAACGTCAATCAACGGTTAAAACAGATTGTGACCCATGTGTACCTAGTTGAGTTGTGTATAACCAATGCCCGTGTTTCAAAAGTGATAGTAGTGTTTTAAGAACTCGGGGGATGATTAAACAATACATTTAACATTTTCTTCAAATGTCGATATTATTTATATTATTATCTATATTGATTCTAAATTAGACATATACAACTCAAATATATTGTTAATGGCATATTGATAATGGCATGGGTCGCTTGGTCGCATATATGCCAAATTAGGGTCGCATGATCGCATATATTGATGAATAGATGCGAACTCGACGAATTTACGGGTTTGGGATGATAAAATGACAAAAACCAATCAAAACAATACATTTACAAAGATTCCAAATCAAAACAATACATTTACAAAGATTCCAAATCAAAACAATACATTTACAAAGATTCCAAATCAAAACAATACATTTACAAAGATTCCAAATCAAAACAATACATTTACAAAGATTCCAAATCAAAACAATACATTTACAAAGTCAATCAAAGACTCTGCACGCATTCTATTTCCACTGGAGAAATAGTTCATTGAGGGTCGCATGGGTGCTTAATTATTTTTCCTAACAAACAATACATTTACAAAGTCAATCAAAGATTCTGCACGCATTCTATTTCCACTGGAGAAATAGTTCACTGAGGGTCGCAGGGGTCGCATGGGTCGCATGAGTTCACTGGAGAAATATTACATTAGCAGAGAGTGACCCAACACCGTCACCTACGACATCTCCTGCCATGTATTTGGTCTTCCAGTGAACATTTGAAGAGTGACCCAACACCGTCACCTAACTCACCCCCGCAACTCGTCAGTGACTGCATAGACCCTGAGTCCGCCGATTACCAAGACCTTGAGTAACACATAGACAGCACGATGCCCTGCGTCGACAATGGTGACTGCGCCACGCAGGTCACAAAGGTAAAAAAGATTTTTCATAGAAATATGGGTTAGATACGCATACTAAGAGAAGAGACGTAGACGTTAACTTATATACATGGGTCGGAAGGGTCACATGGGTCGCATGGGTCACATTGGTGGCAAGACAGGAGTCTGACAGCAAAACGACAAGTCGCACGAGTCGCATAGGTCGCATGAGTCGAACAAGGGTATTATGTGGTCGCATGAGTCGTCCATGGGTTACAAAGGTCACAAAAGTTATTCTGATGATATTCTATGAGATATTCTGGATATTTTCTGATATCTTATTTAAATCAGAATTATTTTCGAAGATTGTATAATATTATGCGATATTATATTTCCTTTTCCGTATAATATTTTCGAAGATTGTATATTGATTCGACTTCTTTCATAATCTTACGAACAATAGATGCAAAATAAGACATTTTCAACGTTTAAATATTGATTACATAAGGTCTCAAAGGTTACAAAGGTCACAAGAGTTACATAAGGTTACATAAGGTCTCAAAGGTCACAAGAGTTACAAAACGTCAGAAAGAGGTTTAAGAAGAAGAACATGAAGATGAAGAGTAAAAAAAAGCCAGAAAGAAGAGGAACAAGCAAATTTAATCGTTTGCGTCATCTTATTTCCATCACTATCCTCTAAATAAAACTTGGAACCTGAGCTCCAATCTATTGATTTCTTCTTCCTCATCAACCCACAGTTTATTCGGTGAGCTCCAGTCATGTATGGTGAGTTCCACGGTAGCTCTATTTGGCAGAAGAGGAACAAGAAGAAGAATATTGGTTTCTTCTTCCTCATCAACCCAAAGAGAAATCACCCGAC
>CM071864.1:16079838-16098089 GCA_036759665.1 Gynandropsis gynandra | reverse complement strand
TTGTTGTTCCTTGGTAATCGTTGCGAATAATTTCCTATGTTCTTCCTTTTCAAAATCCATATCGTATTGCATTTCCTGCCTTAAAATTGTGTTGCTGATTTCATCCACTATGCTTTTATCCGGCATAGGCATGCTAGGATAATCTGATAATGACTTATCATGTTCGCTTAGAATCTTCTGAATCTCTATCAAAGTGTATTCTTGAATCTCTCTATCAGATAAGCGAAGGTCGTTGAATTTGAATTCCTTTTTTTTTCCTATTCAATATATCATTTGCCAAGAACTTCCAACAATCATTCCAAAGATCTAATGGATTGGTCACCTCACAATATAGCAATAAAGTCACGAAGAGACATCGTAATTGTGATGGCATTGCCCATTTAGCAGCCTCATTCATCGCTAGTCGCCACTCGTTATCTCCGTCTAACAGACCTCTCGCAATGCATGCCTCTTTATAAGTGGTATATTTGACACCATCGACTGTCTTTATGTCATCATAACTGGTAGGTCCTTTGACAATGTTTAGCAACATTCTAAGATAATATAATTCCCCTGAAGCTGGGTGGATGTTGACTATTCGACCAAGCGATAATCCTCTTCTCCTCCGAGACCAAAATTTATCAGAACTGTTCCAAACGAAAAGTGTTGGGAACTCAACGTATGTCAGTTCTCTAGCATCCTCTGATATTTTATTCATCTTCATCCATTTTGTAAACATAGTTTCTTCTATACCTGGTCTTGCCATGACTCTTTCAAGATCTGAAGAATCTTCAAAAGTCAAACTCTGTTCATTTTCCAAATGCACCAATAATCGCATAACCGAGGGTTTCTGGTGGTGTATGTTGAAGGATAAGATGCGCCAAACTGCTTCACATGAAGATAGATAACGACACTCGAGATAATTAGTTATCTCATTTATTTCCATAGTCGGTGCCTTATCTGTTCTTGTTGTACAGTCATTGTCGATCCCCCTCTCAATCAGTAAAGATGCTTTATCCACTCCTTTTGTTATATATTTAAATAAATACTTTATTGCATTTGATCTACTGCACCATTCGACATTGATATGCGCCTTATATTTCTTGAGGATCTGTAGGTTATGAGGAACAACATACCGATTATCCAGTTTGATATCACCCTTCATCGCAAATTTTTTCTCGTCTTCCCTACGACGGTAGATGACAAAACCTGATTTCTCCACATATGTGCAGTCAATGTATGTCCTAGGATATTTCTTCGTGCAAACACCATTTTCCATGCATGGCGAGTTTGTGCGGTGTAACCCACAAGGGCCATGCATCATGTGTTGTTGCACCAGATTGTATCCTTCCCCATCTAGCTCTTTATCCGGTAATTCGGCTTGTATAAACTTATCGATTTCCTCAATTGTTGGATTCTTGAACATAGGTTGTAGCCATATCAGAATATGTGCATGTGGTAGCCCACGCTTTTGAAACTCAATAGTGTATATAACTATTTGAAACATGTTCATCACAAAATGTTAGTAATTACCTAAGAAATAATTATAAAGTCAACAAAGAGTCTTTCAAAATTAATTGTGACGTACCTGCCATTGGTTTTGGAAAAAAAGTGCCTGCATTGATATCTTCCAAAAGACAATCTAATTTCAGCTTAAATACTCGGCTTTCAATGTCTGGCCTATCACATGCGGTTCCTCCATCGTACATCTCGAGGTGATTCCATATTTCAACCCATTTTGGATTTGCAGTCATTGTCACAAAGAGATCTGGGTTCCCGTACCATCGACATATAGCCATTGCATCATGATAGTTTTCAACCATATAGCGTGGTCCGCCAGTAAAAGAAGGGGGCAATATAATTCTCCTTCCTATGGATTTAGCAGTTTTCTCGCCCTTTCCAATAGCATCGAAGACATTATTATACAAATCAGATCGTAGCTTTTTCTGATTATTTTTGGCCCAACGTATTCGTTCTTGTTCAATTGCAGTGTATGCATCAACAACATATTGTTGGAAAAGTCTACCGCCTTTGATTACCGTTTTGCCTTCAGACAACCGCGTCTGAATTTGATATGCATAGTATTCCCGCATTGTGACGAACGACCGCTTAATCTTCTTCCCAGAATCACTGTATGGTATCTCCTCGTGAAACCCATGTTGTCCATATGGGAACAACAACGGATATTGTAAACTCATAAATAATGGATGTAGATCGCTTATCCTATAAAGATTTCCAGATGGTTTCAACTGTAATACAACATCTCGTTCACCAGTTGTTGAAGCAAGGTCTCCTACAATTAAACCAGCAACTTCGTTTCCTGTCGGTAATCCATATTGTTTGCCTTTCTTACGGGGTTCAATCAATCGTAGTGAAAAGTCCTCAAAATTGCCCGCTTCATAACGGTCACGTGCCTTACGGAACATTTTTGCCAGGTGGTTATGATCATCAACCATTTGTATAAGGGCAGCAACAATTTGCTCGTTTAGAGCTCCAGCACTTGGAGTACGCCTCATCGTATTTATACGATTATGAACCTCATTGGCAGTATCATATATGTAAAGTTGTGCAAACTTTGGAGGTTCACCTTGAGTAGGAAGTAAAGACCCTATCTGATGATGATTTTGTCCATGAATGCGGAATGTGAATGGTCCAGTACCTGATGTCACAGAATGGTCTATCTTGGCACCTATTGACGTGAAAGCCAATATTGAGTTGTATGCTCTAATGTTTGTTCTGAATTGAGGCGATTGGTTGTAAAGTTCTTCGAGCAAAGATGGCGGGTCGGGGACTTGTGGTAAACTAACGCGTCCTTGCATGCAGCACAAGCTAAATAGCAAATTTCCCGTTCTTTTGTCTCGTCCCACACTTTCATCACGCCAGACTAATGCATCACAGTGTTCACATTTAATGATAGACTCACTTGGTTGAATAAGTGTAACTGCCAAACCTAATAAGGCGCAACGTTAAGTACGGGAAATTAATTTGATAAACCAAAAAGTCGTATATATTGTGAACATACCTCGTCGCCTTCGCAGTGCTTTCTTCTCCAACATAAGAGATTTTCTTAAAAATCGTGCAGCTTTATAAGTGTCTGTTATATATAATGCACAACATAATTGTAAAAAAGAAGAATAAATTAAATATATAGTTACAAACGGGAATTTAATGAAAAATTGTGTGGCATCATGTAGAGAAGACTCGTAAAAACCTTTTTCTTTCAAATGATCTGCATCATGACACTGTATTTGCTCCATACGACACAGATATTTCGTTGAAAACCAAGGTCTATGTTCAACTATAGAACACAAACATGAATATAATTAATGCAATATTGTCAGTGCAAATAAATTAACCCGAAATATTCTAAATCGTATGAATTTAAATGCATATACCGTTTGTAGAAGTATTTGAGTATTCACCACATTTTGTATTTTTAACTGAATCGTGACGCTGAGGCTTCCTCATATTGTAAAAAATTCGTAAAAAATTATATGTACAATCAAAAGCAAAGAATTAAAATTTATAGTTATTATTTCAAAATTAGGAAATTTTTTTCAGAACAAATACAAATTAAGATAATATGTAAAATCTATTTTTAAATATTTAAAGTATATGATAGAGTGTTAAGAAATAGTAAGTTGAATATATAATATAGTGAATAATAAAGTAATATATATAATATATATAATTTACATACATATTCTTCCCTATCAATACCCTATCAACACACCAAAAGAAGGCACAAGGCCCCTTCCTGCGCGTGCCTATGCGTTTCCATAGAAACCCTAACGGGTGACGGCCGGCGGCAAAAAACCGGTGGCGGCAGTTAGCACGGGCGGCGGAAGTAGAACTGGCGGCGGCAGGTAGCACGGTCGGCGGCTGTTAGCACCGGCGAAAGGACGGCCGATGACCCCAGGAGCGCCGGTCCTGTGCGTGGCTGTTCGTGGCGGCCGAAACCTAAAGGGTCACCTTCGGCGACAGAGACCGGCGGCGAAACTGAGGGCGGGCGAAAGGACGGCTGATGAATCCCCAGGAGCCGTTGGTGGTCGTGTCTATTCGGGGCGAACGGAACCCTAAAGACCCCGGTCGACGGTAGAGATTCGGCGGCGAAATTAAACGCCGGAGGACGGGTATGAAGCGGTGGAAGAGGAAAGCGGCGTCTCAGCCGAAGTAACCCAACGGTTCGCGGGTCGGTAATGGCCGAATTAGGTCCGAAATCGCGTTGTTGCAGCCCGTTCGTTTCAGCGAGCAAAGGTTCGTTTCTTTGGAACCGCCGTGTCCATATGAGCTTTTTGGGTTTGTTAGAGTTCGTAGGCTGGCAGTGGTTTCGGTCGGTTGCGGGTTTCGTAAAGTGGCCGATTGTTTGGTTCAGAAGGGGAGTAACTAGGGATTTTCTTAAGGTTCC
Organism: Gynandropsis gynandra; assembly: GCA_036759665.1. NCBI lineage: Eukaryota > Viridiplantae > Streptophyta > Magnoliopsida > Brassicales > Cleomaceae > Gynandropsis > Gynandropsis gynandra. The sequence continues at coordinate 16,093,702 of CM071864.1, read as the reverse complement.
GATTCCGATGTTAGAGGAGCTGACGGATATTAGTGGTTGTGAAATTGGAATTGCAGGGTTTTTAAAAATAGGTTTGTTAACTTTCCTAAATGGTTTACGTATAACATAATTTTGGAAAATTACCTTTATCTCCAAACGAATGTAATATTATGTGGAAAGAGTAATAGTAAACTTAACTTTTAACTTTTAGGTTGTGAGCGGTTTATTGTGTTGGAACTAAAAGCAGTTTTATTGTGATGTGCGAGGGCTTTCTGGCAAGCAACAATGATATCGGTTGAGAGCAACGACGAAGGAGTCGAGTATTACAGGTATGTTTATAACACTGAAGCAAATTGTCTTCGTTATACACTAATGCAATGTTTGGAATAGGAAAGAAAATAAAAAACACACATGCCATTGGTCACTTTCAATATCTTAAAATGAAATAAAATCATAAAACACATACTGTAAAAGCCATAAAAAGGTTCGAATGAAGTAGAAATAAAAGTGCAAAGTTAAAATTCCTGAAACTAATTGAGCCGAATCCTCTTTCCACGGTCTTCTTCCTTAGCAACTAAATCTGTTTCCGTGCCATCGCCAGTGGCATTTACGGTGCCATCAATTGTACAAACCCCTTGTAATAAAAAAACGGATTACTTGAAATAGAAAATATGATTTAGAGACACGTAAATCAACCATAGTAAGTTTAAGAAACATACCTCACAAACATTTTGACCGTTTATATCTAAAGTTTGGGGCTGAAATATACGTGCAACCGTAAATGATTGATGATTAGGCGTGAAATTGTAGGATGTTATTTTTATTTGAAATGTAAAACTCATTCGATGAGGTCCCTCAAACATTTAGGAACAACTTCACAGCCGTCACCCTGTTGTACAATAAAATGTTGAGTTAGAAATCTAACACCGGAATATACATAAATTCATTTAAAAAAAAACATACATCATTTTCAATTAGGTCAGCAGCTTGTTTGTTTGTCAACTTGGAAATCTCCCGGTCAAATGCAACAAAATGTGCAATTTCTTCACCATCATCAACAACTAAATCGACTCTAAACCTTGTAACCCCAATCGTGTTTGTGTCATGGCAATAGCTGCAAAGCAAAGAATCATTTGTTTTTTTAAGTTTCCTCGCACATTTCCCACATGCAATGTATGTCCACCCATTATTAGTTAGCACGTCTACCACCCGAGCATGACAGTAGAATTCTGCCTCCTGCATTTGTAAACGGTGGTAAAATGATAAAATCAAACTATGGATTTAAAAATATACAATATACAACATTGTAGAAATCTACCTTATGTTCAGTGTTGGTTATATATTCATGTAATTCCAGAATCGAAACTGTTTCCATCTTGACAACATTGTTGATTTTTTCTTGGTTGTGAACAACATCATCAAAACCTTCTTTGACGCTGTTAAAAACGTATTAACATGACACATGAAACATTTAGTTGAAGCATATTGTTATACATATAAATACACAAAGACTTAATAAGAAAAAAAAACAACTGACCTTTCAATGAATTCAACTAATGCTGAAGCTTCACCATCAAAGTAAAATCGTGTCGCCGAAGTAGCATTCAAATACAAGTTACCTATAAAAGGGGTGTAGAAAAAAATAGTATAAGACATGCTTACAACAATAGAAGAACGCTTATTGAATTGTAAACAGCAATACGTGATGTCTGAAAAATAAATAACCTCCTACAAACTTGGGGTTCAAGCTTGTGGACAAGATGGCAGATGGTTGTGTTCCAAACTGTTCTAGTTTTGCACGCAAATCCATTGCTTTATGGTCCCAAGCAGTGATGTTAATGTCCATACCCCTACCATAATCAAGCACACATGATAATCAGTCAAAGATTAAACATTGGGACCATAGATGCTATCCATCATAAGTTTTGAAACTAAAATTTTCCTTAACAATTTGTATAGAAGTGTCACAAAATTCAGACAATCTGGTTGAAACATTTAGGCGCAAAGAAACGCTAGAATCCGTAAGTTTGAAATTGCTAGTGCTAGCAACAACATCGAAATTTTGGAATTGTAGTATAGATCCCTCAGTTAAAAACGGCTTGAAGCGGTTAAAAAGGATGCAACTAACACTCCCTTGAATCAAAGAGGCCTACAGGAAAAAGGAAATAGGGAGTTATAATAAACAACAGTTTAATTATAAAATACACAGAATGCATTGAGAAAACACTCAAACCTGTGCATCAATGAGAAGGAAATCAAACCACATTATTTGCCCGCCTTTCTTGGCATTTCGGGCTTCCCAAATGCGGAAAAGCCTAGCAACAATAGGCTGTGAACAACGGCCTATTGTTAGAGAACTAAACATTATGTTTGGCAAAAGGCTGTTGGAGTTCATGGGGATAATGTGTGGAAAAAACAAAGGATTTGTAGGAGGAGAGTAGGAATTTTTAGTTTGGAAATGCTGTAGTTTGTGTGAATGAGATGAGTGATTTATATAGTGGAGGAAGTACAACAGTTAGTGTAATTTTTGAGCCTATATGACCGGTAATAGGGTGGAGGGTAATTGGGTAATATTCTGCATTTATTATGAAATTGAATAGGTAAAAGGCTAATATTTCAGCACGGCATAAGCAATAGATTGGTGGGTACGTTGGCTGTTACAAAAGATAGTGTTAATGAGATTTAGTGTGCATTATTGGGTATTATGAGAGGAGTATGGGTTAATGATAGATTTAATCCTGGTTAGTGTTAATGAGATTTATGATTGTTAATGGGATTAATGGTGAATTAAACAAAATTTATGGTAATAAAAGCATTGAAAATGAAGAGGTGAGAGTTAGTGCTGATTAGTGGATATTAAGAGCTGTGTAGTGGGTATTAAGAGGGTTGTAATACAGATTTAATTCTGGAAAAAAAACTGAATACTTAAGAAATTGTGATAAGGGTAAAGTTGTTACATAAGCTGTTACTGATAGTGTTAATGGGATTTATTCTGCATTATTGGGTATTATTATTGCATTATGCTTTAATGATAGTTTAAATTCTGTATGTTAGTGGGTATTAAGAGCTGTTATAGTGGGTATTAAGAGGTTTATAGTACAATGGTAGGTCTGGAAAAAAAACTGCTGTTTTAAGGATGGTTGGAACGCCCTTGTACGCTATTACCTAAACAACTTTGATGGTTATTGGCAGTATGTATTGTTGTCTGTTACCATAGTCCTTGAAGCTACTTTGGTAGTAATGTCATCATGAGCCTGAAATCTACACTGGTCGGGTTTAAATTTGTGGTTGTGGAAAGGATGCGGTTTGGTTATTTTGATTGCATTGTGATTTAATGGTAGCTTAAAATCTTGATGTTACTTTTTTTTCTACTTGAACAATGGTTAGTAAGAAAAATGGTAATTTTTATTTGAACAAAGAAACTTAGGTATATTGTAGTATAGTGTACACTTGCTGAGCATTTTACATAATTCTGGATGTTAAGGGTTGTCGTTTCGATTTTCTGATACGCTGAACCGTAGGTATATATTTGGATATCCAGTGAAGTAAAATGTTGCTTTCTATAGATAACGCATAAGAAACAACATGTGATTCATTGGATATTTTTACAAAACCCTTAAGAACCAAACACTGTTTCTTGAACATTTCCAAGTGATCCTTGTACTTCCATATGACGTTTAAGTCCGTTTTGACCTTCACAGTTGCAAATTCCTTTGCTTTGTCACTAACTTTTGTGTTCTTCTCCCTAAATATATTCCAAGTATTATTCCATTATTTCTTGAATATTGACTGCCAAATATGATACAACACTGCATTCAATATAGTTTTGACTGCCCAAAATGATACAAAACTGCATTTAAAATAGTTTGGAAATTTAGATTTTGGGGAAAAAAAAAGCATTAGGATCCATTTGTTCAACTTCACCTGTGGAAGCATCTTCAATAGGATTCTCTAGGTCAGGCGTTTTTTCCGATACGGCAACATCCCCAATTTTAGCATCTGCATGTTGGTGTTCCCCGTATTGCCTGACAAAGCTGATAGACCACTGAAATCAATATAATTGGCAGTATAAGGATTGTGATAAGAAATAACATTATGAGCCATTTGTTCAACTTCACATGTCGAAGCATATTCAATACGATTCACGTTGTTTTCTTTCAATGTAATTTTTATCAGTTTCCATAATCTTTTCAACAATGGAATAATACTTGCCATTTTTTCTTGTCGGAACTACTTGGGTTTTTATATGAATTGCATCATCGAATTCCTTGCCATAATTCTCTGCGACACTGCCTATTTGTCAACCTCTTTCGTACGTTCATAGTTTCTGTGAGCATAATCATAATATTGTTGCAGATATATGGTTCAAGAAGGTTAATGGAGTGAGGCAGACTGAAGAACATCATAAACAATAGAATTTACACTTTCAGGAAAAAATTTATTTTGGATGTGTTGCATGATTGCATCATAAACATAATAGGAAAAATCTAAGAGGATTATGGGAGTACGGAAGGAAATAATACGAATTTACCATTGGTTGCACTTGTATGTATTGCATCATAAACATAATCTTATCTCATTTTAGGTATGGTTCAAAAAGATTAAGAAAGTGAGGAAGGAAATGAGGGAAGAGAGGATCTACCAAGGATTTTGAAATACCACTACTGAGTTTCTGATTTTGACAAAACTGTAGCCTTTAATATTGCAATGAATGTGGAAAAACCTGTAACGTATCATATTTATTTATATTGTAAATATAAAAGTAATTGGTTTTTTGTTGCTTAGGTGGCAGCATGAGAAGCCAAGGATTTAGCAACTTTTTATATATAGATTTTAGAAGATGTGATCACCAAAATTATTTGAAAGCAAAACATAGTACAATGTAATTTGTGATAAGTAATTAATACGTTTGAATTGTTTCTTTGTTGTTTGGAATCATTATCAATAATAGATATTGTGTTCTTTATATACTTATTAATTTTTTAGTTAAATATAATATCACATAGTTGATAAGATTTAGATATAATAGTCAATCAGTTTGTGATTTTTAATGGCGAGGACCGTGAACAATAAACAATAAAGATCAAAGAAGATTGAATAGATAATTATTTTATTCAATTGATTTTTTTTTCTTTTACAAGTTTGTAAAATACAAAAGGAATGATACATATTTAGAGGACAAGAGTATTATAAAAAGATGAATTTTTCCTCTCTTCTTTGGTGTTGTCTCGTTATCAGAGATAGAAAAAGAATCACTTTTCGTTTTTTTCATGAATTTTAATTCTTTGTTGAATCAATATGTACGAAGCCTAAAAGTTTTTCCTTCATTCAAGGCACATGTAAGTGAAGACCTAAGAAGTGCAATCGACAATCTGAGCGAAGCTCAAACATTTCTTCTTCATTCAAGGCACTCTTCCATTGTTTCATCGTGATAGTCAGAAGAAGGTCGAGCGGTAACCCGACGAACGACGTCTAGCACAAGGAAAACACAAAACAAGAAGGGGCCCAACAAGTTGAAGTCGTGGGTTCTCTTTGCAACCAGAATATACCCTGTGAGCGATAACACGACAACAGTCTTCAAAATCACATACTCGAGAATGACCTTCGTGTTGTAGAAAAATCAATTTTGTCATGCTTGATGTCAAGCGTTCAACAAAAACAAACCATTGCTTTAACCAGCATCATGAATACGATCACATACGAGTAGAGGTGGTTGATGGATGAGGAGATTGATGATCGGAAATCAGAGTTTTATATTTCCAAGACCACTCTACTGCAAGTATACTGTTCGTGTAGTACAAGGGTCGAACTCTGGAGACTAGTGCAGCATTAGAACTAAGATGTCACAAGAAGAAGATCGATTAATAGATGAATAATGAACTAGAAAATAAAGATAAGTAAAGATAACGAAGCTAGACTCGGCAAGATGGAGCATCATGGGTTTCGGGAATACCGGAACATGCAATGGATGTTTCTATGGATCATGAAATCGGTTTGTATCAATCGATGGGGAACTAGAATCTAATTCTTTATCTAGGAAAGCAACGTCACTCATCTTCCGATGTAGTGCGGAACATCTAGATGCATGAAGAACGATAGGGAATTTAACCTCTAATGTTGGAAATGACTCTTCCAAGCCTAAATCCTCTACCTAGGGAATCAACGTCACTCACCTCCTGATGTAGCGCGGAACTACTAGATGCATGAAGAACAATAGGGAACGACCTCTAATGTCGGATGGGAATTCGACCTTTATAAACGGAAAGGAGTCTTCCAAGCCTAAATCCTCTATCTAAGATATAAACATACTCACCTTCCGATGCAGTAAATCTACAACCTAGATGCACGACGAACAATGGGAATTCTACCTCGATTATTATCGTTCCTAAATAGATTAACTGGTCGGTCAGATTCTCATTAATCTAAATCATTCGAAGGTTGATTCATGAGACTCAAGTCTGACTCTTCCAAGCCTAGACTAATCTCCAATCTCCCTCAAACGTGCCTAATCTCAGTCGAATAGATCTAGTCTTATTCAAGCATGAAATCAACAACGTATGAAGGCATTACGCACATATCTATAACCTATCGAACCATTCAATTGAACAAAAACGAAATCAAGCATTAATGAATCAAACTATCCATTACAATGGCATCCCTAACCCATGGCAACAGATCTACTCAGAATACATAGGGAAGCAAACAAAAACGAAGTAAATGTTCATCTCCCCTATCATCCCGAGCGGTGGCTTCGGATGAATCCTTTGGGTGGCCAGAGTCTTCAATCGTGTTCTCTCCTTTTTCTCCTTTGTCTTTTGGGTCCCTTCTGCCGTCTGTGCCTCGTCCCCTTGCCCTAGATCGCTTCTTTTTTGTTTATTTGCCAGTTCAAACATTCAAACTAGGTTGTTGCGAGAAAGGCAGCCCGCGCGGGCACATGTTTCACCCGGTCGTGCATCCATCAGCCCGAGCGTGTAATTTCTTGCACCATTTCATCTGACACCATTTCCACATATGGATTGGTCATTTGACACCATTTCCACATATGGATTTGTCGTTGATGCTTTATAAATAATTTCTTCATTTCTTTCACTTGTATTTCTTGCACAATATCTCTCACGCCACAATTTTCGATGTGAAATAACCAAATTTTGTAATTCTCAACGAAACCCACCTTGTAAAGATGTTTGCAAACAATTTCTTGACTTCGATACTTCATGTTTTTGCATCTTTTGCATGGACATAACATTGTCCCGCGTTCTTGAAACAAAGTTTGCATCGATGAAAAACTCATGAATTGCTCCAATCTGTGTAAGAATTCTTGTGTAATCTCTTTTGTTATAGGATCTTTTCTTCTATTCGTCCACTCTCTTGATCTATATATATATCTCTATTTGAAGAAGACGATATTTTGTTGAAAATATATTTGTTTTTTATGGTTTGATGCTAAAACCTTGATAGTGATCATTAAATAGTGTTATTTGCAATGTACATCCGTTGGAAACCTCAACGGATTCTCGTTGCAAGTTCACGTGAAATTATTCCACCGTCAATCCTCAAAATTAACAATTTCAACGGGCATCCGTTACAATTTCCAACGAACATCCTTTACAGTTTGCAACGGATGTTCATTGGCCGGTTTTTGTGGTTTTCTAACGGCATTCCAACGGACGGGAGCAACAGAAGAGATCTGTTGACCGTCCATTGCTAAATGCGATGGATTGCAATGGATGGCGGTCCGCTGGACGTTCTCGGGTATCCGTTGCAATCCGTTGGTTTTTTCATCAACGGACGAATCTGTTGCTCCGCCCGTTGCAAATACCGTGTTTTTTTTGTAGTGCGAGATTATGTGTTTTTTACCTTTGTAGTTGCCTTTTGCTTCCCTTTATGACCATAAAATTGAAAGCTATGACCCATGAAATTGACTTTGCGATTGTGTTTTGAAATCTCAGCAAACAAATGTAATCAAGATTCTCCTTGATAAACATACTATCGACAACGTACTCATCTGAAACATGCATTAAACAGAAATATGCATCTATTCACTAGACTGGAAAAAAGGGAGAGTGGCGGGGTTTGGGAAAGATGAAACGATGTATACGACTACAATATTTAATTTGTTTTTTCTTTAAAAAGGTTTAAACTGACGTGGCTCACTGAGAAGGAAGGAAAAATCCTCCCTTTTATATATATGACGAGTCCATTGTGTCACTGCAACATATAGTCCAATGAAACGACACTACTCGAGATGAATCTTAGGAGATTGGGAAGGTTGAATCAACTGCAGTCAATATGATTTAAATTGATATGATATAAAGTGGATCAAATCAAGTATACCTATAAAAGGACCCAAAAGTATTGATTCCTGAATAGCTCTGATTCACCGGCTCGTCTTCGAGGATGTTACACACCTACAAAGAACGAACGATTCATTGGATATCACTCAACAACGGTTTGCTGGATATTGCACACCAACAAGATGAATTCTTGAAAGAGAAATTCAAGATCAGAAATCAAAATTCAAGGTTCATCTACACATGCATGGCCGACCATAAGTAGTCAAAGAAAGCCATGCAAGACTTCAATGAATCATTAAACGCTTAGAAGCCATGCAAGGCTCGAATTAAATGAACTAAAAATATCCAAATTCAAAATAAAATATAATCGTAAGATAGGTTACTTTGATACGATTAATCGTATGAAGTCTCAGATCAACGATTAGGAAACAGAAGTGAGTCGCAACATCGTTAAAACCCCACCGTTAGAAAACCCCATGGGGCAAAACCAATGTAGGAAAATGAGTACACGCGAAACATTTACCCTAATTGTTGATCATTGCGAGTTGTGCTTTGGCTTGAAGTATGATGTGGATGTTGGAACTCTCTTGAGGACTCGAGTACTCGTCTTTAACTTGAACGGCCGTGAGAATCCCGACGATCGCCTCTTTGAGCTTCTTAGCTTTAGCTCGAGTCACGGGACCTGCTGGTAGTGTCAAGGCTTCCTCCTCTCTTCCCTAGCACGGGTCACGGAACCAACGCCCTTCTTTTGGGTCGCGTCCACCTTCCATCCCTTCGGTTCAACTCAGGTTGCTTCTTCTGTGGCACGGGTCGCATCCTTTGCGGTGCGGTTCGCATCCTCGGCAACACAAGTCGCATCTTTAGCAATGCAGGTTGCGTCCTCCTCAGCATAGGTCGCATGCTCCTCAGCACGGGAGCGTCCTCCTCAGCGCGGGTCACATCCTCCTCTTCATGGGTCGTGTCCTCCCCAGCACGAGTCACGTCCTCTTTATTCGCCACGGCTCGGGTTGCGGCCTCGATGTTATCCATGATCACATCATGCCCTCCCACTTGAAAAGGATTTGTCCTCAAATTCGTTTGATCTGCGACAAAAGGCACCAAGTCAGTAATGTTAAAGCTGGGACTCACATTACACTTATCTTTCAAGTTGATTTGGTAGGCGTGGTTGCTGATTCTTTTGGTCACTGTGAAGGATCCATTGATCTGGGACATTAACTTTGATTTCCGCTCGTTTGGGAATTGCTCCTTTCGTAAATGAACCCAAACTTGGTCGCCGGGCTCGAAAGTAAAATGACGGCGTCCCTTGTTTGCTTGCTTCACATTAAGTTTTGTTTTCTCTTCTATGTTCTTCCTAGCTTTCTCATGGATTTGTTGGACCATTTTTGTTTTGCTTTCTCCGTCCAGACTAACTTGATCACTCGAAGGTAACAACATTAGATCCAAATGTTAGGCAGGGTTGAACCCATAAACGATTTCAAAAGGTGAAATTTTTGAAGCAGAATGTACAACAGGATTATATGCAAATTCAGCGTGTGGTAAAAATTCTTCCCAAGTTCTCAAATTCTTTCTAACAATTGCACGCAACAGAGTTCCTAGGGTTCGATTAACTACTTCAGTTTGACCATCAGTTTAGGGATGACAAGTTGTGGAAAATAATAACTTAGTTCCTAACTTTGACCATAGAGTTTTCCAGAAATAGCTAAGGAACTTTGTATCCCTATCGAAGACTATCGTACTAGGCATGTCATGCAACCTGACTACTTCCTTAAAGAATAGGTCTGCTATATTGAATGCGTCATCAGTTTTGTGGCACACTATAAAATGTGACATTTTAGAAAACTTGTCTACCACCCCAAAGATTGAATCATTTCCATTCTTAGTCCTAGGCAACCCAATCACAAAATCCATAGATATATCAGTCCAAGGGTGAGTTGGGATAGGAAGAGGGGTATACAAATCGTGAGATTGAACTTTAGACTTAGCCTGTTTGCACGCGACTCATCGGTCACAAATTCGCTCAACGTCCCTCTTCCTGTGCGACCAGTAGAAGTGGTCCTGTAATATCTTAAGAGTTTTCGCAACTCCAAAATATCCCATAAGTCCACCTCCATGAGCTTCTCTAACAAATAATTCTCGCATCGAACAGTTAGGCACACATAATCGGTTATCATAAAATAGGAAGTCATCTTGCCTAAAGTATCGACCTGAGGCAAACTTTTCACTTGTTTTGTATACTTCCCCGAACTCCAAATTAGATGCATATAATTCTTTAAGTTGCTCAAACCCTAGCAGCTTAGCATCTAAAGTTGTCAACAATACGTACCTTCGGGATAGTGCATCTACTACGACATTTTTCTTACCTTGCTTGTACTTGATGACGTAAGGAAATGTTTCGATGAATTTGACCCACCTCACATGTCGTTTGTTGAGCTTATTCTGACCCTTTAAATATTTGGGTGATTCGTGGTCGGTGTGTATCTCAAACTCCTTCAGCCACAGATAATGTTGCCAAGTTTGTAAAGCTCTCACTAGCGCGTATAACTCCTTGTCATAAGTGGCATCGTTGAGGGTTGCACCTCCGAGTTTTTCACTGAAATAGACAATTGACTTCTGTTCATGCATTAAAACTGCACCAATTCCTACACCGGACACATCACATTCGATTTCAAAATTTTTAAAGAAATCCTGTAAAATGAGTAAAGGGGTATGAGTAAGCTTCTCTTTTAGCACGCTGCCTCTTGTGCTTCTCCCCACTTGAATCCAAAATTTCTCTTGATGCCTTTACAAAGCGACGATAGAACCCCACGAGTCCATGGAAGCTTCTGACTTCCACGGCGGTCTTTGGGCTCGACCATTCCCGAATGGCTTTAACCTTTTCTTCGTCCACCTTTACGCCATCTCCACTTACAACAAAACCTATAAACCTGATGTTATCCATACAAAAGGTACACTTCTTAAGGTTTGCATAAAGTTCTTCCTTTCTAAGTACCTTTAGGACCGATTCTAGGTGACCAACGTGTTCTTCAAGTTTTTACTGTAAACCAATATATCATCGAAGTAGACCACTACAAATCTACCTGTAAACTCTCGAAGAACATGGTTTATTAGGCGCATGAAAGCACTAGGTGCATTTGTCAATCCAAAAGGCATTACTAACCACTCATATAATCCATGTTTAGTTTTAAATGTCGTTTTCCATTCGTCACCTTCTTTCATCCTAATTTGATAATATCCACTTTTAAGATCGATTTTAGAAAATATCCTACTTCCATGTAATTCATCAAGCATAACGTCTAATCTAGGAATAGGATGTCGATACTTCAACGTGATGTTGTTGATTGCGCGGCAATCAACACACATGCGCCATCTGCGATCTTTCTTTAGCATGAGTACAACGGGCACGGCGCATAGCCTCATGCTTTCTCGGATTTTTCCCTTGGTCATGAGTTCCTCCACTTGCCTTTTCAGCTCCTTGGTCTCCACGGGATTGGTTCGGTAAGCTGGCCGATTTGGTAGCGCGGCTCCGGAACAAAATCGATTTGATGTTCAATGCCACGTATCGAGGGCACTCTCGTGCGGTTGTCTTCAGGAAAGACATCTTCATAATCCTGCAATAACGATGTAATCTCACTCGACAGAACCGGTGCAAGGTTAGTCAAGCTCGAGAGAGCTTCCTTAAACACGAATAACAATACCGATTGGTTAGAGTGAAGAGATTTCTTTATCTCACCCGATCTCGCGTAGAAGTTCGAAGACTTAAGTACGCGTTCTCCTTGCGGTTTTAAGTGCATTTTATCTTGTTGTACTTCCTTTGGCATCAAAGGAATAGGAACGGTTTTCCTACCATTAAACTCAAAAGAATGTTTGTTGAGATCCGATTGCCACGGTCTATCGAGAGTGATATGGCTCGCCTCCATTGGAAGAACATCACTCAAGATTTCGTCCTCGTATTTGCCAATTGAAATAGGCACGGTCACTTGGCTGGTCACATTCATCTCGCCATTTTCGTTAAGCCACTGGAGCTTATACGGTCTCGGGTGCTTTTGGACCTTCAACCCAAGTTTTCGGACCATGGTAGCGCTTGCAACGTTCGTGCAACTTCCTCCGTCTATAATCATGCTACACACCTTTCTATGAACAAGGCAGCGGGTGTGGAATACGTTTTCTCGCTGTTCTTGTTTGTCGGGCTTAGGCTGTACGCTCAAGGATCGTCGTGCTACCAACAACTCTCCTTTGGCTGATTCTTCCTCATATGCTTCGTCCGAGTTTTCAGCTGCTTCATCCTCGGATTCGAACTCACCGTCGTCACGAGTGATCACGACTCTCTTGTTCGTGCATTCCCTTGCATAGTGTCCCTTTCCGTGACACTTGAAGCATTTCACGTCCCGAGCCCTCGAGGTAGTGGCCTCGGTCTTTCCTTTGTCTCGTGGGGCCGCTGGAATCACTTTGATTGCGTATCTGGTCGTTGGAACAGATTTGTCTCTCCTTCATAGTTTGGTTTTTCCTCTCATTGATGACTGTATTTTCCAGCTCCAAAGTTAGAATGGGAGCTCCTTCTCCGCTGGAGTTGTTGTTCGATTAAAATTGCCTTATGGAGCATCTCTTGATTTCCATGTAGTGTTGCATCTCCAAGTTGTCCTGAATTTCATGATTCAAGCCTCCAAAGAAACGAGACATTATTGCCTCTCTATCCTCTGAGATAGCAGCCCACAACATCAGCAACTCCATCTCTTGAGAATACTCCTCACGGTTCGGTTCCCTTGGGTAAGTTTCCTTAGTCTTCTATGTATCTCTCGGTGATGATGGCTTGGGACAAACCGCTTGCACATGATGGCTTTCATTTCCAGCCACGTCACTACTGGCTCCTCTCCATTACGCCACCTAGAAGGCACAAACTGTCCCACCAACTCAAGGCGTAATCGTAGAACTCAGTAGCAGCAACCCTAACCTTCTTTGCCTCGGTGTAGTGTTGACAACCAAACACGAGTTCGATCTTCTTCTCCCATTCTAAGTAGGCGTCCGGGTCAGCCTTTCTGTGAAATGGAACGATTTTAAGCTTAATACCAGCATGGTCATCCTTCGAGTCGTCTCGGCGTTACCTCATTATCGCTGTCTCCGGTGACTACTTCGGGAGGAGGATGAACTACCTCGTTCGTAATAGTTGTTGTCCTGCTCATACTGATTCCTTTGTCGCTGTTGGAACACATGGATATCTCTTGGTTGGGTCTGAGTTTCATAACGAAACTCTTGTCGAAACTCCTCCATTCTGTTGCTAAGGCTTTGCTCCAATCGAGACGCAAGAGCCTCAATTAACCTCTCGTTTACTCGGATGGTTTCAGTTCCTTTATCTCCCATTGCGTTGATGATTACAATGCTGCAAACTCACGGTCAACCTGCACACTAGGCACACTGGAACAACCCACAAGCGAAACAAAAAGCGTATGAGCAACCAAGACTTGTAAGACAAAATATACGTAGTAACGAATAGAAACTATGCACGGTTCAATCCTAGCTACGGTCTAAAAAAACCAAAAAGCCGAGAGTGAACCAACCTTTTCTAGATCCAGCTCTGATACCACTTGAAACGATTC
>CM071864.1:16016068-16064934 GCA_036759665.1 Gynandropsis gynandra | reverse complement strand
TCACTCCTCACCTTAGGGCATGAATTTCCCGTTGTCAAGAATAGTTGATAGATCTATGATCCTTAGTCGTTTCATCTATACAATTCCCGGTATCCCGTACACCCGTAGTGTTCACCATATCTGACTTTATCCCTAACCTAATTTTGTTTGTCACCACTTAGGTTAGTTTAGAAATTTAGGATCACATCTCTTTCTATCCTTTTCCATCTTAGTTTAGTTTTATTCTTAGTTTAGCTGCTTTAGTCCCTAGAGATCGACCCTGGTACTGCGCGATCCGTATACTTGCGGTGAAGTGGTCTAGGAATAATTAAACTCATGTTTACACCACACCAGTGGGTGGGGCGAATGGTCACACGAGAGTTGCAAGAAAAAGCTCTCGATTCATCGGCTCGTCTTCGAGGATATTACACACGTACGAACAATGAACGATTCGTTGGATATTACTCACCAATAGTTTGCTGGATATTACACACCAACAAGATGAATTCTTCAAAGGAAATTCAAGATTAAAAATCAAAATTCAAGGTTCATCTACACATGCATGGCCAGCCATAAGTAGTCAAAGGAAGCCATGCAAGACTTCAGTGAATCATTAAATTCTTAGTAGCCATGCAAGGCTCGAATTAAACGAACTAAAAATATTCAAATTCAAAATAAAATATAGTCGTAAGATAGGTTACTTCGATACGATTAATTGTATGAAGTATCGGATCAACAATTAGGAAACAGAAGTGAGTCGCGGTCTCGTTAAAAACCCGTCGTTGGAAAACCTCGTGGGACAAAACCAACGGAGGGAAAAGAGTACACGCGAAACACTTACTCTAATTGTTGATCGTTGCGAGTTGTGCTTCGGCTTGAAGTGTGATGCGGATGTTGGAACTCTCTTGAGGACTCGAGTACTCGTCTTGAACTTGAACGGCCATGAGCATCCCGACGATCGCCTCTTTGAGCTTCTTAGCTTTAGCTCGGGTCACGAGACCTAGTGTCAAGGCTTCCTCCTCTCTTGCCCTATCACGGGTCACGGGACCGACGTCCTTCTTTCGGGTCGCATCCACCTTTCGTCACTTTGGTTCAGCTCGGGTCGTGGCAATGCAGGTCGCGTCCTCCTCAGCATAGGTCACGTCCTCCTTAACACGGGTCGTGTCCTCCTCAGCGCGGGTCGCGTCCTCTTCATTCACCCCGGCTCGGGGTGCGTCCTCCACGTTTTCCATGAACACATCAAGGTTCCTATCAAATCCCTCCCCTTACGCATTCACTTTGTCCGCAAGGTGGAAATACGAATATCTCATTGTGAGGTCATACATTGTCTCCCAAGTGGCATCTTCTTCTGAAATTTCCTACCAACATATCCGCAATTCTTTTTGTTTATCGCTTACTAGTTGAAACATCAAACTGCAGAATCATAAGCCTTTGCAATAATAATGAGGACAACGGAGGCCACGATGGTTTAGATTTCAAGAACGAAGACAAACAAATGGAATTTATACCAATTAATATCTCTTTCCTTGCATGAGACTCCGTGCGGGTGAAGTTGATCACGAGAGTCAAAGTTTTTCTCTTCTCTTTGGCTATAGAGGTTGAATAATACCTTGAGAGTGGTGGTTGTTGCACCATGAGTGATGACGATGGTGATGTTTCCATTGTATATAAAGTTTTTCCTTTTTTTCCACCGTTTTTCTTCTTGGATATGCCACCACCTTGTTCTATTCATCATATTTCTTCAAGAATTCCATAACAAAGGCGTCCTCGTCTTCCATTAGTTCTATGTTGATCACCGGCCAAACCTACTTGCAACTTTTGATATAGTTCTTGACATCTTTCTTTGATCGTTTCCAATAAACTTCTGATGTTAATCTCTTTAGGGTCTTGAGTTGCCCCACATGTCTTCCAATAGGGCTGTTGTGGAAAATTTCTAGCAAGATTGGTTTGTAACTAGAATTTCTAGACACAACAATTCTTCTATTCTTGTAGAGCAGCCCGTTCTTGATTGCATAATTTCCTTTGGCATCTATCCCTTATTTCTGAATTTCTTGCTTCAGTATTGAACAATCCCCATCTTCTTATTGTTCTTTATATATTGTGGATAGGTCTATCTCCCAATAGAAAATTTCGTTCAAACTCAACTCTTCTTCTACACTTTATTTTCTTGAAAGAGCGTCTACAACCTTGTTGTTCTTTCCTGGATTGTATTTAATTTCAAAATCCAATCCAAGAAGTTTATTTGCCCACCTTTGTTGGTCTTTAGTAATGTACCTTTCTTCCAACAAGTGTTTGAGACTTTTTTGATCGGTCTTGATTATGAATTTGTGCCCCATCAAGTAATATCCCATCGTTCCACGACCAGTACGATTGCCATCAACTCTTTCTTGTAAATTGACTTTGTTTTGCCTTTAGTGGAAAATCCTTAACTCATAACGGCTACTAGTTTCCCGTTTTGAGAAAGGACAACCCCAACTCCTTATCTAGAGGAATTCCTCTCGATGATGAAGTCTTGCGAGAAATTAGGAAATGATAGAATAGAGACGGAGGTCATTACCTATTTTAACAATTCAAAAGCGTCGGTCGCCTTCTCATTCCCTTTGAAACTATTCTTATTCAGCAATTTCTTCAATGGTTTAGCAATATTACCGTAGTCTCTCACAAACTTTTGGTAGTAGCCAGTGAGAACAAGAAACCCTCATAGAGCCGTGATAGACTTAGGGGTCTCCCAATTCTTCATAGCCTCAATCTTGGACGGATAAGCAGCTACTCCTTTGGCTGGTATGATGTGGCCAAGGTAGGCTACTTGTGACTGTCCAAATGTGCACTTCTTTTTGTTTACAAATAAGTGGTGGTCTCGGATAATCTTTAAAACCAAGTGGAGGTGTTTCACATGATCATCCAATCCTTTGTTGTATATCAAGACTATTCATTACCGACTGAAAAATTGCTAGAGCATTGGTGAATCCAAACAACATTACCAAAAACTCATATTGCCCTTCACGAGTCTTGAAAGGTTGCTTGTGTATGTCTTCTTCCTTGACCCATATCTGATGGTAACCCACTCTTAAGTACAACTTGGAGAAGATTGTAGAGTCATGTAGTTCATCTAAGAGTTCGTCGATTACAAAATTAGGATACCTGTCTGGAATGGTGAGCTTGTTCAAGACTCGGTAATTCACACTAAATCGTCATCCCCCATCTTTCTTTTGAACTAATAACATCGACTTGAATAAGGGCTGATGCTTGGCCTTATGATCTTATCCGTTAACATCTCCTTAACCAGCTTCTCCACTTTATTCTATTGAGCAAAAGAATGATCTAAGGTTCACGGGTGAAGATCCATTGATCAAGTTGATTGAATGTTCTCTTGATCTTGTAGGTGGAAAACCAGCTTTCTCCTCAAAGAAATCT
This sequence comes from Gynandropsis gynandra, assembly GCA_036759665.1. Classification (NCBI taxonomy): domain Eukaryota; kingdom Viridiplantae; phylum Streptophyta; class Magnoliopsida; order Brassicales; family Cleomaceae; genus Gynandropsis; species Gynandropsis gynandra. The sequence goes on along the minus strand of CM071864.1, from coordinate 16,061,541 downwards.
TGAAATTGACGAATAACTTCTCTTAATCTTGGTCAAGATTATAGTTGCTGCAATCTTGGGTTCTTCGAACAAAGAAGTGAGTTCAAGAAGAAATGCCACTGGTTCTTCTTGGAGTGTTTTTGCTAGAGCGTTGAGAGAAACTTCTCGTTTTAGTAGACTCGATTCTTCTCTTAGCTCAATCTTTTGTCTTCCTTTCTTGAAACTTAACCTATGCAGTTTTCAATTGATATTTGTTTCTCCCAAGGAACAAAGCCACTTATAACCAAGAACCACATCCGTAGTTCCTAATCAAATATCAGGAAGTCATCATTGATCTTGTATCCTTGGATGGTGATACTTAGATCTTGGCACTTACCAAAACTTAAAATGATTATTCCATCACCGATGGATACTCCAAAACCTCGGGTCTCCATAACTGGAAGTTGCAATCTTTCTACCACCTTCTCGAGAATGATGTTGTTGGTAGCTCCTGAATCAATCAAGACTTTAACTTGTTTGGCTCCAATTCATCCCTTCATCTTGAGTGTTCTTGAGGTCGCTAACCCCACCATGAATTGAGAAAGAGTTCAACGAGTTCCTTACCCTCTTTACCATCCATAATCTCATTTTCTTCTCCTAGTTTTTTGTCCTCAGAATTCTCTATTTCTTCTTCATCTTATATTTCCAAGAACTTGAGTTCATTGTACTTGCACTTGTGTCTCGGATACCATCTATCCGTACACTTGAACCAAAATCCTTTCCCTCTTCTTGCTGCTATCTCAAAGTTGAGATTTCAGGTAGACCTGCGGTGATGAGGACATCGAACACTAGGACGACCCGAGAGCCGGACATGGGAGTGAGGAGGTGACTCGAGGCACCGAACAAGTGGAATCCTCCCACGACCTAATCACGAGGGGACAAGCGCGGAGCTTACGGACCAAAGCCGCCGAGATTGTGAAGGAAACCTGGGAGGCTCTCGTTCATGAAGACAACTCGGCCACGACCGTCAGACGAGTCGCGACCGTCTTCAACATCGGACCGGACGCTGGCCCAGACGCTTAGGACGCTCAAATGACCCAGACGACCAGGTGACATCACTCAAGTGCTCACAGCGGTCACATGATGTCATTGGGAAGCTCCAACACGTTCAAACGGTCACATGACGTCACTCATGCATGCCCAACGGTCACATGATGTCACTCCCGCATGCCTAACGGTCAGATGACGTCATTTGGGCACTCCAGCAAGGTTTTAGACCATTTTTCTATTTTTCAGATACTTTTCGGCCAATAGGGGCAATAGGGCAATGATTTCATGTATTTTGTCTTCTTTCAATGTTTGAGACTTGCCTATAAACGCAGTCTCAACCTTCATTTGTAACCAACTTGGATTTTGGTAGTAAATTTGAGTTCAAGAGAATATTTCTTCTTTCCTTAAATGTTTCTGGGAAATGTATTTGCCTTCAATTCGTTCCGGGAACAATTGAAGTGTGTTTAGATTTTATCAAGAGGCTTCCGCACCTCTTGTGGTGTCTTTCATTCCATCCGACCCAAAGAATCCCGCTTAACAAACGACGATTTCGGTTTGCCCAATACGTGTCCCAAGCCACTTAGCCCGTGCGCGTATCACGCGGTGATTCCCTTTACTGGATTTCAAACATTATTAAGGAATTGTCTAGTGTTTGATGTAGGTCCATTATCTCTATACGTTTGAGTTCTTGAATGAGATTCCTTAACTTCTTCACCCTCGATCATGATCGCAAGATCAGTGATTTCGTCTAATCTAAGAGGTTTGTATCGTAAGACTTGATCTTCAATACTCGGTTTGAGTCCATTCAAGAAAGTATACTGTAATACATCATTAGCCATTTGAGGTGCTGCTACTGCCAACTCTTTGAACTTTAGGCGGTACTCCTCTACTGATCTCATTTGTCCCATCCTCATCATTTTCCTTAGAATTGAACCATCAATCTTGCATCTAAATCTTTTACAAATTTTGTTCTTAACGTCAGCCCATCCTCTCAAGACAATTCGATGTTGAATCCATCTTGACCAAGTGAGAGCTTTTCCCTCCATGTGAGATAAGGCTATTTCTAACTTCTCCCATTCTTGAGTGTCATCTAATCTAAATAAATTTTCTGCACAATAAACCCAATCATCCGGATGTTCACCGGAGAACATTAGAATCTTGGATTTCTTTATTGCGTTTTGAAAGATGTTCAGCCATCTTGGGTCTTGAACGTGGCCACAACTACCTTGTCCTTCTTCACATTATTCTCGAGGAATGCCCTTGAGACTGCCTCCAATGCTTCCTTCGTTGATGCTATCTTGTTGAGCAAGGATGCAAATTGCTCTTTGGATATGAAAATCGTTGCGGTCGCATCTTCTTCTATTGCTGATCTTGCAGCTACTTCTTTCATTCGAGTCATTTCCACAACCTTAGGCTCTGATACCAATTTGATAAGATCTCAAACCAATTTTATATGCTTTGATACCAATTTGATAAGGCTCCAATCAGTCTTGGACTAATAATGGATCAAACTATAAACGAAAGAGTATAAGCGTGTGTTGGTGGTGTGTTATAGATCACCAATCTCCTATGGTGTATTCTAGATCACCAATCTCTAAGTGATGCATTATAGCACCAATCTCCAATGGCTAAGCTAATATATTCTTTTAAAATGATTTGCTTCATATCCTTTAAAGTGGACGGTCCTAGGCCTTATATAGCCAAATACAATCAAGACTCAAGACTCAAGACTACAACTAATTACAAGAATTCAAGACTTATTCAATAACTTCGATTCTTTCTTGGTCGTTCCAATCTTAATCAATCTTTCTTCTTGCCATCTCGATGCTCTTCTTGAATCTAGCTTCTTGCCCTTGTGTGTTGGTTCTTGTCCTTGGACGAAATAGGGAATATGGATCTCATCATGTTCTTGGACGAGCTAAAGGAATAGGTTACTATCAAAGTCTTGGCATCCATGTGAGATGGAGCTTCTGCTACCGCTCATTTGGGTATGTTACCACAAATTCTTCTTCTTTAAATTTTAAATAGATAGTCACTCTCTTGATTGGATTCATTCGATGGTTCCTCTTAAGTCGTTGAAACCAAACAAGGTCATTTTTAGTTCCAAGGCAGATATAAGAAGATGATTATCAATGGGTCTCTTCAGTCTTTCTACTTTAATTCATTTGCAAAGGTACCAATTAGGTGAGTTTCAGAATTTTTCAATTTTTGCTTCTTGTTCTTGAATTTTATCAAGTTGTATGAAATTTGATTTGTGGGATTTTTTGGAAATCGATCTTCATTTAGGTTGCTTTCCAAAAAATTTATGGTGTCTTTGTGAAGACTTATTTAAATTTTTGGAAGAACATTCCTAGATTCGATGAGTGTGGTTTGAAGGAAAAAGCTAGAGATCGGAAGGAACTGTGGTTGAAAACAAAACTTATTAGCTCAGTAATAGATCCCTTTCTTTGTCTCTTCGATTCCCATGATCAATTAACATTTTTTACGAAGAAGACATAATAAAATAAGGTTATCCGGTTGTTTATATTGTTACAATGTTGTGAAAGTTACGTTAGGCAGCCTTATGCTGATGCACAAATTATCGATCTTGATTGCCTGCCTTACACATTGGACTCATTGCATTTCAAAATTTTCTCTCCATTGCAGTCTCAGGTTCAATCAAAGCATGGATCATCATTCAATATATTTCAGTCTGGCTCGATGAATTGTTCAACAACCATAATGACCTTTAAATTCAGACTCAATATGGTACATGATCATCTCGTTTTCATACACGTTTCTCGTATGATTATGGATGTTCGTGATGATAATTGCGATGTTTACGTGTGATTTTGTATCTTTTTACATGTTTTCGTGTTCACATATTCTTGCGGGTTTTTAGGCATATTTGGTCGTTTCGAAGCTAAAGAGCATACACGGGACGAAGTACCAGAGTCAAGGATTGCAATGGAGCAAATGAGATGAGAAACGGATAAGAAATGAGCAACATACGGTGTTAACTTGTTTTCGGGATGGAGAGAAAAGGAAAGGCACACAGTTGGAGAGAAAAGGAAAGGCACACGGTTGAAGAGAAAAGGAAACTGGTCGCTGGAACAAGAAAAGTAAACCGGATAGGGAACAAGGAAAGGAAACCGCAAGCCGCTAGAAAATAAAAGGAAACAACCAGCCGCTTGCACAAATAAAGAAACCGAATGTTTTTGTACGAAAAGGAAAGAAGAGGCTGTTTAGAGGAGGGAGCTCAACCAAGGAGAGGGGGAGAGCCCAGAAGTTTGTATGATCTAACGTTTGAGGGGCACCGTCGAGTAGTCTTAGAAAGGACACATTTAGAGGAGCATTGGAAAATCGATTCGGATCTCGTTTTGTTTGATTTCTATGCTCTCTAGACTATCTATTTCTTACATACTTTTTTGTTTCGAATTCATGTCCGAGTAGTAGTTTTGTTCTAGGAGAAGGGATTAGCCCATGGCAATCTCAGAACCTATTTTGATTGATTTATGAATGCAATTACCTATTTTGGATTTTCAATTCTTTGTCTGAGTATTTGAATGTCGTGTATTTGCAAAGGCCTAATAGGTTCATGTTTTAGAGTTTCAGGAGAAGGACCGAAAGGAGAATTCTGATCTCGGATGTTCAGGCTTAGAAAAACCGAGACCAGGTCATGAAAGTAGAGTAGTAAGGTTGAGGATTTAAAATCGGATGAATCACAGAACTTGATGGGTTTAGATTAAGAGATCAGCCACGAAAGTAGGGGGTAACTTGACTAAATCACGTTTGTATATCTTGAAAGAGGGTAGAAATCATATTAGGATCGTCCGCCTTAGATGCCTTGATTGGGAATGCATGATTAGATTGATTAATTGTTGGTTTCGAAGAGCTTTATGGTGAAACTGTATCCTAGATCGTTTGTTTGATTGCTGAGAACTCGTTAGTTTATTGTTTTTAGTTATTTGATCTCAAAACAATATTCGTTAATAGCAATTTCGATCCATTTGTTTGAGTTTGGTTTGTGTTGCATATTCCTTGTGGTATCGACACCTAGAATACTACACATGTGTCGTGCACTTGCAGGTAGTTTTGGTTAATTTATTTAACTTGAATGTAACATCAAGTTTTTGGCGCCGTTGCCGGAGACTATTTGTCAACATGTTTTAGATTTGAACATAGGGTCATACTTGTTTTTGTTTCTTTTCTTTTCGTATTTATTTCCTAACTCCTTGTACTTGTCGTTTACAAATCCATGCCTAGATCTCACGGTACTTCAAACCTACTTCAGATCAACCCCGAGATCAAGACAACCTGCATACAGATGAAAAAGGGCAAGGGAGAAGGGAGAGCAGACTCGTCCAATATAGGAGAGATGGATGAACAAAACGTTGTGTTGGGCGGCAATAGACAGCCTCAGTTAATCATTGTTAATGTGGCACAGTTACAGTCACAATAGCAACAACTATTGTGCTGAGCCACAAGAGTCACAGGCTCCTCCACCACACCGGCTTCAAGATTACGTGGTACCGAACTTGAACAACCTCCAGACTGGACGTCTATTGTTGCTAGAGAGAAATTGAGATCAAGCCTGCCATGCTCAATATGATGTATCAAAAACAGTTTATGGGTGGAAACCATGAAGATCAGCATCAACACCTCAGGGATTTCCTAGAGATTTTTGGGACATTCAAGATACATGGAGTTTGAGAGGATGCAATTTTGCTGCCTCTTCCCCTTCTCATTTGTGGACAAGAGTGTAGAGGAGGCATATGAGCTGATCGATAACCTTGCCATGAACCACGCTATGTGGTCCACACAGAGGGGTATGCCGAACAAGACAAGGGGTCTCTACGCGGTGACCCAGGGTAAAGCAATGGGGAATGTGAATACCATGTACTAAACTGCGGAGATATTGAGCATGTAGTGTATCAATGCACAATGCAAGAGGATATGGAGCAAATGAGTTATGCCCAGCAACAAGGAAATATGCAATTTGGGAACACCTACAACCCGAACTGGAGGAACCACCCGAACTTCTCTTATCGGATGACTCAACCGGTTAAGTTCTCGAGTTTTCAGCAGAAGCCACAAGGTATGCAGCCGTATGAACAAGGTACTCAACAATTCCAACAAGCTCCTCAACCTCCTAAGGATCCTTCATCAAGCCTTGAGGCGGTAATGCTTAAGTTCTTCAAGGAGCACAAGCAGTAACAATCGACTCAAGCCAAGCTCAATGCAGATATGAGGGCAGCAATTAATGAGCTCAAAACTCAGATGGAGTCCGTGAGCATGCATGTGAAGATGCTAGAGAATTTCATAGTGCAACAGGCTGCCTCATTGTCTCAGAATCCCAGAAAACTCCCTTGGAAGCCTGACCACAACCCGAGAAAGAATGTGAATGCTATTACCTTGCGCAACGGGAATGTGATTGAGAACTTGCTCCCTAAAAAGCAATAAAAAGCTGCTCGAAAATCCGTGGATAAAGGCAAAGGCATCGCGATCATGGAAGGCTGAATTTGATCTAGAAAAGGCGTATGTTGCTCGACTAGCGTTGAGCCCCACCGTGAATGAGATGGAGCTCGATCGTGCACCCTTCTCCTTGAAGTGCCTAACCCTGCATTGTGGTGCCCGGGCCATGCATTACTCTTGGAGCAAATCTATCAATTATTTCCCGGTCGTGCGGTTCATCATGCTCGGCCGTGCATGCCTATGCCCGACCAAGTTCACATCTTGCCCATTTCTCGTCCTGTGTGCTCTGTTGTGATCACCGATGCTCGTACTTTTTCCTGTGTTTGTTCTTTAGCTCTGAAATGAACCAAATATGCATTAAAACCTGTAAGAACATGAAAACACGAAAACAAATAAAACAGATACAAAATCACACGTAAACATCACAACTATCAACATAAACATCTTTCAAATAATTCGAGAAACATGTACGAAAACGAGATGATCAAGATCCCCCAAACTTAAACGTTTGCTTGTCCCTACGCAAACATAAACGTGGAAAATGTGGGAGATATAAAAAAATCAAGAATTCCCCTTCCCCTAGAAACAACGCTAAAGCAAACCTAATTGATCAACTAGCAAGTCAAGAGTAAAATTCGGCCTAGTAATTTTTTAGTCTTCATCCTAGGTTCACCATGGCTACCTAAGCAAATCAAAGACAATCTAAGCAGTAAACCGCAACTCTCTCCACCAAACGAGATTTCAGACATATGCTAAACATAGAACAAAAGAGGATACTTGTTTCATTTACATGCTTCTTTGTTTCTTTATTTTAGTTTTCTTGTTCTTGTTTTGTTTTTTTTATGTTATGCGAGCACACTAGATTTTTAGGACGTCGGATTTGAAGGGATCCAGCCTCTACTTAAATCCAGGCTACCGATTATGGTATACTCTTGCATCTCGTTCAAGAAAGCAGCGGAGTAGATGGAGTTTTTATCGTGTCTTGCCCTTAGGACGTAGAAAGATGATCGCCAACCCACCACTTAGACCCGAACCATTTAAAAAGTATCAAGGTCGATGCACTCATATCAATTTTAGATAATGTTTTTAGGCATTATTCCTATTCATAGCGAAGTGTTAGTGTACACTCTTATTCTGCAAAAACAAACTCATTTTCATATGATCTAATTATCCTCGTGAAAAAGAAGTAAAGCGTCTTCTACATGAAGTATAATTATCTGGATGGAGAGAATAAACAAGAAACTAGCCTAGCAGCCTCGTCTAAACTTCGTACAAGCAACACTAGGATTCCCAAAGAATTACGACCTATTCGTTTTTCAACCGACTAATAAGCTCCAACGCTTAGGAAAAACCTAAGCTCAAACATGCAAGATATCACAGAAAAGTCCATCTTCTTAAGCATTCTAGGTTCAGGGTTCATCTCAAAACGTGGCACCGAACAAGTGCTTGGGACGACTCTGACTCATGAAAACAAAAACAAACTAAAACTTAACTAAGAACTATGAAATCAAAGAGAAAAACAAAAGAAAACAAAACGAAATCACTTGAAAAACATGAGCTACTCCCCCAGACTTGAATTGAACGGCATCCTCGACGTGAAGCTCCGATGGAGGGTAAGAGAAGTGAAGTCACGTTTGTAGGTTTTTTTTGTGTTTTATATAAACCAAGTCTGAAACTAAACAACTACGAAAAAAAGAAAACTAAGTGTTGAGTTACCTCCTAAAAAGCGCTTGGTTAACGTCGTTAAGCTTGACGTCTCCATGCCTCATGTGTTCACGACGGGTGGATCGAATAGGGAAATGAAGTTTCTGCTTTCGCTCTGTTGAGCGGCTTGGTAGAGTTTTAACCGTTGTGCATTGGATTTGAACGTTCCACTCATCTCGCTTCAAAATTCTACTGCTCCATTGGGGAATACCTCTCATACCTAAAAAGGACCAGCCCAACGGGGCCGTAGTTTTCCCAGAAAAAGCTTAAGACGAGAGTTAAAAAGTAGAACCAAGTCACTTGGCTAAAATTCATGAGATAGGATCTTCTTGTCGTGCCATCTATTAGCATGCTCCTTATAGATCTTAGAGGTTTCATATGCATGAAGGCGAAGCTCATCCAGCTCATTCACCTGTAAAAGTCGTTTCTCACCTGCACTCTTAAGATCAAAGTTAAGGAGCTTTGTTGCCCAATAGGCGCGGTGCTCTTGCTCGACGGGGAGGTGGAAAGACTTGCCATAAACAAGCTGAAAGGGAGTCATGCCAATGGGAGTGTTAAACACAATTCTATAGGCCCATAACGCATCATCTAATCTCATCGACCAATCTCTACGGGACCTAGACATGGTTTTCTCTAAAATACTCTTAATCTCCCTATTTGAAAGCTCAACCTGTCCGCTAGTTTGGGAGTGGTACGGTGTAGCAACCCTATGCTTCACGCCATACTTCTTAAGGAGGGCCTTGAATTGTCTAGCAATAAAATGTGAGCCTCCATAACTAATTACTACTCTAGGAATACCAAAACGAGGAAAGATGATTTTCTTGAAGAATTTCATAACTACCATAAAGTCACTAGTCAGTGCAACTATGGCTTCTACCCATTTAGACACATAATCTACACCTACCAAGATATATTGATTACCACATGAAGATGGAAAGGGTCCCATGAAATCTATACCCCAAACATCAAACAATTCTATCAAGCATGTAGTTTTGTGGCATATTGTTCCTCTTACCTATATTTCTCGTTCTTTGACATCTAACATAAAAGGAAACGTACCTGTGGGCATCTTTGAAGAGGGTTAACCAATAAAAATCTATTTGTAGTACCTTTGAAGTGGTTTTAGACTTGCTAAAGTGGCCTCCATAATTCGATCCATGACAATGGAAAATAATGCTCTCCACCTCCTCCTCGGGAATGCATCTCCTAATCCCCCGTCCGTGCATCTCCTGGAGAGAATTGGATCGTCCCAATATAATGTTTGACGTCCGCGAAGGATTTTTTGCCCACATGAAAAGACAGCTGGAGGCGTAGTATACTGCTCACAATAAAATTGACAAAATCAGCATACCAAGGAGTAGGGTTACCTGAGGTAAGTGTGCATATGATGTCGTCGCTCAAGGAATTATCGATAGGTCTCTCTTCCTCCATGATGATGCGAGAGAGGTAATCTGCAATGACGTTCTCTGACCCCTTCTTATCTCGAATCTCGAGATCAAACTCTTGCAAGAGGAGGATCCATTGGATAAGGCGTGGTTTCACATCTTTCTTCGCTAGGAGGTTTTGTGATCTTGGAGAAATCTTTGATAAACCTCCGATAGAAACCCGTATGCCCTAGAAAGCTACAAATTTCTTTAACCGAAACCGGTGGAGGAAGTTTTTCGATTACCTCGATTTTGGCTTTGTCTTTTTCTATGCCTCTCGATGAGATCATATATCCCAGAACAATCCCTTCTTTCACCATGAAGTGGCATTTCTCCCAATTAAGAACGAGATTGACCTCTTCGCATCGCTGCAACACTTTAGAACGATAAGCAAGACAATCATCAAATGTAGAGCCATAAACGAAAAAATCATCCATGAAAACTTTCATAATGTGATAAATTAAATCGGAAAAGATTGCCATCATGCAACGATGGAAAGTAGTCGGAGCGTTGCAAAGGACAAAGGACATACGACGGTAAGCGAACATCCCATAAGAACACATGAAGGTCATATTTTCTTGGTCTTGAGGATGGATGAGAATCTTAAAGAAATCCGAGTACCTGTCCAAGTAATATAAGTAGGCATGATTTGCTAACCGTTCGAGCATTTAGTCAATGAATGGGAGAGGGAAGTGATCTTTCCTTGTAGCTTTGTTGAGCTTGCGATAATCGATACACATCCTCCATTCTCTGATTGTTCTTATTGGAATCAGCTCGTTGTTCTCGTTGCATACTACCATCATTCCATCTTTCTTTGGCACGACATGCATTGGGCTCACCCATTCGCTGTCCGAGATAGGCTATATGATACTTGCATCCAAAAGTTATAGTATCTCCTTTTCACTACCTTTTTTAAGTTCGGGTTCAGCCTCCTTTGAGCTTCGATGGATGGTTTGTGGCTGTCCTCCATGAGAATTCGGTGCATTCAAAATGAAGGGCTCAGCCCCTTGATATCGTCAATGGTTTATCTGATTACTCTCCTATGCTTCCTTAAGCAAATCAGTAGCTTTTTCGTCTCATCTATGTTCAAGTTAGCATTCACAATAACGGGGTATGTATCATTACATCGAAAGTACTCATACCAAATAGAAGAAGGGGAGGTTTTAGCTCGAGTTTAAGTGCCTTCTCAACTGAAAAATCAGCATGTGTTTCGCGCGGAATTTCCTCGTACGGGACATCCTGTAGTGCTTCAATAGCACTCATGAATTCTGCTGCATAAACCTTGGCTTCTTTGTCGGTGAGTCATGCGTCCTTGCAAGCTTGTGTTAAGCATCTCTCAACAGGGTCGGAAATACTTACTTGATCAAGCAAATCATTTACCAAATCGTCCAGCAAATCAACTCTAAAGCACGACTTTGTGGAGGAAGGGTCGTTCATGGAGCTAGACAAGTTGAACTCTATCTTATCGTCTCCGACACGTAGAGAGAGCTTTCCTTGTTGTACGTCTTTCATGGTACCTGGAGTAGCTAAGAAAGGTCTACCAAGAATAATAGGTACCCTAGCATCTTCTTCAATATCAAGTACAACAAAATCAGCGGGTATACACAGGTCACCTACCTTGGTGGGAATATTTTCAATAATTCCCACCAGATATCTTACCGAACGATACGCGAGTTGTAGAGACATCTTGGTAGGTTTGAGATCTCCAAAGTTCATTTGCTTGAAGCCCGAATGTGGCATCCGGCTCACGCTTGCTCCTAAATCGCACAAGGCTCTGGCAATGTCGATGTTTCCTATGGTGCATGAAATGGAGAAGCTTTCAGGGTCCTTCAACTTCAAGGGTAGCTTGTTTTGAAGAATGGGGCTACATTCCTCAGTGAGTGCTAATGTCTCACTCTCTTCGATACGCCTCTTGTTGGATAGAATCTCTTTGAGGAATTTGGCGTATGTAGGCATTTGTTGGAGGGCTTCCAAGAACGGTATGTTGATGTGAAGCTTCTTGAGGATCTCTACAAACCATCCATATCTTACTTCGTTCTTGTTGCTCACCAACAATTGAGGAAACGGTATAGGAGATTTGTACGCCGGTGGAGAAACGTATGGCTTTTCTAAATCTGGTTCAGCCCCTTCCGTGATTGCAATGCCCTTTCCTTAATCCACAGATTTTCCAGCAACTTTCTTTTGCTCTTTCGAGGGCAGGATCTCGATCACAATTCGCTTTGCAAGATGATAGCATTCACGTGCTCTCTCGGGTTAAGATCACGCTTTTTAGGTAGTGTTCCGAGATTCCGAGAGGATGAGGCATCTTGTTGTGCTATGGATTTCTCTGCAATTCACATAGTACATGGCATTCGCTGCATTGCCCATCACTCTGTTCTGATTTACCTCGTGTAGACCTCTTGTCTTGTTAGGCATACTCCTCGGTGTGGACCACATACTGTGGTTCATAGTGAGATTATCAATCAGCTCGTATGCCTCCTCAACACTTAGATCCATGCATGATCCTCTAGTGGTGTTATCCAATGTCATTCTATACTCGTCTGCGATCCCATTGTAGAAGGTTTAGATAACGACCATTGCTCTAGACCATGATGTGGGCATATCAACAAAAGATCCTTAAATCTTCCCCATGCTTCAAATAATGTGTCCCCCTCTCTACATCTAAACTTCGTGATTTCTCCCCTCATATGAATAGTCTTGTTAGGAGGGAATAGGAATAATGTGTAGAGCTGGTCCCAAGTAGAGATAGAACCAGCAGGAAGAGATTGCAGCAAAATCACATCCTCCGAGACTCCATGTATCTTGAATGTGTTAGAAAGCTCTAGAAAGTCTCTAAGGTTGTGATGGGGATCTTCGTGATTTCCACCCATAAATTGCTTCTGATAAAGTATGTTGATCATCGCAGGCTTGATCTCAAATTTTTCTCTAGCAACAACAGGCATCCTTATGGCAGTTTGGACGTTGTTCATTTTCGGTACCACATAATATCGAATGTGACATGGTGGAGGAGCCCGTGGTTCTCGCGGCTGAGGTGTGAGTGGTTATTGTTGCAACTGTCCCATATTAACGATGGTTAATTGAGGTTGTCCATGACCGTCCAACATATTGTTTTGGTTATCCACCTCTTGTCGATCGGATGGCTCTACTTTCCCTTCTTTTTGCGTTTTTTCAGCTGTCTATAAGTTCTCTCGATCTCGGGGTCGATTCGAAGTAGGCTTCAAGTACCTTGAGATCTTGTCATGCACCAACGAAGGACAAGTAAAAGGAATTAGGTAGAAAGAACAAAAGAAAAGAAAAACAAAACAAAACAAGTATGACTCTAAGTCCGAATCTAAGACGTGTTGACCAATAGTCCCCGGCAACGCCGCCAAAAACTTGATGCGTTCCAAGTAAAACTAAATTAACCTAAACTACCCGCAAGTGCACGGAACATGTGTAGGAATCTTTGTGTCGATCCCATATGGAATATGCAACACAAACTAAGCTCAAACTAAAATCAAACTTGGTACGAACAAAATATTTGTTTTAAGATGAATAACGAAACGTGATAAACTAATGAGTTCTTGGCAATGAGACAAACGTTCTAGGATACGGTTTAACCGCAAAGCTTTCAAAACCAACTATTGATCATCTAATCATGTATTCCCAATTAAGATATCTAACGGAGACGATCCTAATGCGATTCCTACCCTCTCTCAAGGCATATAAACATGATCTAATCAAGTTATCCCCTGCTTCCATGGCTGATACCTTAAACTAAACCCATATGATATATGATTCATCTGATTAACCTCAATGGTTACTACTCTACTTTCGAGACCTAATCTTGGTTGTTTTAAGCCTAATCATCCGGGATTAGAATTCTCCTTTCGGTCCTTCTCCTAAGTCCCTAACACATGCATCTACTTGGCCTTCGTAAATACAAGACGATTCAACACTCAGACAATGAATAGATAAACAAAACGAGAATTGCAATTATAGATAAATCCCTTATCCTAGAACAAAACAACTACTCATTCATAAGTTTGAAACCAAACATCATAAATGAAATAGATAGTATAAGGAGCATATAAATCAAACAGAAGTAGTCCTGATTCGATCTTCTAATCTCCTTGTGTGTCTCCTATCAAGAACGCTCTAAAAACTGATGAATAATGTCCTTTTTTCGGTTCTCCTTGTTTTGTAACTCAAAGTGTGAATAACTCTGTGCAAAAATCAACACAATACGGAAGAAGGAATGTTTCTAGCTCATGCCCGACCGTGAATGGTATGCAGCCCGGTGGGGCATGCATCTTTTCCTTCTTCTAGACCGGTTTCCTTTTTCTTCAAGTGGTGTTCCATGTATTATTGTAGCCTTCTCGGTTGGGTACCCGACCGTGCATCATGTGGAGCCCGGTTGTGCATACTTTCCAACATGAATGATCGGTCGTGCTTGATTAACTGCCCGGTAGTGCTAGGAGGTGAGCTCGGTCGTGCTTTCTTCAATTGCCAGGGCTTAATAGAGTGTCTGCTCATGCAAGGTGGTGAGCTGATCGTGCTCTTTTCAAGGGGAAATGCTCGGTCGTGCAGTGTAAGCGCCCGGACCGTGCAAAACTCTTGGGTGTTTTGATGATGTTGAGCCCGGTCGTGCGTGGAATGGAGCTCGACCGTACACCCTTCTACTTGAAGTGCCCGACGTGCATTGTGAGTGCATGGGCTGTGCATTACTCTCGGGGAAAATCCATCCAGCTACTGCCCGGTCTGCGATTCATCATGCCCAGCCGTTCATGCATATGCCCGGCCAAGTTCACATCTTGCCCATTTCTTGTCCGTCTCTCGTCCCGTTTACTCCGTTGTGATCTCTAATGCTCGTACTTTTTCCCGTGTATGTTCTTTAGCTCCGAAACAAACCAAATACATATTAAAACCTCTAAGATCATGAAAATACGAAAATAAGTAAAACGGATGCAAAATCACACGTAAACATCGCAACTATCATCATAAAGATCTCTAAAATCATGTGAGAAACGTGAACAAAAACGAGATGATCAATTTCCACATGGAGCAGTGAAGCTATGGATCAAGACGAGTGGAATGTTCAAAGCTAATGGTCAGAGATTGAAGCTCTACCAAGCTGCTCAACCGATCAAAAACGGAAATTCCATTTCCCTTTTTGATCCACCCATCGCGAATGTATGAGGCATAGAGACGTCAAGCTTAAAGATATTAAATAAGCTTTTCTGGGAGGTAACCCATCATTTTCTTTTCTCATTTTTGTAGCCCTTTAGTTTAGGACTTATATATTGGTTTAAAAAAACGTGTTCACACTTCTCGTACCCTCCATCGGAGCTTCACGTCGAGGACGCTGTTCGATTCAAGTCTGGGGGAGCAGCTCACGTTTGTCTGGTGATTTTGTTTCCTTTTATTTTACTTTTTCTCTTTGATTTTGTAGTTTTTTAGCTTAGTTTTAGCTTGCTTTTGTTTTCTTGATTCAGAGTCGTCCCAGGCACTTGTCTAGTGCCACGTTTTCAGATGAACCCTGTTCCTAAGATGCTGAAGAAGCTGTCCTTTTTGTGATATCTTGCATGTTTGAGCTTAGGTTTTCCTAAGCGTTAGAGCTTATTAGTCGGTTGAAAAGTGAAAATTTCGTAGTTCTTTAGGAATCCTAGTGTTGCTTGTGGGAGGTTTAGATGAGGCTGCTAGGCTAGTTTATTGTTCATTCTCTCTATCCAGATGATTATGCTTCGTGTAGACGATGCTTTAATTCTTTTTTATGAGGATAGTTCGATCATATGAAAATGAGCTTGGGAGGTTCAGATGAGCACACACTAACACTCCGCTGTCAATAGAAATAATGCCTAAAGCATGATAAAAAATTGATATGATTGCACCGACCTTGATAACTTTTTTATGGTTCGGGTCAAAGTGGTGGGTTGGAGATCATCTTTCTACGTCCTAAGGTATGGCACAATAAAAAAGCCATATACTTTGACGTCCTAGAGACAAAGTGTGTTTGCAACGCAGTATAAAAAATAAAAAATAAAAAATAAAAAGAAGAAAAAGAGAATAAAGAAACAAAGAAGCTCATAAACGAAACAAGAATCCTCTTTTATTTTATGTTTAGCACTATTCTGAAGTCTTCTTTTGTGGAGAGAGTTGCGGTTTCTTGCTTGGTTTACCTTTGATTTTCTTTTTCGTAGGTAGCCGTTGTGAACCTAGGATGAAGAGTAAAAAAGAAATAGGCCGAATTTGCTCACAACTTGATAGTTCATCGATTAGGACTGCTTTGGCAGTGCCTAGGAGAAAGGGAAATTCTGGTTTTTGTATCGCCCATGTGTTCCACGCTTACGTTTGCTTAGGAACAAGCAAATATTCAAGTCTAGGGGATTTTGATCATCTCGTATTCATACACGTTTACGATTTTAGATATGTTTGTGATGGTATTTGTGATGTTTACGTGTGATTTTGTATCCGTTTTACTTTTTTTGTGTTCACATGTTCCTGCAAGTTTTTAGGCGTATTTGGTTTGTTTTGAAGCTAAAGAAGGGACGAAGTACAAAAGTCGAGGATCAAAATGGAGCAAACGGCACGAGAAATGGACAAGAAATGAGCAAGATATAGTGTTCACTTGTTTTCGGGTTGGAGAGAAAAGGAAAGGCACACGGTTGGAGAGAAGGAAAGGCACACAGTTGAAGAGAAAAAGAAACCGACCGCTGGAACAAGAAAAGGAAACCCGCTATGGAACAAAAAAAGAAAACCGCACGCCACTAGAAAAGAAAGGAAACAACCGGCCGCTTGCACAAATAAGAAAACCGGAGCGCTTTTGCTCGAAAAGGAAAGAAGAGGCTGTTTAGAGGAGGGAGCTCGGCCAAGGAGAATGGAGAGCCCAGAAGTTCGTATGCTCTAAGTTTTGAGGGGCATCGTCGAGTAGTCTTAGGGAGGATACATTCAGAGGAACATTAGAAAATCGATCCGGACCTTGTGTTGGTTTAATTGGACTGGCCCCCTTCGCATGACCTAGAAAGGTCGAGTAGTGAGTTCCACTTGATCTTCCGCAGAGGATTCTTGTGTTTCTAGAGGATCCAGCTACAGGAGAACCAAGAACGGAGAGCTTTCCCCCCTTTTCCGCCCCAACTCTTTCGAATGTTGGTTTTAAGAATGAGTGATTGCCCTTCTCCGACCCTTACTGCCCAACCTGCGAGCGGACAGCTAATGCATTCCACTTATTTTTTATGCTCTCTAGACTATCTATTTCTTTCATGATATTTTGTTTCGAATTCATGTCCGAGTAGTAGTTTTGTTGTAGGAGAAGGGATTAGCCCATGGCAATCTCAGAACCTCTTTTGATTGATTTATGAATGTAATTCCATATTTTGGTTTTTTATTCTTTGTCTGAGTATTTGGATGTCATGTATTTGCGAAGGCCAAGTAGATGCATGTTTTAGAGTTTTAGGAGAAAGACCAAAAGGAGAATTTTGATATCGGACATTTAGGCTTAGAACAACCGAGACTAGGTCACGAAAGTAGAGTAGTAATAGTTGAGGATTTGAAATCAGATGAATCACAAAACTTGATGGGTTTAGATAAAGGGTTATGCGTTGCTGCATGACTAGATTGATTTATTGTTGGTTCCGGAGAGCCTTGTGGTGAAACTGTATCCTAGAGAATTTGTTTGATTGTGAGAACTCGTTAGTTTATTGCTTTTAGTTATTTGACCTCAAAACCATATTCATTCATAGCAAGTTTGATTTGATTGTTTAAGTTTAGTTTGTGTTGTGTAGTCCCTATGGCATCGAAACCTAGAGTACTACATACATGTCGTGCACTTCCGGATAGTTTAGGTTAATTTATTTAACTTGAACGCAACATTAGTACAAACATCGAAAACACACTAATGTCTAAGTTCCTGGATCAAAACCTTGAGAATCTAGATGAATTTCTATAGGCTTTCTCATTATTTATTGTTTCTGCAGACTCCTAAAGAAACTGTCGCACTTTAATAGGGTAAGACTAAGCTTGAAAAGCAAGTAGAAGAACTCAATTCATGCTTTGAAATATGAGAGACAAATGAGAGTCGAATTTAAACTATTGAAGAAGATTTTCTTACTGAGGATCCGAAGAGATTTGGTTGGTGAATTCGTTGGTCATAAAGGGTCGAAGACAAGAGATAGGTGACCATCATCTTCATTGAATTCTTCAATGAAATCATATCTTTTGATATTTTTGGTTTCAAAAAGTTTAAATCTTTACACATATCCAACAATTTGAAGAAAGAATGTTGTTATCGGCGGAGCATATCGTCTAATCTTGAGGGTGAAAGAAGACATTATGATCTTAAAGCCCTAAAGGAAATCATGTCGATTGTGGATTTTAGGAAGTCATTGTGATATCCGCAATTTGATGTTTGTTCTTAAGTCGTTGGAACCCAACAAGGGTGTTTTCGAGTACCAATTAAAATACAAGAAGATGATCATCAATGGGGTCTCGATCATCTCGTTTTTGTACACGATGTTTACGTGTGATTATGTATATGTTTTACTTGTTTCCGTGTTTTCATGTTCTTATAGGTTTTAATGTATTTGGTTAGTTTCAGAGCAAAAGAACATATACGGGATAACGTACAAGCATAAGAGATTATAACGGAGCAAACGAGACGAGAAAATGGCAAGGAATGATATACGACATAAGGAGACAAGGCCCCCCGCGGGGTGGTTTCTTTAGCCCGCTCGGGCTAAACATCCAGCAGTACTTGCCCGAGTCGTGCTCACCTTCAGCACGCACAGATTGAGTTTCAAGAGGAGCCCACGATGGGTGCTCTCCTTAGCCAGCACGGGGTGGTGTTCCAGCAGGTTGTGTCCGAGTCGTGCTAACCCTTAGCACGCACGGGTTTTTCAAGTGCAAGGGAGCCCGCGCGGATTGCCTCCCTAGCCCACGTGGGGCATGGCTGCAACAACTTCCTTAGAAATTCTCCAACGGGGAATTTGTATAACAAGGGATCCCAAATTGAGTTCAGGAGCAAGCAAACACAGAGGTGAACCCTAGGAGGGTACACAACATCCAGCATTCCATTCACGAGCCCTCTTTAATGGGAGACACAACAAGGAGTCGGGAATTGATTTAGGATCATCTTTCATTTGATATTTCTATGCTCCTTACTCTATTATTTCGTTTATGTTGTTTAGACTCATGATCGAGTAGTAGATTTGTTCTAGGAGAAGGGATTAGCCCATGGCTATCCCAGAACACCCTTTGATTTTTTATGAATGCATTTCCCCGTTTCGTTTATCTATTCTTTGTCTGAGCGCTTAATGAATTGTGTTTACGAATGGCCACATATATACATGTGTTACGGATTAGGAGAAGGAATGAAAGGAAAATTCTAGTCCTAGAAGATCAGGCTTAGAACAACCGAGACTAGGTTACGAAAATAGGGTAGTAACGGTTGAGGGCTAAATCGGGCGAATCATGAATTGTAATGGGCTTTAGTTGGGGTGTTAGCCACGAAAGTAGGGGATGACTCAATCTAGCCACGTTCCTATGGCTTGAGAGAGGGTAGGTTCTACTTTAGGATCGTCCGTCTTAGATATCTTGATAGGGAATACACGATTAGATAGATCAGAGATAGGCTTTCGGAGGCTATGCGGTGAAACCGGATTCTAGGACGTTTGTCTCTTTGTTTAGAACTCATCATACCACTGCATATTCATCATTGCATCTCACCATCCTTATTTCTTTGCAGCAAGCATTGATTCTAGTTTTGATTCTTAGGTATTGTTACATTAGTCTTTGTGGGATCGACACCTTAATTACTACACACGTGTCATGCATTTGTGGATAGTTTAGTTTAACTTATTTAACTTGACACACATCATGTTTTTGGCGTCGTTGCCAGGGACTGATTGTCAACATATTCAGGATTCTGATTTAGAATCATACTTTTTTTTCTTTTTTTTTTTTGGTTTCTTTCTATTAATTCTTTTTACTTGTCTTTTGTAGGTGCATGACCCGATCTCAAGGTAATTCGAATTTGCATCGAATCGGCCCCGAGATTGAGAGAATGATTAGACAGTGAAAGAAGGGCAGGGAAACAATTCGAGATAAATCCCGCGATGATCAACATGTTTTACCAAAAACAGTTTATGGGCGAAAATCACGAAGACTCTCATCAACATCTACGAGACTTCCTAGAGCTATCAAGCACATTCAAAATTCATGGAGTCTTGGAAGATGTGATCTTGCTACGTCTCTTCCCCTTCTCAAATGGGAGACGAGCAAAGACGTGGCTACAATCTCTTCCATTGGTTCAATCACTACACAACTTTGCAAGACATTCGTAACACGGTTCTTCCCTTCGAGCAAGATGATCCAAATGCGAGGAGAAATCACCATGTTTAGAAGCCGAGAGGGAGAGCCGTTATTTCAGGCATGGGGAAGATTCAATGACATTTTACAAATGTGTCCTCATCACGGTCTAGAGCAGTGGTACCTGATCCAAACATTCTACAATGGGATCATGTATGAGCATAGAACGACATTAGAAACCGCTGCTCGAGGATTATTCATGGACTTAAGCGTTGAAGAGGCATACGATGAACCACACCATGTGGTCTACACCAAGAAGTATGCCAAACAAGACACAAGGTCTTTACGAAGTGGATTAAGGAAGAGCGATGGGCAATGCGATGAATGCCATCTATTGTGTATATGGCTTACCAATGCACAATGCAAGAAGGCATGGAACAAGTGAACTACGCCCAGCAGCAAGGCAACACGCAATTTGGAACACATACAACCCGACTTGGAGGAATCACCCGAATCTCTCGTATTGCACGACACAACCGGTGAAAGTTTCGGGTTTTCAGCAAATGCAGCAGCCAGCCACTCCAGCAAGCTCCTCAACCCCTTCAAGCTCCTCCGTCAAGCCTTGAGGCGGTGATGCTCGAATTCATCAAAGAGCAAAGACAACATCAAGATAGCATCAAGGAGCAGCAATCACTACAAGCCAAATTCAATGCGGAAATGGGAGCAGCAATGAATGATCTCAAAACTCAAGTGGGGAATACGATTAACGAGCTTAAAACTCAAATGGACTCCTTGAGCACGCATGTGAAGATGCTAGAAAACTTTATTGCGCAGCAGGCTGCATCATCCTCTCGGAATCCCAAAATGCTACTCGGAAAACCCGATCCAAACCCGAGAGAGTACATAAACGCCATCACTTTGTGCAGCGAAGATACGATCGAGAATCCGCCCCCAAAGCACAAGACAACATTGCTGGAAATTCAATGGATAAAGGAGAGGGCAGAATTGTGATCATGGAAGGGTATGAGCCTGATTTAGAGAAGCCATATATTGTTCCGTCGGTGTACAAACCTCCTGTACCATTTCATGGACGCTTGGTGAGCAGCAAGAATCGAAAGAGCGTGACCAAATTCTTCTGTTGCCTCAAGCAGCTCGACATCAACATGCCATTCATGGAAGCTCTCCAAAAGATGCCTAAACGAGCAAATTATATTAAGGAGTATCTTTCCAAGGAGAAGCGCATCAAAGAGAGTGAGGCAGTAACACTCATCGAGGAGTGCAGTGCCATTCTCCAAAACAAGCTGCCACCGAAATTGAAGGACCCTGGAAGCTTCTCCATCCATGCACCATAGGAGACATCGACATCGACAAAGCTTTGTGCGATTTGGGAGCAAGTGTGAGCATAATGCCACATTCAGTCTATAAGTGGGTGAACTTCGGGAATCTTAAACCTACAAAGATGTGTTTATGGCTAGCTGATTGTTCGGTAAGGTATCCGGTGGGAATTGCTGAAAACATTCCCACCAAGAGAGGTAGTATTTGCATTCCCACTGATTTTGTTGTACTCGATTTTGAGGAAGATGCTAACGTGCCTATAATTCTTGGAAGACCATTCTTAGCTACTGTAGGTGCGAAGATAGATGTACAACAAGGGAAGCTCTCTCTACATGTCGGTGATGAGAAGATTGAATTCCATTTATCCAGTCCCAAGGAGCCATGCTATAGAGTTAATGTGATGGACGAATCGACGAATGACACGTTTGATCGAGTAAGTATTTCCGATCCTTTTGAGAGAGGGCTAACAAAAGTTTGCAATGCTGCAGGACTTGCCAATAAATGAGCCAAGGTCTATACTCCACATGAGAAGATGCCGCACGAAACGCTCACTGATTTTGCGGTAGAGAAGGCATCTAAGCTTAAGCTTGAACCTCTTCCCTCTTCTTTTCGGCATGAGACGCAAAAACCACCCATTCATCTCAAGAAGCATAGGAGAGTGAAGCCTTCAATATGTATGCACTGGATGCCTAAAGAGGACAGCCGCGAACCCTCCATCGATGATCAAAAGAGGTTGCACCAATGTTTGGAAGAGAAAGGGGCATCGAAGGCAATGCGCTATAGAAAGGAAACCGAGCTTAAGGATGGCATGATAGAAAGACCATACCTAATAATTTTTGGCCAAGTGATTTGGGTCTACTTCTTGATTCTCGTTTTAGTTCTTTTCCGGACATATTACATTCTTGTAGGGCTGGTCCATTTTAGGTACGAGAAGTCTTCACACATGGCAAGGTAGAACTTTGGAGCGATTCGAGCGGAACATTCAAGGCAAATGGACAGCACCTTAAGCTACATTAAGCCGCTCCATCGATCGAAAGTGGAAATCCCATCTCCCTATTCGATCAAACCATCGCGCCCAAATGAAGTATGGAGACATCAAGCTTAACGATGTTAAACAAGCGCTTTCTGGGAGGCAACTCAGCATTTGTTTTCTTTTGTTTCGTATTTCGGACTTGGTTAATTTGAAAATCATAAAGAATAAAAAAATCATAAAAAAAAGAAGAACACCTACAGTCGTGGCATCACCTTCCTTATCCTCCATCGGGGCTTCACGTCGAGGACGTCGTTCAATTCAAGTCTGGGGGGAGTAGTTCACATTTGTCAGGTGACTTCGTTTCATTTTCTTTTGTTTTTCTTAGGTTAGTTTAGTTTATTTTTGTGTTTATGAGTCTGAGTCGTCCCATCCCAGGCAATTGTTCGGTGCCACGTTTTGAGATGAACCTTGAACCTGAATGCTTAAGAAGTTGGCCTTTTCGTGATATCTTGCATGTTAGACCTTATTAGTTTGTTGAGGAACGAGTGGGTTGTAAGTCTTTGGGAATCCCAGTGTTAGTTTCTTGTTCATTCTCTCCATCCAAATGATAAACAATGCTTTATTTGTTATTCACGAGGATGATTAGACTGCATGAGTTGAGCTTGTTTTGCAGAAAATAAGAGCGCACATTAACACTCCGCTATTGATAGAAATAATGCCTAAAAGCATGATCCAAAATCGTTATGAATTCATCCACCTTGATACATTTTCGATGGTTTGGGTCTAACTGGTGGGTTGGCGATCATCTTTCTATGTCCTAAGAGCAAGGCGCATAAAAACGCCATCTACTCTGCTGCACTCTTGGACGAGGTGCAAGAGTATACCGTCATCGGTAGCTTGGGTCTAAGTAGAAGTTGAATCCCTTCAAATCCGATGTCCTAGAAGCCTGGTGTGTTTGCAATATCAATAAAAGAATAATAAAGAAAGAAAAAATTGTATAAAAGAATAAAGAAGCTCGAGAATAAAACAAGTATCCTCTTTGATTATGTGATAAGCATTTGTTTGAAGTCTCGTTTGGTAGAGAGAGTTGTAGTTTCTCACTTAGCTCGTCTTTGATTTACTTTCTTATAGGTATCCATGGTGAACCTAAGATGAAGACTGAAATTTCTTAGGCCAAAATTTGCTCTAACTTGTTTGATGATCGATTAGGTTTACTTTAGTGGTGTTTCTAGGGAAAAGGGAATTATTGACTTTTATATATCCCATGTGTTCCACGTTTACGTTTGCTTAGGGACAAGAAAACATTCAAGTGTGGGGGATTTTGATCATCTCGTTTTCGTACACAATGCTCGCATGATTTTAGATATGTTTATGACGATAGTTGCGATGTTTACGTGTGATTTTGTATCTGTTTTACTTGTTTCCGCGTTTTCATGTTTTCATAGGTTTTAATGAGTATTTGGTTCGTTTTGGAGCAAAAGAACATACACAGGACAAAGTACGAGCATAAAAGATCATAACGGAGCAAACGGGATGAGAAACGGGGAAGGAATACAATACGACATGAGGAGACAAGGCCCCCCGCGGGGTGGTTTCCTTAGCCCGCTTGGGCAGAACATCCAGCAGCACTAGCCCGAGTCGTGCTCACCTTCAGCACGCAAAGATTGAGTTTCAAGAGGAGATCGCGCCGGGTGCTCTCCTTAGCCCGCATGGGGTGGTGTTCCAGTAGGTTGTGTCCGAGTCGTGCTACCCCTTACCACGTGCGGGTTGTTCAAGAAGGGAGCCCACACAGATTACCTCCCTAGCCCGCGAGGGGTATGGCTGTAACAACTTCCCTAGAAGTTCTCCAACGGGGAATTTGTATAAAAAGGGACCCCAAATTGAGTTCAGAAGCAAGCAAACACAAAGGAGAACCCTAGGAGTGTACACAACATCCATCATTCCATTCACGAGCCCTCTTTGACGAGAGACACAACAAGGAGTCGGGAATTGATTCGGGATCATTTCTCGTTTGATATTTCTATGCTCTTTACTCTATTATTTCGTTTATGTTGTTTAGACTCATGATCGAGTAGTAGATTTGTTCTAGGAGAAGGGATTAGCTCATGGCTATCCCGGAACCATCTTTGATTCATTTATGAATACATTTCCCCATTTCGTTTATCTATTCTTTGTCTGAGTGTTTAATAACTTGTGTTTACGAATGGCCACGTATATGCATGTGTTAGGGATTAGGAGAAGGACTGAAAGGTGAATTCTATTTCCTAGAATATCAGGCTTAGAACAACAAAGACTAGGTCACGAAAGTAGGGTAGTAACTGTTGAGGGTTGAATCGGGCGAATCATGAATTGTAATGGGGTTTAGTTGGGATGTCAGCCACGAAAGTAGGGGATGACTCAATCTAGCCATATTCCTATGCCTTGACAGTGGGTAGGTTCTACATTAGTATCGTCTGCCTTAGATATCTTGATAGGGAATTCACGGTTAGATAGATCAGAGATAGGTTTTGGAGGCTATGCGGTGAAACCGGATTCTAGGACGTTTCTTTCTTTGTTTAGAACTCGTCATTCCACTGCATATTCATCATTGCATCTTACCATCCTTATTCCTTTGCAGCAAGCATTGATTCTAGTTTTGATTCTTAGATCGTGTTACATTAGTCCTCGTGGGATCGACACCTTAATTACTACACACGTGTCGTGCACTCACGGGTAATTTATGTTAACTTGTTTAACTTGACATGCATCAGGTTTTTGGTCTTTTTGCTTCAATTCAATTGCAGTCAAAGGTATGAAAAAGGTCAGTTTCAGAATTTTCAATTTTTGTTTCTTATTCTTGGATTTCATTAAGTTTGTGCTAAAATTTGATTTTTGGGATTGTTATCTTTCATGTAGGTTGATTTTCCAAACATCTATGTTATCTTGGTGAAGATTTCTTTCGAGTTTCTAAAGAACATTCCTAGATTCAATAAGTGTGGTTTAAAGGAAAAAGCCCAAAGATCGATTGAAGGGATTGTGGTTGAGAACAAAAATTATCAACTATGTAATAGACCATTTTATTTGTTTCTTCCATTTCCATGATCAATTAACATTTACTACAAAGAAGACATAATTAAATAAGGTTATCTAGTTGTCTATATTTTTGCAATGTTTGATCATATTAAATTGCTAAAGTTACGTTTGGCAGCCTTACGTTGATGCACAAATTATTGATCTCGATTGGATGCCTTACACATTGGACTCATTGGATTTCAAAATGTTCTATCCATTGCACTATCAGGTCCGATCAAAGCTTGTATCATCATTCAATCCATTTCAATCTGACTCGATGAATTATTTAGCAACCATAATGGCTTTAAATTCAGATTCAATATGGTACAAACATCGAAGACACACTAATGTCTGAATTCTTGGATTTAAAACTTGAGAATCCAGATGAATTTCTAGAGATTTTCTTATTATTTAATCAATTTGTGATACATGGATTTGTTTTATATTTGTTATCTTTAGAGTCGTAAAGAAACTATCGCAACTAAGTCTAAGCTGGAAAAGCAAGTGGAAGCACTCAATTCATGCCTAGAATATGAGAGACAAATGAGGGCCGAATTTTAACTGTTGAAGATAGATTTTCTTGGTGAGGATCCACACATTTGGTTGGTGAAGTTGCTAATCATAGAGGGTCGCAGACAAGGAGAAAGGTGACAATCGTCTTCAATGAAATTGTATCTTTCGATTTTTTTTGTTTTTAAAAAGTTTAAATCTTTCAACATATCCAAGAAGCTGAAGGAAGAATGGTGTTTTTCAATGAAGCATACCGTCTAATCTTGAGGTAGAAAGAAGACGGTTATGGTTTTGAAGCCCTAGAAGATGTTATTAATTATTTTTTTTTTGGATTTTATTATATTTAACCATAGAAACATTTAATTACTTTTAGTAGTGAAAATAAGAAACACATATCTAAAATCTGACGTAGATTAATTAAACTTTAAAAAAATTAGAAATGATTTATGATAATAAGTCAATTAATTATATTAATTAAATTGATCAATTATTTTAATATAAAATAAATTATCATATGCAAATAAAATCAAAATTGATTCATTTTCCACTACAAAAAAACAGCCCTATTCCAACATACGGATAATCGAGTCCGTCCGTTGATACTTATTGCAACAGATTCCAACGGAAAATGGAGAACTATCAATGGTCAAAAGTTCGTTACAGTCTGTTGGCATTTATAATGGACTATCAACATATAGTATCCATTGAAAATTTTTTGATTCATCTGTTGAAAGGTCGTTGAAAACCAGCAATTTATTTCAACGGATGATCGTTGTTCTTATCAACGGGCATACGTTGGAAAAGTTAGAATTTGGAGGCGAACGTTGGAATAATTGAACGTTAGATTTCAAGGGGCATTTGTTTATATTTTTAGTGGGCATCCGTTGAAATTTTCACTATTTATATAAAAAATTTTGAATTGCTTACCACCAAGCCATAAACACAAAATATGCTTTCACACAATGTCTTCTTTTTCAAATAGAGATATGAACAGATCGAGAGAGTGGATGTATAACATCTTGTAACTAAGGAAGTTACACAAAATTTCTTACACGGATTAGAGCATTTCAATAGTTTTTTGTCGATGCAACTTTTGGATCAAGAACGCCGGACAATGTTATGTCTCTGCAAAAGATGCAAAATACATGAACTACTAAAGTCAAAAAATTGTTTACAAACACATTTACAAGGTGAGATTTGTAGAGAATTATAAAATTTGGTTCTTTCACGGTGAAAAGTGTGACATTAAAGATAGTGTGCAAGAAGCAAAAGTAATAAAGAGGTTAATTGTGAAGCAACGCCGACCAATCCATATGCGGAAATGGTGTCAGATGTTTTACCTAGAGTTGTTGAGCAAACGCATGAAGAGATGCCGAACAATGGAGCATGCTGATTTTTCAACCTATTAGAAACGACGAAACAACCTATATATTAAGGTTGTCATTAAGGTAAGTCTCGTTTATCATTGTCATCAAGGTTAATGAGTATTGATAACATAATACAACGTAGCTGAAAATTGCATGGATTCATTTTGCAACACCATTCGTGAATATTTACCTGCAAATAATCAAGCTCCTAAGACATATTATTAAACGAAGAATTTTTTAAAAGATTTGGGAATGCCACATGAGAAAATTGATGTTTATAGAAATAGTTTCGTGTTGTTTTGGTCAGGAGATAAAGACCTTTTGGAATGTAAATTTTGCGATGCAAGTAGATTTCGTCCAAAAAATCCATCTTCACGAAAATATATACCATACAAAAATATGTTTAATATTCTTGTGGCAAACAGTTTGAGAATGTTATATAAATAAAAAACTATTGTAGCAATGAGATAGCAAGAAAAACACTCTACGAGTGAAGGGATAATACAACATGCATCGGATGGTAAGGCTTGGAAGGATTTCAACGAAATATTTCCTGAGTTTGCGTATGAAACAAGAAAGTTTTATCTTTGTGGACTGATAGTTTTAGTCCATATGGACAATCCGTAAGTCAATATTCTTTGTGGCCTGTGATTTTATCTTCGTATAATTTACCTCCCGATATATATCTGAAAAAAGCAGTCATGTTTTTGACGTGGCTAATTCCAGGTCCGTAACATCCAAAGAAAAATTTCAACGTCTTTTTACTGCCCTTAGTTCATGAATTAAGATATTTATGGAACAAGGAAATTTTTGTATATGACGTAAGTACGAAACGAAATTTCACATTGAAAGCGGTATTGTTGTGATTAGCGACTTTTCTGCCTATGAAATGTTATATGGATGGAGCACGCATGGGAGAATGGCATGTCCATATTGTATGGAGGATACATATTTGTTTCGTCTAGTACATGGAAAGAAAACATGTTGGTTTGATTGTCATAGAAGATTTCTTCCACATGGTCATACATTCAGAAAAGATAAAAAAAAACATTTTTGAAAGAATATGGTACAAAAAAAAGGCACCATGCATGCAAACAGATTCACAAATACATTACGAACGACTAAACACGATGGTAAATTTACAAGAATCTATGGAATTGGAGGAGACTGTGGGCATCGAAAACTACAAGGCCATGGTGCATGGCATAACTAGTATAAAAGTAGTATTTTTGGGAACTTCCATATTGGAAATCACTTATATTGCGCATAATTTAGATGTAATGCATATTGAAAAACTTTTTTGATAACATCATCAACACTGTTTTGAATGTGACGGGGAAAACGGAGGATAACATACATTCAAGGAAAGATTTGAAAACAATATATCGAAAGACCTAAGTTGGAGTTACGTGATGGAAAGGTACCTATCCCAATATTCAGATTATTTCGGCCAGTGAAAACAACATTATTGAGGTGGTTAAAATAAGACGTTAAATTTCTAGATGGATATGCATCGAATATTTTTCGGTGTGAAGATATTGTGGGTTCAAGTCTCATGGGGTTGAAAAGTTATGATTGTCACGTTTTCATGCAGAGAATAAGTCCAATTGCCTTTGTTGAGCTATTACCACGAAACTTTCATGACTTGTTATGCACAATTAGCATATTCTTAAAGATATATGTTCAAGAAATTTAAAAAGAGAACCACACATCGAGCAGTTTGAGACTACACTTCGAGCAACGCAAGATACTCTTTGAGAAACACAATCTAGACGTCAAGAAATGAGAGTGTAGATGCATTATATGGAGAGTATCATCGACTTATTGACAAGAACTGATCATCGACTCCGATGTAGCCCCTTTTTAAGGCGTTGGCGACGACGGGGATTAAGATGACAGTGCCAATTTAGATAAAATGTAGCGAATCCATTTTTTTTATTTTGTATAAAATTTTGTATGCATAAAAAATATTTTATTAATTTTATTTCTTTATTTTTTAAATTCTTCAAATTATCAACGGATGCTTGTTGATAGAAAAAAAAATTCAATATGAATTCGTTGGAATACATTAAAATTCTCGCCAATTCAAATCCAATGGCTATCTGTTGTTAAGTTCCACCAAATATTTCAACGGATGTCGATATCCATCACAATCCCTGATAATTTTCAACTAATATTATCCATTGAAATGTCGTTTCAAATCGCAACGGATATGATTTTTCAACGATCGATTCCTAACGTCTAAATATTTGTTGGAATCCGTTAGGAAAATATCATTTCCAACGAGAAAATAAACAATTTCCAATGTATATGATCTTTGAAAATGACATATTTTTTGTAGTATTCTAAAGTCCATGCATTGCACGGGTTTGATTGTTAGTACTTCATAAATTTATAGAATTAATATAGAGTAACTGAGTAAAGATGGAGATAGTGTGAAAATGGTGAGTACAGATGGAGAAAGTTAGATTTGAAATTTTAAAAAGAAATTCAATATTACAACATTATAAACTTTCTCTTTAGTTTATATTGATTATGTAACTTAATCATTTATAATAATTCATGAAGATATTTGTTAGTGAACAACACACCATTATTTTGAATCTTACAACTTCAGGCTTTTGTAAAGTTTTAGTTTTGGTAATTCTTAATACTTTAGGATAACTAATATAACTTGAAGTGATCATTGACACTAACGGTTTTTTTTTCTTTTTTTCCTTTTTAAGGGTTAGATATTTGCATATTGTAGAATTTGGTGGTAAAAATACATTATATTTGAAAGATTTAGAAAAAAAACTAATTCCCCCTTAACTATTGCGCTTTAATCCTATTTCCCCTAAATTTTTCCCTTAAGATGACTTAATAAACTTGAGAGAGTTATATAATAAATTTTCAAACTTTAAGATGATATAAGATGACTTAATAAGTTAGAGAGAAATAGACTAAATATACAATCTTTGGAGAGAATAGGCTAAAAGTCATATAGTTCAGGGAGAAATATATTGTTTTAAAAAGACTTGACAGAAACGTTAACATATTTTTAATGGGTGGAGAAATAGGATGAGTTTTGATAGTTTAGAGAGAAATAGGATTATGAGTGATAGTTCAAGGGGAATAAAATAAGTGAAAAAGTTGAGGGAGAAATATGATTAAAGCGCAATAGTTAAGGGGGAAATAGGCATTTGTCCAAAAGATTTAACAACCAAAAAGGACACTTTATATTTCAACATTTAGTCCAAAGAAGATTCTGATAAAAGGATGTACTCAATTGATCATTGTGTTCTTGTCCATGCTCTCAGTGAAACATGGTCACCAAGTTCTTGCTTCCTCGACAGTGATTCGCATCTTGCATCTCAACTTAGTTACTTAATTTGGATATTTACTTCTTATATTCGTGTTGTGAACTATATCTTTTGCAAGTCACTTTGTTTACAAGAGGTAAAGCTCCTATTAACAAGCAATTGCAGGGTGAATCTGACATAGACTTTGCTTATTTTTTTCGTCCAAGGCAGTACATTATTTCTTGTGATAGAATTGATACACATCCACAATCAATATTGATTGTTTGCGAGATTTATATGATCAAGGTGTAAAGAGAAAGAATAAAGATGACCCGAGCTTTAAGTGCGGAATTATCGACATGAGAACCAATTCCTCATATGAGGATTGAATATCATATTAATCTTTAATATTCTATGTACATAAATGAAAAAGGATAAAACTCCACTAAAAATGCTAATAGAATCCAAAATGGGTTTTAACATTATAAGAATAAGAATTCGATGATATAAATAACTTAATGAGCAAATGAATCAATCAAAGAAACAAATCATGAGGAAATGATTGGAATTTGAGGAATAATGAACAATTAGGATTTCAAATGTTAAGCGATGGATGACTGATCTGATATTGTGGATTATAATGATTGATTTTTTATCTTTCTTAGACTTTTTGTATGAAAGCGGACAGAAAGGAGTAAGATTTTTTGAAATCCAGTATCACAACACAAGGTTTCGATGTTATCTACGAAATTAAGGGTTATAATAAGTCTTTGTTTCTTTACAAACACATAGTAAACATGCACGTTTTTTAACAAACAATTGTTAAAATCGTGTATATTTTTATTTTCAATCGTTTTAGGTATTCCCATATTGGATGAGGTGCCTAAACTAGAGACTGAGTTCTCCGTAGTTATATAGGAGAAATGTCAATTTTATTATGAGTTGATGTGAATTACTAAAAAAATTTCATTTGACATGATCTTTGTCTATCTTCTATTGCGTCATCTAGTGGTTTAACCTATTGACACAATGGATTTGTTTTCACTTTTTTTTATTTACAATTTTTTTGTTGTTTTCAGACGACAAATCTCATCTCTATGATTAGCTTGTATTGTCATGATGGATGCAAAATTGTAATGTTTTATCAATTATAGGTATGCTTCTATTGTTCTTTGAGGGGTGTTTATTTGAAATTTAATATCTTGCCATACTCCGAGGTATTTGGAAAATCCATTCTACATATAAAATAGAAATAGAATATAATTAACATTTTTTACTCACAATATTCTACAAACTGGTGCAAGGTCTAAAACTTGTTAGCTACATCTGGGCGCATCATTTTTCGTACTTAACCAATGGAGAATAATACAACTTAGCATGCACAACAAACTAATTATCTCATCCAGAAATGTGTGAAAACTTGTTAACACAATCCTGCCATTTGTATTCATATTCAAATTACAATTCTATCAAAAATTGTATTTTGTTTAATTTTATTTTATTTTTAAGTTTTAAAATTTAAAAATTAAAAAATAATAGTCATACATAATCTTTTCTAGAAGTGATTGTTCTAACTAAAAAATTAAAGAAAAATGAAATTTCTTTCACTTTTATCACTTTCTTTCATCATATCTCTAGTATGACATTACCTATAATCCCCCAACGTGAATTTAGGAATCGTTGCCCTTCTCTTGCACAGGTCCAATCACAAACACAAGATCATTGCACAATTGCTATGCTACAACAATTTTCTAATGCATCGTCCTCAATCAATTCAACGGGAAAACTTTCTCCAAAATCTCACTTTGTTGTTCTTTAAGAAAAATATTGTTATAAAAATGATAGATTCTCTCTTATTTACAAATTCTCCTATGAAACACAACAAAATAATCAGCATTTCAACACAATGCATACGACCCTATAACATAATGTTCACGTTGACCTCAATAGAATGGAAAAATAGCCACACGAACAAATGCTAAATGTCGTCTATACATAATACACGATTAAAATTATCATAGAATTGAAAGCCTATTCCCTAATAAGGGAAAAACAAAATTTACGCAACTTTATATTTATGATATTGAACACGAAACTAATAACAAAATTTTCTGTAATGAGGTACTTTTTTCCAGTATTAAAGCAATCTTTCGTGTGATATTTCACACTTATGATACTACTATAATGTATAATTACATTACAATGATATCCGCTTCATCAAATCGTGCCAATAGAATACATTAAGAGTAGATATACTTGATTGTTTAAAGTGAATGTTGGACGACCAGAACCCTCATATCAAAGATTTTTGGATGGCTAGAGACAGATTTATCTCTTACGATCAAATTGAAATGAACCTTGGTTTTATTGTTATTGAGGCAAATATAACCAATTTTACGTAATTATGCAAACAATTTTAGTTAGTGATTTTACTAAAACTCTTCAACAACAAAATAAACTTCTTAAAAACCATAGCAATAATTTCATACGTATTCGAAACTTCATCCATAATATTTGACACTTCAATATCGTCTACTATTTTTTTATGGTTAAGATGTAAATTAACTTAGAACATATATAAGCCTCAGAAATTTATGGTTTACCGTTTACAAGATATATTAACTGAATATTCATCTTTAGTGTGTTGTGGCAGACTTTTCAATAAATTATTGTAGATTTATTTTATAAAATTGAATATAATTTAATACATCATAAATAATCAAAGCACTTTGCGTTCTAAAATTTATATTGATATACATTTTGCGATCGAAGTAGAAAATGGTTTAGTTGTAACAATTGGAACCAAAATTATACTACCTTATTCATTTACAAGAAGTTCAAGACACATTAAACAAAACTATTTATATGATATTAATCTTCGCAAAAAAATTTAAAGTTATCTAAAATTATTTATGATGTTTACTTGCAGTCCAAAATAGTTTAAAATTCAAAAAATTCTAAAAAGGGTTTAATGTAGCATAAAAGATGTATATAACGATTTAGATGTTGTGATAGTTTAGTAATAATATTCATAATCATACTTAAAACTCTTATTTCAAACTTCCAAAAAATAGTTTTCTTGACAAATTTAATGTAGGTAAATACATATTCCTTTATAATCTCACTTTATTCATTTATTTAATTGTCATCCAATTTTGTGCTTTCTATCTAATTCTAGTTGTCTTCACGAGCTCATGGTGAGTTGGTTTAGATTGAGATTTTTTTAGCACATTTAGAAAATGGATCGAGCCTGCTCATTTTTTTCGCAAACCTAGAACTAGTTTATCTGAGTCGAGTTGAGCCAACTCATTTTGCATCTTTAGAATAAAGGATTAACATATGTTCAAATTATGTTTTTCTTAAGTTGGACATCAAAGATCCATACAATAAATGATGTTGAATCAATCATATCAATAAAAATTTCAAACAAACTTCTCAATCCTATGGTTGAGCAAGATATCATGGTTTACAGTCCGTATAGACAAGTTAATTGATCTTAACCCTTTATGTAAAATGAATATGTGCAAAATAAATTCCACAACACTTTGATGAATTTGTACATATAGATAGAAGGATGCAATATTTATAAAAACATTAACAATAACAAATTTGTTGTTACAGATGAAATGAAATTAGATAATTTCTTTGTATCATTACATTGTATCATATAATATAGAAAGTGTAACCAAACAAGACTATCTTCCAATTACACAAACAAAGTTCTTGCAAATTAACAACAAGCATATCATCATCAAGTCCAACATTGTGTCTAGAACCGAGAAAAATAAAAAATTCTTTAAACTGAATATATATTTTAGATTGTGAAACGTTTTGTTGAATTTAAAAGTTTGGCATTCATCAGAAATATTCTTAATGAATGACTAGAATTCCACTTACTTGGAAAACAAAATGTTATATTCGAAGAAAACAAATACTAACTAATATTGCCTCAAAACAAATTGCTTATTGTATTGTATTCACATCATGGTTCAAAAGTAAAAAAAATGAACTCCAGAGCAACAAAGATATATATACGATTGATTGCACTGTATTCGTTAACTTCTGGTGAAGCCTCCTATCTAAGAAATTTTTTGAATAAAATTAAAGTTCTCACCTCATTTATTGAGCTACAAACTATAAATGAAAGAACTTACATGATGTTTAAAGATACATATCATGCACTTGATCTGATAAACGATGAAAAAGAACACACAGATACTATTGAGGAAGTAAGCATCTAACCATCTCCATCGTATTTAAAATTTTATTTGCACTACAGTAAAGCATTTTACTTTCAAAGGATATATCTATCGAAAAACAATTCAATGAATTGCAATGGATCTAACGAATATCAACTACCGCGAAACCACTAAAATGTGTTAATTATATCAATGGCTTTTCAATGAAGAAGCATCATCGATACAAGTTACACAATCCATTGAAAGTTTCAATAACTAATCAATTGGTTAAATCCGTTGAAAACATTCAACGACTATATATGATTGGAATCATCTGTCAATATTCGTTGAACACGATGTTAAAAATTTGTAGCTTTTCAATCATCACTTATTCAAATCCAAACTTGGTTTTAAACTCTTTCAAATTTTCTTCTTTAAATAGTAACATATATGATTTGATAAAATGGATATATTCGAATGAAAGATCCAATACCAAAAGATAGTATGCAAGAGTTTGGATGTTATATGTATCATGAAAATTATTTGATAAAATTATCATTACGATAATGTCACAGAGAAAATGAAAAAAAAAAAGAGCATAGTAAAAAAAAAAGATTTTGAAAACAAAAAAGAAAGACATCAATCCTTATATTTGGATAATCTAAAATGCACAATAGGAAAACATTAATCCTGATGCGTCAAACCGATGTATGGATATTATGGGCGTAAAACCCATAGACATGAAGAGTAATAATTGTCACATCACATTTTGCATGGAAAAATGATAAACAAATCGCAAAATTCAAAGAAATTTAGTTAAAATACAAACGATTTTCATTTAAAAAACTCTTTCTTTTAAAATATTGTGCAATAAATTATAAATATATTAAATGTAACAAAAAATCCTCACGATTAGAAATAAAAAAATGCCACAATTTTAAAAAGCTTATGTTTTTGTAATAAATCATAACAATGATTATGCTTTTTTTGACAAAATACATAAAGAAATAGTTGGTCTAAGTTTTCAAAGCACTAAAACCACTATGAATAAACTACAGAAGAAATACGACAAACTAAAGCAGAAGTTTCATTTCCACATTTCAAAATCAAAGATTGTATAACATGAACAATCTTACATCCCACTTTTCTTAGGTTTTTATTTTTTTTTTCTTTTTGTTTGGGCAGAGGTTCAGACAATATCTCCTTATGTATAGCTTTGATCTTATGATAATGAATTACTGAAGAAGAGATGTTTTATCTCTGCAACTGTTTGTCCACTATGATCACTATGCTGCAGTCTCCATTACACCTTCAAACAAGTTCAAGAGCTTGACATTATCAAAGCTAACGAGCAATAATTTTCTGCAATTGATACAAGTGCAAGAATCAATAGTGATGAAAAGTTGTCACTTACAGTGATACGAGGTCGAGAGAGCGTGAACTAACGCCGCTCTGGGATTAACTTGATATTTGTGTCCGAAATAATTTTGTCTTCACCGCTACCAAGAATCTGTCGGAAAACAGGGGTTATTGTTTTGTTTTGAATGCAAACTTGTGAGGTAATCTCAAGACAAACATGCTACTTGTAAGACACAATTGAAGTCCCTGGCAAAATGGTTGGAAAAACACCAAAAGATTCACCCATGGAAAACAAATGAATCCCATCACTTCTCTTTCCAAATCTATGATATAATCTTTATTAAACCCACCATGAGATGCCCAACGCTAGATTCTATGGAAATGAATCCACCAGGCAATGGCCAAATAATTTCCCGTATCTCGAATTCAGATAGAAAATCGTGTTGTTTCCTCAAAGAATTAAATCAACAAAGGTCAATATACTGTTTTACTTTTTGGCAACGATATTTCCTTATATTACTATAATTTAGAAAAGCTATGAAGATTGGTTTGTTATTCAGCAAAGAAAACACGGACAGAAGCTGAAATCGGTGCTGCTTTTTAACCCCCAAGGTTTGCACATGAGGTAGGCAACTTGACCATTTAGTTATCTTTGCTTAACAATGGCAAACATAACTCCAACATAAACGCCGGCTTTGCCAGATATAGGCATCCATCGGGTTCAAAACTCACCTTGTCAATGACTCCAAATTCTTTAGCTTTGTGTGCATCCATGTAATACGGCCTTTTCATCACGTTAGCTACAGTCTCGACAGACTAACCAACAGATAAAAGATCATTATTATCAGTAATGGAATTCTTCGCATTCAAAGATATAAAAATAGTTCTATGCTTCTCACATTTCCCGTGTGCTTCGCCAAAAGTTCCACCAGTACATCTCTGTTTGTCATTACCTGCAAGAGAAAATAAGTAACCCAAATGTAAGCTTTACAATTAACCTCAAGTTCTTCACTGTGATGAGCTGCTAAGCAAATGCTTAATCGAAGAGATCCGGTGCGGCGTTCTCAAACAGCCTAACTCTCTTTTCTAAGTTGTCATTGGAACATAATACAAAAATAGATAAGCAAGAAGAAAAGATGAAAACTTCCAGCTGATACAAGACTCCAATTATATGAAGCACACAGAAGAAATAATCGACCTCTTTCGCACGAATCAGGACATCACTGGCAGGCATCAAACCAGACGAAGGCGCACGAGGCTGCTGGATCATTGCTGAGACAGATTGAAGCAAACATTTGAGAGGCTTACGATATCAAGAGGGTGTTATCCAGGTGAGGAAACACAGGTATATTGTACCTTTAGAATGTGGCATCATAAATCGTTTGCCCTTAGTGCCCGCTGAAAGCAGTAGACAAGCCTGACCTATAGCTGTTCCCACACAGACTGTATGTATCTGCATAAGCAAACACAAAGTGCATTTCTCTGTACTTACTAAAAAAATCAGAGTAATCTCCTACCCTAAAACCAATTACCGGTAGCTTTATGTTAGAGAAGCAGTTTCCCTCTCTTTTATCGTTTTGTAAACGTTACCTCATTCTGCATCTGCATCAAAGAATCATAAATCGCAAAACCTTCTGTTTCCATTCCGACCTATTCGATAAATTTGTGCACTGAAATTAGACTCCTCCAGAAATAGTTATACAGACTATGTACAGAGTGTTCGAAAGCTCACTGTCTCGCCATCATCACGAGTAGTCCCCGTGGAATTTATATAAAGGTATATGGGCTCCTTAGAATCCGACCATTGAAGATACATCAGCTCCGCAATTACAAGCTCTGTCACAGCTGATACCAGCTGGGAACAAAATCTATCAGCAACAGAGTATTCTATATGGTCCTCCAACAACGTGCAGAATACAATTCAACCTATGGAAGAACATACAGGCATGCCGATGTAAACAATCCTTCCGTCAAGGAGCATAGACGGCAAGTCCGGTGGAGGAGATCTACGTCTTTGCCCACCATAAGACACTGATCTTTCCACCTAATTCAGATAAAAAAAAAACATTACATTTCAGGGGGCTTTAGAGCAGTGAAGCTAACCATCTGCCCAAAAGCATATTTAGCCATCTTTCTCACAGTACTACTATGTCAAAAGTGGAATAACTCTTTCTCCGTATTCTCTCCCAAGAAGGAGTTTGAAGACCTCTCCTTTTAATAATCCAGATAATACATAAGCAGATAATCGTTCAAAAATTCATATACGTATACTAAGTCGATATATACACATACAGAAACTATGAACAAGCGAAACATAAGAGATTACCTGAGCAGGAGAAGACATGAGCTGGGGAGACTCGAAAAGGTCCAGATACGGCGGCGTATCCGAGTTCGCCGGCCGATTGAGGATATTCTCCGGAGATTTCTCGGCGACGGAAGCAAGCATCGAGAGAAACGGGTCTTTAGGGTTTATCGGAGGCATGGGAATTTTGGCCG
The DNA here is from genome assembly GCA_036759665.1 of Gynandropsis gynandra. Taxonomy (NCBI): domain Eukaryota; kingdom Viridiplantae; phylum Streptophyta; class Magnoliopsida; order Brassicales; family Cleomaceae; genus Gynandropsis; species Gynandropsis gynandra. The sequence continues at coordinate 16,023,120 of CM071864.1, read as the reverse complement.
CGGCTTTCGCGCCAAAAGCAGCACAGCGAATGCTAAACCTCTTCATGCTTATCCTCCCGGGTGAGTCGAAGGAAGAAGGAAAAACAGAGGAAGGGCACGGAAGCAGAGAAGCCATAGACGCTTGTAAGCAGGAAGACGCCATTGACGAAGAGCTCTCTCGAGGACTTGGTTCACAAAATTGCAATGGTTTGCCAAAAAGATAGCAGAAACGGGTCGGGTCTCTAGGTGACCCGTTTTCAGTTGGTTTGAATTGAAATGACATCGTTGTTGTCCTATCTGCGTCGATAGCCAAAAGGAAAAATGAACCGACGAATTCGGGTTACCCTATTTTAATCTCTCGGGTCAAACGTTTTTTAACATTAAATGAGATCCGGTTTTGGGTTTGACCCGCAATGCATTCGGGTTTAATAATATTGGCCCTAACAACGTTCCATGATATGAAGAAGATTACGGAGTTTGGTTTGCTCCAGTGGGTATTTTGGGCCTCCAAATTTTGACGGCTTATAAAAATCTCTAATTAAATAATATATATATACTAAATTTTGATTTTTTTTAATAAATAAATAAGATATATTAGTAAAATTTTATCAGATATGATATGATTTTTCAAATGTAATCAAAATACAGTGTCAATTAATTGTAAATCTTATTTTTTTTCAATTTTGTCGTTCTATTTTAATTACTTTTTGAGTTTACTTAAAATGAAACTATTAAAATTTTAATTTGAAAAATTTTATCAATTTTAATTTGATTTTTCTTATCATTTTTTCGGAATTTTACATTCTTGAAATTACTTTTTTCTAAAAAAAATGTTTTAATGAGTGTAATAAATCATATAATTTTTTTTAATAAAAAATCATCACATTCGAAATTAAATTAATTTTTTTAAAAGTAAATTGATCACAATTAATGAATTATTAAAATACAATTAATTTTATTTTCTTAGTTGGTAATAAATTCTTAATTTTTAAAATTTTTACAATATATATTTTAAAAAGTTTTTGATTGAAGGACAAAGTTCAACTTGTGCAAGGCCACGGATGGAAGTGTGCACTCAAAGACCGAGCGGAAGGAGCGGAAGCAACACCTCAAGTCATGCACGCTCGGGTGGATTGCGAGTGCCCGGTCGGGCTAATTGCTACCAAACATCCCCGTAGCTTTGCACGACTCGGGCACTCAAGGAACATGACCAGGGATGCGTGCCCGATCGGGTTGAAATGGAGTGCCCACTCGGGTTATTTGTCATCAAGAAAACCCCGTAGGTTTGCACGACTCGGGCTGATGAAGCACACAGTCGGGCATGGTGCCCGCTCGGGTTCAAATGTGTGTACACGATCGGGCAAGTGACCTGCACGAGCGGGTAGAGGACAATGCCCGATCAAAAATTCATATACGTATACTAAGTCGATATATACACATACAGAAACTATGAACAAGCGAAACATAAGAGATTACCTGAGCAGGAGAAGACATGAGCTGGGGAGACTCGAAAAGGTCCAGATACGGCGGCGTATCCGAGTTCGCCGGCCGATTGAGGATATTCTCCGGAGATTTCTCGGCGACGGAAGCAAGCATCGAGAGAAACGGGTCTTTAGGGTTTATCGGAGGCATGGGAATTTTGGCCGCGGCTTTCGCGCCAAAAGCAGCACAGCGAATGCTAAACCTCTTCATGCTTATCCTCCCGGGTGAGTCGAAGGAAGAAGGAAAAACAGAGGAAGGGCACGGAAGCAGAGAAGCCATAGACGCTTGTAAGCAGGAAGACGCCATTGACGAAGAGCTCTCTCGAGGACTTGGTTCACAAAATTGCAATGGTTTGCCAAAAAGATAGCAGAAACGGGTCGGGTCTCTAGGTGACCCGTTTTCAGTTGGTTTGAATTGAAATGACATCGTTGTTGTCCTATCTGCGTCGATAGCCAAAAGGAAAAATGAACCGACGAATTCGGGTTACCCTATTTTAATCTCTCGGGTCAAACGTTTTTTAACATTAAATGAGATCCGGTTTTGGGTTTGACCCGCAATGCATTCGGGTTTAATAATATTGGCCCTAACAACGTTCCATGATATGAAGAAGATTACGGAGTTTGGTTTGCTCCAGTGGGTATTTTGGGCCTCCAAATTTTGACGGCTTATAAAAATCTCTAATTAAATAATATATATATACTAAATTTTGATTTTTTTTAATAAATAAATAAGATATATTAGTAAAATTTTATCAGATATGATATGATTTTTCAAATGTAATCAAAATACAGTGTCAATTAATTGTAAATCTTATTTTTTTTCAATTTTGTCGTTCTATTTTAATTACTTTTTGAGTTTACTTAAAATGAAACTATTAAAATTTTAATTTGAAAAATTTTATCAATTTTAATTTGATTTTTCTTATCATTTTTTCGGAATTTTACATTCTTGAAATTACTTTTTTCTAAAAAAAATGTTTTAATGAGTGTAATAAATCATATAATTTTTTTTAATAAAAAATCATCACATTCGAAATTAAATTAATTTTTTTAAAAGTAAATTGATCACAATTAATGAATTATTAAAATACAATTAATTTTATTTTCTTAGTTGGTAATAAATTCTTAATTTTTAAAATTTTTACAATATATATTTTAAAAAGTTTTTGAAAAATATTTTTCAGTTTTTAAAACTAAATCTTATTTTTTCTGAATTTTAATTTTTAAAATTAAAATTTAAAAGTTTAAAAAGTTTATTAAAATTTTTAACATAATATTGCATTATATATTATTATTGAAATTGAAAACTTTTAACCGAATTTATAATAATTTAAAAGATTATAATTACAAAAATTTAATTAATAATATACAAAATTATATCCCTGAAACAATCTTATTTTTTCTGAATTTTAATTTTTAAAATTAAAATTTAAAAGTTTAAAAAGTTTATTAAAATTTTTAACATAATATTGCATTATATAAAAATATTATTATTGAAAACTTTTAACCGAATTTATAATAATTTAAAAGATTATAATTACAAAAATTTAATTAATAATATACAAAATTATAATTTTATCCCTGAAACATTAAACTAAAAACATTAACTTTTTATCTACTTCTTCTTTACCTGCGGCCATCCCTTCTCTTCTCCTTTCTATTTTTTGTCATTCTTTTTATCTTTTAACTAGATAATACTCGCGCATTATGTGATGTTATCATAGTTATGTTGTATGTTTTTTTAAACGTTTTATATAATTCATTAACTCAAATATTTCATGACATTTGATATATGTATCGGTCAATACAAACATTCGAATCCTAATTTTCAATGTAAAAGTTTAAACAATATATAGCGACCCTTTATGCCATTTCTCGGGTTTCCACGGATTTCAACAAAAGTTTTTTCACGGGCTTCACGGATAACTCTTTCTACCATAATTCTTTCCTTCTCTCTCTTTCTTCCTCTTTTGTTTCATCCATCTTTTTTGTATGTTTTTCTGTTGGTTCCGTTTTGTTTTGTGAGGCATCAGTGGTAGTAGCACCTCTCTTTTCATTCACCGATAATCGAGAACTATAGTCTCTATACTTTCTTTCGTGTTTCTATCTGCTGCTGCAACTTTTTCTTCATCTTCTTTGGATGAACAACTAAACAGAGCAGCTGATTCCATGTTACTTTTGCTACCAAAGTCCTCAGGATACTCGTGATTTGTCATTCCCTCATTGTCTTCAAAACTTTGTTTGGTGTTCCTTGCTACTTCGGGCAAGCACGGTGATTGACTTGCTATTAAATTACTATTCTCATTGAGATCGCCAATGAATTCCATGTCGTCAACATACAAACCGTTCTTATTTGACTCAGAGTCTACTTCTTCGACATATTCTTCCATGCAGCTAGTTGATCCGACATTCTTAAAGCATCCATCATATAACTTATGGTCGAGGGAAAACTCCTCGATATCTGAATCTCCGTGCCTGGATTCCAAAGGTGGCCCTCTAAGAAGATCATCTATCTCACTGCAGATCTTAGTTTCTTCTGCTTGTTCTTCGCATGGCTTCTGGTCAAGTTTCTCATTAGAATTACTCGAGCATGTTTCACTTTGATCATGTTCAAGTACTTCAGCATGAGATTCCGCCTCCTTTTTCATATCTTTAGGAAGACATTCACAAAAGCAAAATATCATCACCTTTGATAGCAAAGGAGGCATAAAAAATGTGTTGTTACCTGCTAGGCCGAGGCATGGTACACGGTCGCTACTGCAACACAATTTAGGAAAAAATTGAAATCAAAGCAATAACATTACATTTAAATGGAAAAAATATTTTAAATCTCTTAAATCGGAAATAACCATGAAAAGATGATATTGGATGAAGCTCAAATGATTACCTTTTTTATTTTAAAAGAGCCTTAGAAATCACATATGTTATATCAACTGATTCGGTCACAATGATCTTGAATTGAACATTTAGCAAAGATTTTGTAAAGTGATGATACTCATAGATGTATGATATACTTACGTTTGTCGTTGTCAAAGAACAACACATCAAGCTCTACTATGATACAAGTCAAATGTGAATTTCATACTTCGGTTGAGTTATCTTGATGATTATGATACTAATCACACAATGGCTCATTCAGTTTCAACGAACTCCTGAGCTTGGGACAATGCGTCCTCTCTACTCACTTCTCCCATGGTCTCTCTCTACGACCTTTAATTCTTTGCATCTGCCACAGAATACCGATTTTTTCTTGGACCTCCATTTGGTTGCATCTGCGACATAGATGTTTACTTCGTGAATGAAAGGGTAAAACCCTTCTGGTGTTTTGTGTTGGTTGGATGGAATCAGTGACATCTCGAGAATCCGAGTATTAGCGAAAAGAAGGAGGGACAAAGGGCATGGAGTAGAGACTGAAACCTGGAAATTTGATGAAATGTTCCCAACTGCCAGAAAAAACTCAAGCGAAGACACAAAAAAGAAGAAACACATCAAAATAAATACCCATATTTATGAACAAAGAAACCAAGTGTGAGAAACACCATAGATGCCACCAAAATCCAATTTTTAGAACATACCTTCCGAAGATCAATTCATAGGAAAACTCAACAATAAAATAAAGCATGTTCCTTCAAAAAGTGTTCTTCCCAAACTAAGAACACAAGTTCGCATTCATGAGATTATAGAACTTGTATTCAAACATATGACAACCTTTGACTAATTTTTCATCTGAATTCTTTCTATCAATAATCAATTGATCAAACAAACCACAAATGAGAATACGAGTTATTCGATCGAATAATCAATTGATAAGAAAATCAAAAATCAAAATGTGAGTTATTCGATTGAATAATCAATTGATTAAACATACCACAACTCAAAAAGTGAGATATTGGATCGCATAATCATTGATAACTACATAGATATTGGTTTCAAACAATTTCCTAAATCACTTCGATACGGTTCCCACTAAGTTCCACCATTTCCAAAACTATGAAACGACCGTGCTGGATTAGCTTGACTCGTTCCTGACCCGGTGACGACAGGGGGAGAATTTCACGATCAAAACCCCTAATTTTCACCACGAACTTGCGGTCAAATCTACCGTTTTACGGTGATGCAATATCCATCAAAGTGATGAAAAGGGGAAGGAACATACCAGAAAAGATGAAACTTCATTCCGTAAACCCTATTTTATTCTTCTTTTTCAAAATCTGACCATTATCACGTAATTCTTCTCTCTATATGTGACAATGGAATAACCCATGCCAATAGAAATAGCAGCAGAGGACAGAGGCGAATGTATACATTTGTTGGTATAAACCCCAAAAATCAGTCGCTCTGCCAAATCTCCGAATCAACCATCGCCATTGCCATTAGCTTTGAAACCCATTCCGTAAACCCTATTTTCGGTTCTTTTCTCTCAAAATCTGACCATAAGCACATAATTCTTCTCTCTGTTTGCGATAATGGAATCCCCCATGCAATGGAAATAGCAGTAGAGGTGGGAGGAGCCACCATTGCAAAGACTTTCCAGGCTTGTTGCATCTCCTAACCGCCCTCGCATTCGATTCGTTGAGGCCATGGAAGGTGGAATCGTAGAGTCTTTGGACCTCGATGGAGAAGGGATGGGGTTGAAGCAGCGGGAGACTTTCGGCCGAGATCCATGGGTCCAACAGCGGGAGACCATCGGTCGTTCTATTATATACAAATACATAAGTCCATGAGCGGGAGACTTTCCTTTCCTTTCATCAGCACTGTGCTCCTCTAAGACTATCACATTTAATATTTGCTGATGATATTGTTATGTTTTGTCGTGGTGACGCAGGGTCCGTAGGGGTGCTAATAGAATGTCTTCGACGGTTTAGTGCCATGTCTGGTCTTCATGAAAGAAAAAGAAAATCCTCCATGTTTTTGGCGTCGGTATCAGATCAGGAACGAGTGGCACTGCTGGGAGCCACAGGGTTCAGGGAGGGCGTCTTTCCTTTCCGCTATCTAGGCATTCCAATCGGTCCCACAGGACTGAGAGGGATTATTTTAAAGCCACTACTAGATAAGATAAGTTCTCATCTCACCATTTGGGCAAAGAATCTGATCACTTTTGCTGGTCGCAGGGAACTTATTGGGTCAGTGCTACAAGGAAGCGCCGGTTTCTGGCTTTCTATGGTTGCAGTACCTCGGGGTGTTATCCATAGCCTTACCTCCATTTGTAGAGGGTTTTTGTGGAAACATCCCCGGGTACGATGGACTGAGGTGTGCCTACCAAAGAGAGAAGGAGGATTAGGACTCCTGGACCTTAGCACATGGAATAGAAGTGATGTGCGTTATATCAAGTAATAAAAACCTAGACTAACGCTTCCGCAAGAATACGGATCGTGTAGTAACTAGGGTCGAACACAAGGAGTTAATGCGACTAATGAGCTACTAAACTAATTGAATAGACGTGTAAGATGACTAAAGTTGGAATTGTGGTTAAGCTAAACTAAACTAAATCGAAGAGAATAAACTTATGGCTAAGCACCATAGGTATCGAGAGTCACACAACGATGCAATGAAGTTCTAACAAGATCATTGGTCTTAGATACTATCACGAGT
>CM071864.1:15983771-16011919 GCA_036759665.1 Gynandropsis gynandra | reverse complement strand
CATGTCCTAGGAAACTACGAATGCCCTTGACGTTCGTTGGTGGTGGTAGTTTCTCAATGACTTCGATCTTAGCCTTATCTACCTCAATGCCCTTCGCTGATATCTTGTGTCCCAATACAATGCCCTCGCGAACCATAAAGTGGCATTTCTCCCAATTCAAAACGAGGTTCGCCTCCAAGCACCTATCTAGCACTTTGCACAAATGAGTTAGACACGCATCAAAGGAAGGTCCATGAACGGAAAAATCGTCCATAAACACTTCCATAATATCTCCATTCACATCGGAAAAGATTGAAGTCATGCACCGCTGAAAAGTAGCGGGTGCATTACACAAACCGAATGGCATCTTCCGATAAGCGAATGTACCGAATGGGCAAGTGAACGTCGTCTTCTCTTGATCGTCGGGATGGATTGGAATCTGGAAAAACCCTGAATAACCATCAAGAAAACAAAAGTAGGAGTGAAGAGCTAGACGTTCAAGCATTTGATCGATAAAAGGAAGAGGGAAGTGATCTTTCCGTGTGTTTGCATTCAACTTGCGGTAGTCGATGCACATCCGCCATCCCGTGACTGCTCTCGTGGGAATCAACTCGTTGTTTGCATTCGGAATGACCGTGATACCTCCCTTCTTTGGCACTACATGAACTGGACTCACCCAAGCACTATCCGAAATTGGATAAATAATTCCCGCATCTAACAACTTAAGTACCTCTTTCTTCACTACTTCCATCATATTAGGGTTTAACCTACGTTGGTGCTCAATCGAGGTCTTAGTGTCATCTTCGAGGTGAATTCTATGCATGCAAAGCCCAGGACTAAGTCCCTTAATATCCGCTATCGTATAACCTATAGCTCCCCTATATCTCCTAAGAGCTTCTAGCAATCGTTCTCTTTGGGAATCATCTAGGTCGTCATTTATTATAACCGGATACGTGGAATCAAGTCCGAGAAACTCATACCTCAGCCCTTGTGGTAAGGGCTTCAACTCCACCTTCGGTGCCTTGTCAACACTCCAGTCATGATTCGGATGCTTGATTCGATCATTAAGCTCGTCGGGAGTGGTTGAACTTTCAATGAAGGCCGCGTGAGGTGCGCTGAATTCTGTCTGGAATTGTCGGAGGGTTGTGCACTGGCTTGCAACGTCTTCTTGACTCGAAACCCTCCCCAACTGGTCCGTACTCATTTGGTCATGAGTTGAGAAGTTTTCTTGCTGAGGACTACCCGAAAATCCATCGTTCTCTAAGGCTGCGACCTGCTGTGCTCGGGCCGCGCAGAATTCTGCTCTAAGTTCATCTAACTCGGTTCTCGGGATTTCTTTTTCATCTCTCTCATCTAGCAGCTTCGTATAATGCTTTACCTCATGGGGATCTTTGTAAAGTCCCTCTCCAGCTGCTAGAAGAGCCATCTCAAGGGAATCCATATTCCCAAACTCCTCTAACACTTCCTCGGCTAATCTCTCTAATACATCAATATAAAACACCGAGTCTACCATACAAGGTTGCCTAAGTGTGTCGTTCAAATTGAACTCCACTTCCTCATCTCCAAACTTTAAAGTGAGTCTACCCTCGGCACAATGTATAATAGTCTTAGCCGTATTGAGGAAAGGTCTACCTAGAATGATAGGAATTTTCTTGTCCTCCTCCATGTCTAGTACAACAAAATCAACCGGGACAAAGAATTTTCCTACTTGCAATGGGACGTCTTCAAGTATTCCTTCGGGGATTCTAACACTCCGATCAGCCATGGTGAGTGCCATTCTCGTCGGTCGAAGATCCATCCTACCCTTAAGATCCAACTTTTCATACAATGACAATGGTAGCACGCTTACGCTTGCTCCGACGTCTATTAGCGCATGGTTAATTTCATAATCTCCAATTTTACAAGGGATTACGAAAATACCTGGATCCGGCATCTTTTTGGGTAGACTTGGCTGTAGCATTGAGTTGGTGACCATTACGGTTTCCGTTTCCACGTCCCGCTTGTTCGCAAGTACGTCTTTGAGGAACTTAGCGTATGAAGGCATCTTCTTCAACGCTTCGTGGAATGGAATCGTAATGTGCATCTTCTTCAACATCTCCGCAAACTTTGCAAATTGCGCATCATCGTTCTTTTTGCGTTGACGTTGAGGAAATGGCAAAGGAGGAGGCCTCGGTTCGGGTTTAACGTATTTGGGCTCCTCTTCCTCCTTGTGCTCCTTGATGTGGTCGCTCTCCTTCGCTGCTGCCATTGATGGTTCTACCTGTTCAAACCTTGGAAGAGTAGGGGAATCAAGTGTCTTACCGCTTCTTAAATGGATGGCATTGATTTGTGCTCGAGGATTCGCTTCCGGGCGTGCCGGTAGAATCCCTTGCGGTTGGGAGGATTTCGCAGCGAGCTGCGAAACTTGAGTATCCAATATCTTTAGATGCGTTTTCAACTCATTATACTCATTCTTGCTCTCTTGATTCTCTGCTTTCATCCCTTCCTGATTTGTTATCAACGTTCTAATGTCATTGGTTTGGTCCTTTTGTGCTTGTAGGATTTGAGCAAGCATTGACGCGATATCGGGGCTAACTTCTTGTTGCGGAGGAGCAGGCGCACGTGATTGGAAATTCTGATTTTGGGGCTGCGTCCTCGGCTGGAAATTTTGATTGCGTTGCATCAAACGCGGCTGGAAGTTACCCGATGCTCGTTGTGCATTGAATGCACCGTCGGAATTCTTGTACGAGAGATTGGGGTGATTTCTCCACTCGGGAGTATAGGTGTTACCCAAAGGTTGGGCGTTGCTCACATAGCTCACCCCTTCGTACCCTTGAATTCCTTGCTGTCCGGTTGCTCATAATATTGCTGTTGATTCGCTCCGGACATGAGCTCATAAAGGCCGTTGATTTTACCATTCATTTCGGCTCTCATCTCGGCTAATTCGGAATGTATGGATTGCGAATTATCCACCTTGGCTACTCTTGCTGGAGTGTTGCGATTATACTCTCCGGCGGTGTGATTTCCCTCATCAGCCATTCGATCTATCAAATCCTCGATTTGTGGGAAAGTGAGGTTGCTCAAAGAACCTCCAGCAGCGGCTACGATCAAGATCCTCGTATTGTCCATAAGTCCTTGGAGAAAATTGTGTATGAGGTAGCTTTGATCCATGCCGTGATGTGGGCAAAGGCGTTGATAGCCCTTGAATCGCTCCCATGCTTCATATAAGCTCTCGGCTGCCCCTTGCACGAATGTGTTGATGTTGTTCTTGGCTAGCTGAGCTTTACTTTGCGGGAAGAACCTTGTCATGAACTTCTCCTCTAGCTGTCCCCATGACGCGATAGAATTCGCCGGTTGCGAATATAACCAATCATGCGCTTTGTCCTTTACCGAGAATGGGAAAGCGGCTAGCATGACATCCTCCTCCGATACCCCATCTCCAGCCCTTATGGTTCGGCATAACATCTTAAAATCAGTAAGATGCTGGTTTGGGTCCTCGGCGGGTCTCCCTCTAAACGCCGCGTTACCAAGCATTTGGATGAATGCCGGTTGAAGCTCTACGCGGGCGTTTCTCCTCGCAATACATGACAAGAGCTGCGTGTGCCTAGGGACCGTGTATGATCCATAGGTCAGTGCCGGTTGCACTTGTTGCGCGTTTTGAACGTTCATATCTCGACGTTCGGCCATTAGCTCTTCTTCAAATGGTTGTTCAACTACTTCCTCGGGTTGGAAGTTCAAGTGTACTTGCGTGTTATCAACTGGATTGCTCGCACTAGTTCTCGTTTCCTTCCTTAGTTTTCTGAGTGTCTTATCAATGTCGGGGTCGAAAACTAGATCCGCGCTTCCGGTATTTCTCATGCACAATTAAGCTGCACAAGAAAAAGAAAACAAACACAAGAGCACGTAAGATCCGAGAAGCAATAGAACTTGACTCTAAACACAATAGACAAACGAAATAAACACGAAAAAGCAAGAAACAAACAAAACTCCTATCTAAACTAATGTCTAATCTAAAAGTTTCCTAACTCCTAAGCCGTAATTAACTCCCCGGCAACGGCGCCAAAAACTTGATGTGCGTTATATCAAGTAATAAAAACCTAGACTAACGCTTCCGCAAGAATACGGATCGTGTAGTAACTAGGGTCGAACACAAGGAGTTAATGCGACTAATGAGCTACTAAACTAATTGAATAGACGTGTGAGATGACTAAAGTTGGAATTGTGGTTAAGCTAAACTAAACTAAATCGAAGAGAATAAACTTATGGATAAGCACCATGGGTGTCGAGAATTTGCCTAATGAAGTAACGAAGTTTCAAAAGGATAATTGGTCTAGGTACTATCATGAATTCAGGGAATTCAAGCTCTCCTATAGGAACTGACTGGCGTAGACTTGTCCACTATCTAGCATGCATATACCAATGTATCCATTGCGTATCTTACATGCATAGACGCATTATGGCCGCTATCCTAATCCCTAGATTAAACCGATTGACCTGGCGTAGATTCTAAACCGGCTAACCCTAAGTCATGGCTAAGTTCCGAAACCTAATGCCCTGGCGTTGGTTTATTAGGCTTCTAAGATCATTCAATCAAGTGGCGTACAGGTAGAGAAAGCATTAAGAACAACCATGAAATCTAAAAACATGATAGATACCAATTTCATTCATTCAAGTGGCGTACAGGTAATGAAAGCATTAAGTACCACCATTCATTAAGCATAGACTTCGTTACAACATGGCAAATCACTCTAACCCATGGCAAAGGATCTACTCAGACATAGATACAGAAAAGGAAACACAAGAGAAGTCTAGATTCGACATAGATATGGAAAGAGATAACTCCCTATTCATAAACCGATGTCTTCGGTAGATTCTCCTCGCTCCCGATCCGTAGATCCGTCTTTTCTTCCTTCTTCCCCTTGCTCCAATGTCTCTCTATCTGCTCTAATCTCTTCTGGTTCGAATTCCCTCTTTCAGATCTGATTTATCTTTTAATTTGGCCGTTCTAGATCTTAGGAAAGTTTGTTGAGAATCAAGGACCCGAGCGGGCATGTCCCTTACCCGCTCGTGCAAGACCTCTACCCGACCGGGTTGCACACCTTTGAGCCCGAGCGGGCACCATGCCCGACCGTGTGCTTCATCAGCCCGAGTCGTGTAGACCTACGGGATTTTCTTGACATGAATGAGCCCGAGCGGGCACACCAAATGGACCCGAGCGGGCACACCTGCCAGGTCGTGTTCCTTGAGTGCCCGATTCGTGTAAAGCTACGGGGATATTTGGTAGCAATCAACCCGACCGGGCACTCCCAATCCACCCGAGCGGGCATGACTTGAGGTGTAGTTTCCACTCCTTTCGCTCGGTGTTTCAGTGCTCACTTCCATCCTATATTACATCATAATTTAGATGTTATGCATATCGAAAAGAACTTTTTCGATAACATCATCAATACTGTTTTGAATGTGACGGGGAAAATTAAGGATAATATACAATCAAAAAAATATTTGAAGACAATATGCCGAACAACTGAGTTGGGATTAAGAGATGGAAGGTCACCTGTCCCAGTATTCAGATTATCTGGTCCGGCAAAAATGACATTATTAAAGTGGTTATCAGATGACGTTAAGTTTCCAGATGGATATGCATCGAACATGTCTCGAAGTGTGGATATTGTTGGTTCGAGGCTGATCGGGTTGAAAAGTCACAATTGTCACGTTTCATGCACCGACTCATTCCAATTGCATTTGATGAGCTCTTACCACGGAATGTTCACGATGTGCTATGTAGAATCAGCATATTTTTTAAAGATATATGTTCAAGGAATTTAAAAAGGGATGACTTGGAATTAATGAAAAACAATATCTCTGAAGTATTATGTGCATTGGAAAAAAATTTTCGCCTTCATTCTTCGATGTCATGGAGTATTTGCCAATACATTTACCAAATGAAGCAAGACTCGATGCGCCAATTCAATTCAGATGGATGTATCATTTCGATGAATCTACTGTAATTCGGAGCTTCGTACGCAAAGTTATGGTATTTCAAAGCCCGTCGTACAATTCATTGTTTTAGTCGTCTAGTCACGTGAAAAGAAATACAAAAAACGGAAAAGGGGTGCAACACGAGAGACAAACGAAAATAGGAAATGGGGTGCTCTTGTGTTGTTTCGTCTTTTGGTTGTTTGTGTTGGCTAGTTTCCGTCGCAGGGGTGCTCTTTTTCCTCTTTGACGGGTTTCTCCCTTTGGGTTTACCGCATTGAGGTTTTAATGAGGCCTGGGGTGTCATGTACCCTGCTCTCATAGCTGCGATGTGGGTTTTATATGGTAATGTAGTCGTAGCATAGTACGGGTGATCTGCGTATTATCCCGTTTATGTCCACGACACCGGATGTATTGTAATCGTTTCTTTCATCCCTTTATGGGACACATGCAATAAAATTTACTTCCAACCAAAAAAAAGTCCATGATCGTGAAACATTGCAGTCGCACCGGCTTCCTTTCCATCAATAGTGCGCCGACACCGGCTTCCTCTCCATTAGCACGCACAACCATGGCTTTCTTCTCCGCAAACGGACATAAAAACAGACGACTGAAGGGGCGATTTAAGGAGGAGATGGGGTTGCAGGTACAACGAACCCAAGATTGAAGGAAGGAAACAACAATAGGGATCAATCTGGCATTAAAGAGAAGAAGAGGAAGAGACACCAATGGAATGAAGAGGAAAAGACAAAGGGATGAATGTAGAAAAACTATGGGTGTGAAAGCAATGATAAGGGGATTTTTCCTCCGAACTGAGGTTCTATGAATAGTATTTTTGCTTATCTGTCGATGTATTATCATTTGGATAATAGAAATTATTTTTGGTCACTTATTATTGTTGAAACTTTTTTTTTCTGTTTTCTTTAGCATACGCATTTCTTCTTTTTTCCCAAACAGTTCTCATCCTCCTCCCATCTAAGCATATATTCTACACATTTCATCCATTTTATGATCTCTTTCCAACGGTATTCTACTCAACTAATATGCAATCCATCAAATCTATAGTGATTCTGTAACACCCCCATCTCGAAACTACCTCCAGACCAGGAGTGTCCATCATCACCTCCAAGAGGTGGCTACACATGTCACCGCTCAAACGCATTTATAAAACAAAGTAAATGATTTATTCCTAAATAAAAATTGTCCAGACCAAATATCAAATGAAATACATAAAGATCATAGTTACGGTAAATGAATAAAATAAATACGAAATGCAAAATAAAACTCATCGAGACCTCGTGCACACCTACCCATCAATCCACTGTGACCTTTCATATTGCTGCTCAACCTTGTTGCTCTTTTTCCTTGCCATATTCTGTCAATCCATGATAGTCCACAAATAGGTTGAGTACTAATAAGCACTCAGTGAGATCAATACGTGTACGTACTTTGTGCCACGTATTCTCCCACTCTAAACTGAATGACATAAAATAGCAATCTATCCAAAGTCTAAACTAATGAGATACAGACAACTCTACCCAACCCGGCTGAGTATCCAAAGTCTAAGACTGGTCCCACGCTGGATCATAACACATAGAGTCCACACGACTCTAGCTCGGGCATACGATTGCAAAGTCCAAAGGACCCCAACACACTGAAGATCTCGCAAGGTCACAACTTACCCCAACCATCAGTACAATACAACGCTCCATCGTTCGAAAGGTTACCACAACCCCAACACGGTACGATGCTGGCAGATCCACTAATCTGTCTAACTCGACGCTTCGTCGCTCGAAAGGTTATTATAAACCCAGCATGGTACGACGCTGCCAGATCCACTGATCTGACTAACTTGACGCTCCGCCGCTCGAAAGGTTACCACAACCCCAGCACGGTACAAGACGGTCTAGGTCCAAGTGTCACAACACTAACGTCACCGACCCGATACTCCTCACGTGACAACTCTCACCAAAACCCTCGCACACGCCTTGTTTCAAAGGTTCAAGTGTGAAATCACTCGATCAAACACACTAATAAGATGTTCACTCGACTTTAACACACCAAACCAAAATATCGACGTTCTCCGACCCCAACACTTGGTCACACGTCAATTCTCTAGATCATCTATAGTCACTTATACAACTCATATACTTGTTATCAATTCTCATACGACATATCTAGGGTTTAATCAAATTTCACTTATAACGTCTCACTTTTTCCATTATGATCCTATAAATCCTACCGTGATCATGTCTCGTTTTAAAAGTATAATATCTTCCAGAGATCAAGCACAAATCAAAATTAGGATGGAGAAAATCATCACCTTAGCTTCTCCGATGATTCGACGATTCTGGATAATATTGCTAGCAACAACACCAATCAATTTTTCCCTATTATAGATCCATTCAATTAATCAATTCCTATATATTGATTCATCAATTCCCTATAGATCCATTTAATTAATCAATTCCTATAATATAAATCTTTGAATTAAGGAGCAATCACAAAACATTATCTAGAGATTTACCAAAATCTCGATTAGAATCCACCCACGAAGAGCGTGATGAAAATCTTATCCAATTTCTTCATCCTCCCTCTTTTCTCTTCTTCTCTCTTCTTCCTTTTTTCTTCTTCCTCTATTCATTCGCCACACTGTTTCTGTTTCTCTATCTTTTTTTAATCACTAACCTAATGTTAATAAGTTATATATATATGTATACATATATGTATGTGTGTCGGTAATCGACTTACCCCTTTTAACGGGTCTCATAATTCTCCCCAACTACAAAGGAATTCGTCCTCGAATTCGATATCTCTGATTCTTATGGCATCATTTGTATTCAGTGAATAGAAGAACCATACAACTCATCTTCGAACAACTCCGGATACTCATGTCTCATATCCTCCTCTAATTCCCATGTTGCTCCTTCCACACCACGATGTTCCCACACAACCTTTATCATCGGAATTTGTTTACGCCTCAACTATTCCACTTGGTGATCCACAATGTGTATTGGACGTTCTTTATATGTTAAGTCCTTCCTCAAGGTTTTTGGTGGCTCTACAAGTATCTTCTCTGTTATTGATAAACACTTACGCAACAATGCTACATGAAACACATCATGTATTCCCTCTAAAGATGAGGGAAGGTCTAATCGATAGGCCAACTCAATCACTTTGAACGGTCCCTTAAATCGTGGTGATAGCTTGCTCCCTCGGCTTCCACCTGATCTCTCTCGTCTCGCTTAAACCCACAAATACACCATATCTCCCGATGTTAAACTCAACATCCTTCCCTTTTAGATCACCATAACTCTATTGAGAATCTTGAGCCGTCTTCATCTTTTCCATAACAATTCTTATCTTTTCCATGGTCTCTTTGACAATCTCTGCTCTGAAGATAGATCTCTCCCCCACTTCAGTCCAGCACAAGGGTGTACGAGATGGTCGCCCGTATAATGCTTCATATGGTGGCATTCCCAATACTAGCATGATAACTATTATTGTATGCAAACTCGACAAGTGGTAAATGACTCTCCCAACTGCCAAGCCACTCCAACGCACATGCTCGTAATAGATCCTCAAGCGTCCTTATAGTTCTCTCAGATTGTCCGTCTGTTTGTGGATGATATGCGGTGCTCATGCACAATTTGCTTCCTAACTCTTTTTGAAATGCCTGCCAAAGACGTGAGGTGAATCTCATATCTCGATCTGACACTATACTCGATGAAACCCCGTACCACTTCACAATTTGCACAATATATATTCTTGCTAACTGATTCACATCAATATTCTTCTGTATCGGAATGAAATGAGCCAATTAGTTAGCCGATCCACGACCACCCAAATGGCATCCTTACCACTTTGCGTCCTTGGAAGACCCGTTACGGAATCCATGGTAATATGGTCCCATTTCCATTCGAAAATTGGTAGACTTTGCAATTTCCCACTTGGTACTTGTTGCTCTGCTTTGATTAATTGATACGTTGGACATTTTGCTACCCATCGAGTAATGTCCTTCTTCACCCATGGCCATTGATAAAGCTGGCGAACATCCCGATACATCTTTGTCGATCCCGGATGAATCGAAAACTTAGATTGGTGAGCTTGGCTTAGAATCTCTTCTCTGATCCCTAGATCCTTTGGTACACAAACTTGATCATAACACAGAGTCAACACGAATCTAGCTTGGGCATACGCTCGCAAAGTCCAAAGGACCCCAGCACACTGAAGATATCGCAAGGTCACAACGTACCCCAGCCATCAGTACAATACAACGCTTCGTCGCTCGAAAGGTTACCATAACCCCAACACGGTACGACGCTAGCAGATCCACTGATCTAACTAACTCGACGCTCTGTTGCTCGAAAGGTTACCACAACCCCAGCACGGTACGACGCCGGCAAATCCACTAATCTGACAAACTCGACGTCCGTCGCTCGAAAGGTTACCACAACCCCAGCACGGTACTATGCCAGCCCAGATCCAAGTGTCGCAATACTAACGTCATCGACTCGATACTCTTCACGTGACAACTCTCACCGATACGCTCGAACACACCTTCTTTCGCAGGTTTGAGTGTGAAATCACTCGATCGAGCACAGTAACAAGATGTTCATTCGGCTTTAGCACCGACCCGAACACTTGGTCACACGCCAATTCTCTAGATCATCTATAGTCACTTATACAAATTATATACTTGTCTAGGGTCCAATTTTTACTTGTAACGTCTCACTTTTCCCATTATGATCCTATAAATTCTATCGTGATCATGCCTCATTTTAAAAGTATAATCTCTTCCATAAATCAACCGCAAATCCGAAATTAGGATGGAGAAAATCATCACCTTAGCTTCTCCGATGATTTCTCGATTCTGGATAATATTGTTAGCAACAACACCAATCAATTTTTCTCTATTATAGATCCATTCAATTAATCGATTCATATGATCAACTAAAATCTACACTGCTATATTTACAGAAAAATTCTATCAACCTTTAAAACTTGTTGCTCCATAGATCGTCCTTCACTTACATCTCTTCCAACCATGTTTGCACGAGATATCATGAGCATCTTAGGGTTTTTGTTTTTTCAATACCACTTTCTCCATTCAACAAGATCGTCTGACTCACTCCCTCATTAATCATTTCCCTCGATTTTATATTATTGACAATAGTGAAGCTCATACATTTTAGGATGTATTAGTAAAAGATGATCAACAACACATAAAACTTACCTGTATGCGGAATCTAAAATTGCAAAAGGATAAGATTCAACTCGCCAAAAGGTACGCCGTTGTATTGTTTCATGATTTCGTTGTCATATAGATGTGGTAGTCCTTTAAAGGGATAACAACTATCAGTATATTTCCTGTGTATGTCAAGAATTATCTTTTAAACAATTTTATATACAAAAAAATCAGAAAGATGATTTAAGGATACAACAAAAATTTTATTGGATGAAAAAGTGATAAATTCTATAAGTGACATGATGGAGCTTAGATATATGTCATTAGCATCATATCAACCTTTCAGATTGAGTAGAAACCCAACTTCTTGCAAATACGTAAGATTTGTCATGTGGAACACACCAAATTTTGTGAATCCAGGATCCTTAGGGTAAATATTTCTAACTCTGTCACAATTTGAAAAAATGTAGTACAAAATCTGAACATAATGTTCTCACAAATATTTACATGTAGCTTAGTAAAAGAGAAAAACTCAAAACTAAAATAGTTTATAATCCAAGAAGTATAATCCCCACTATTTACTATGACCAAAGCAATGATCAGATAAGCCAAAGATTACCAGTGAAAGCACATGAAGAACTCGTTTAGTTGGTAATTCGAAAAGCGATGAAAAACATGAGACAAGGTACGGTTGCCATATATATTGGAAGTTATCATACCTTTCTTCTACTACATCTTTGTTTGGCAGTGAAGATAATGAAGACACTGAATTTTCAAAATACAGCAGGAAAATGGTTGAAAATCGATGAAGCTGACTTGGAGAATCGAAGAGGTCGAAGGTGAGAATAAGGAATCGACACGAGATAATAGTAGGATGAATTATAGAATCGAGAAGTTTTGCTTCCGAATCAAAGTCTTGGCATGAGATGACGGAGAAGGAGTGAGAGATAAAGAAGTAGAGAGATAGAAGGAGGATGATGAGAGGAAGGGTCTCGACACCATACTTGCGAGAATTGTCGAGCTAGATACGGCGAAGCGAAGAAGCTATGGTGGAGAAAGGGAAGAAGCTCACTACCATGAGTGACAGGGAAGAAGATACCACGCAGGCGAAAGCTCATGGAGGATTTCACATAAATTGATTTGGATCGAGGTTGCTGATTAGGAGGCTGAAGAAGGAGAACGACAATAGAATTGTAAATAATGGTCTTTTGAGTTTACCCTCTCATTGTGGGGAGTGAGAACATGGGTAAAAATTGGAAGCAAATTAAAGTTCTATTATATTTTTTTTGGACTTTCAAAGGAGTAATTGTAGAGTTGAAAACGTAGGGAGAAATCAAAAGTCATCTAAATAAACAAAATTTTAATTTCTTTAATAACTTTTGATAATAATTACAAATTAATTTTAAAAAATCATTATGAACTGGCATTATGAGAGACCTTCTTTTACAAGGATTATTGTATATAACTAGGTATATACCCGCACGATGCGCGAGAAGATATATAATTGTAATTTTTAGAATGTATACTAATGTTATGTAGTAGTTCAACGAAGAAGATTAAAATATTTTAATGGTCGTATATGACAAAGTATTAAATGAAAATGCATTAAAAAAATGAGTGAATATGAGAAAGAATGTTATTTATAAATCATGCTATTAGGTGAAATGTTATATTACCGGTATTTTTAAAACAGTGCATTATTGTAAACGGTTGATCATGGAGGATTATGTATGATGACATGGTAAGATTGCCTATGATCTTACGACCTAAACGGAGGAAAAAATAATATCAGTTATTAAAATAAGAACAACACTATAACTTAGTAAGTAATTGGTTGACTGAAAAAAACGCTTTTATGCTGACCTTATGTATTTGTTTGGTAGTCCAGTGAATATTTCTGCGTAGACAGCATTTGCTATGAGCGATTTTTGTGTGCATTCTTTATTGAGATCTAAGATACACAATCCGTTGGCTGATGTCACTCTTGATAGTGTAACATACAACTGGCCGTGGCTGAAAACCGGTTTGGGAAGATACAATCCAACTTGTTTCAAACTTTGACCCTGACTTTTATTTATAGTCATTGCATAGCACAAACGAATGGAGAATTGTCGACTTCTTAGTGTAAATGGGAGACCTGACTCACTGTATGACAAAATGATTCTAGGTATAAGGACTTTGTTACCAATATGAGCGCCTGTAATAATCTCTGCTTTCAAAACTCTTGATGCTAATTCAGTCACGACCATTCGTGTTCCATTACACATGCCTTCTTTTTTATTGATATTACGAAGCAACATTATGGGGGCACCGACCTTCAAACGTATGTTGTGTTTTGGGAAACTAGGAAATTCAAATGAGTTGATGTATTCGATAGGATAAAATGATTGCCAATGAGTAGTATCTAGGTCTATCACGTCGAAACTTAAGAACTCAACCATTTTCCCTGGAAGCTTTGTAAGGAGGTAATGATTGATCTCATCAACATGTGCATTCTGATGAGTTAAATGGTTCTTCTGTCAATTGAAGCAATAATTTCGTATCAACAAAGATTTTTTCTCCATCACTTAAAGGATCGGCATTGATTACCTGTTTACGTGCCCAACCATTCCCCACATCCAATAACCATTTTGCAAACTCGATCTCATGTTGATTTAATCGCATATTTTGCGTTAATGTAAATACATGACATGATTGTCATAGGTGAGACCGGCTAATGGATGCCATTACAGTGTCAGTCCTACCCCCGCGAGTGATTGGTAAGATTTGACGGAAATCACCTCCTAGAAGAATTGTTTTCCCACCAAAAGGTTTATCAACAACATCTTCATCGTCCATAGGTATAATATCTTTCGATGTGCCATGGGAGCCTCATCCCATATAATTAATTCTGCCTTTTTCAACAATTCTGCAGCCATGCTTCCGTGTTTAATGTCACATGTTGATCCTTCGTGCAAATCTAGAGGGATTTTAAACCTTGAATGTGCAGTTCTACCCCCTGGGAGAATTAGTGCAGCTATGCCCGATGATGCAACTGGTATTACAATTTTTCATGTCGATCTGATCTTGGAGATAAGCATTTTATACAAGTAGGTTTTTCCCGTACCACCTGGTCCATAGAGGAAAAAAAACTTTCCTTCTCTATGTGCCATTGAGTCCATCACTGCTGTGTAACTTTTCAACTGTTCGTTGTTGATTGTCGACATTAACTCCATATGCACTTTCTTCTCTAATTGCTCATCGTAATGCAAATCGTGATGTAATACGGTATTCACGATGTCGGCTAGGATGCTTGTATCTGGAGTTGGCATACCAGGGTAATCTGCTAATGATTTTTCATTTTCGCTAAGCAACTTCTCGAGTTCTATAAGGGTGTACTGCTGAATCTCGGTCGATGACAATAGAAGATCGGGAAACTTGAACTCTTTATTTTTTTACAAAGTATATCGTCTGAAAGGAATTTCCAACACTCATTCCATAGGTTAACTGGTTTGCTAACTTCACAATACACCAATAATGTAGTAAAAATTCGTTGTAATTG
Source organism: Gynandropsis gynandra (assembly GCA_036759665.1). Classification (NCBI taxonomy): domain Eukaryota; kingdom Viridiplantae; phylum Streptophyta; class Magnoliopsida; order Brassicales; family Cleomaceae; genus Gynandropsis; species Gynandropsis gynandra. The sequence goes on along the minus strand of CM071864.1, from coordinate 15,997,256 downwards.
TGACGGCATGGCCCACTTAGATGCCTCATGCATCGCTTGTCGCCATTCACTGTCTCCATCAAGCAATCCTCTAGCAATACATGCATCCTTAAAACTATTATACTTGACATTGTCAACTGTTTTGATGTCATCATAACTCATTGGCCCTTTAACTATATTTAGTAACATCCTTAGGTAGTAGAGCTCGCCAGATGCTGGATGGATGTTGATAATTATGCCAAGTGTTAAACCTCTTTTTCGTCTGGACCAAAATTTGTCTGTACTATGCTAGACGAACACGGTTGAAAACTACACGTATGTTAATTCTGTTGCATCTTCAAACATTCCATTTGTTTTCATCCATTCTGTAAACATAGTTTTTTCCACACTTGGCTTTGATAAGACTTTTTCTAGATACGATGCATCCTCAAAAGTTAGACTCTGTTCGTTCTCCAAATGCAATGATAACCTCATAACTAGAGATCTCTGATGGTGTATATGAAATGCAAAAATCCTCCAAACCGCTTCGCAAGAAGGAAGGTGACGACACTCAAGGTAGTTTGTTGTTTCGTTGATTTCCACAACAAAAGCCTTTTTCAAATGTGTTGTGTTTCCACTATTTGTGTCCCTCTCGATTAATAATGATGCTTTGTCCCCCCCCCTTTTGTTATATATTTTAAAAGATACTTGATTGCATTAGATCTTCTGCACCCTTCAACATTTATGTGTGCTCTATTTTTCTTCAAGATTAGAATGTTATGCGGGACCACGAACTGATTTCATAATCTGATATCCCCTTTCATCACAAACTTCGAATCATCTTCTCTACGCTTGTATAAGACATAACCCATATTATCCACATATGTGTTCTCGATGTATGGCCTTGGACATTTCTTTGTGAAAATTCCATTTTCCATGCATGGCGACCATGGCCTATCAAGACCACATGGACCATACATCATATGTTGTTCAACCAAGCTGAAGCCTTCACTGTCTAATTCTTTATTTGGCAATTCTGCTTGTATAAATGTATCAATTTCGGCAGTGGTAGGATTTGTGAAATTTTGTTGCAACCAAATCAAGATATGGGCATGCGGTAAACAACGCTTCTGGAATTCGATAGTTTATACAAAGAAATTATTAATGTCATTATAGTAAATGTTTTATGAAAAATGGAAGGACCATTTAAAATTTAACCAAATGAGATTGTGTTTACCTGATAAGGTCGCTGGAAAAAAGACTCCTGCATTGATATCTTCTAGAAGGCCATCTAATTTAATTTTAAAAACTCGACATTCGATGTCTGGCCTATCACTGGCACTATTTCCACCATATGAATCAAGATGGTCTCAGATCTCCTTCCATTTTGGATTAGCATTCATTGTAATGAATAGGTCGGGGTTACCATACCACCTACATATAGCCATTGCATCGTGGTAATTCTCAACCATGTAACGTGGGCCACCCGTAAATGATGGAGGGAGAATAATTCTTTTACCTACAACTTTAGCAGATGTAGCTCCCTTTACGACTGTATCAAACAAATTATTATCAAGATCCGACCTCAGTTTCTTTTGATTGTTTCTTTCCCAACGTATTCTTTCTTGTTCAATGGCAGTGTATGCATCAATAACATATTGTTAAAAAAGACGCCCCCATTGATTATCGTTTTTCCCTCACATAGTCATGTTTGGATTTGGTAGGCATAGAATTCTCGCATTGTAACAAAGGCCCTTTTGATTTTTTTTACCACGTTCGATGTATGGTATGTCCTCATGAAATCCAGATTGACCATAACGGAAAAGAAATGGATATTGTAAGCTCATGAACAATGGATGAGGTTGCTGATTCTATATAGTTGGCCAGACGGTTTCAATTGCAAGATAACATCTGTCTCTACAGTAGTTGAGGAAAGATCACCAACAATTAAACGAGCAACTTCATCGCCGGTAGGTAAAGCATATCGTTTTCCTTTCATTCGTGGATCGATCAATGGTAACGAAAAGTCAGCTGTAGACCCAGCTTCATAACGGTCCCGAACTATACGAAAAATCTTTGCCAAGTGATTATGCTCATCAAGCATATGTATTAGGCTTTCTACTATGTTCTCGTCTAAACTGCCTGAAGTTGTTGTACGGTGTAAAGTTTTTATATGGTTGCGTACCTCATTTGCAGTATCATATACGTAGAGCTGGCAAATTTAGGAGGGTTCCCTTCAACCGGTAAAAGTGAACCAATCGGGTGGTGATTTTGACCATGGATACGAAAGGTGTAAGGACCATTCCCCCCTGTAACAGAATGATCGATCTTTGCACCGATTGATGTGAATGCTAGGATTGAATTATACGCTCGAATATTTATCCGAAATGGAAGTGATGTATCAAGCAATTCTTTGAGAAGAGTCGGTGGGTCGGGGACCCTTGGAAAATGAATCACCCTTGGCTGCAGCATAAGGTAAAGCGTAGTTGTCCATGGTTTTGTTTGGTAGAAATACTCTCAGACCACCAAACTAATGCATCACAGTGTTTGCATTGAATGATAGCATTTTCCAAACTAACGTCCGATGTTGTCAGGCCTACGTATATAAACAGTAAAGAGATGTTGTTATACCAATCATGATAATAAACATGATTAAAAGTCTGTTGTTAGTTAATAGTAAGTCATTTTCATAAGCAAATCTCCTTGTTGCGATGGCGATGGGGCTGTTTAAAAGTCAATGCGTCACAACCTGTAAAGGTTTTTTGAACTTTTTTTAAAGTTCGAGCATATACCTTAAAAAATTTCATGAGGAGGTAAAATTTTGATTCAGTTGATGAGACATTACCGTTACGGCTATGCATTTTGTGTTTGGCCATGTTAAGTGTTCGACGTATATTTCGTGCTGCTTAGCATTTCCTGGAAGTCCATAAATGGAAAATTTGTTAGTATATCATTTTTTATTTGGACATAGCATGTCATTTTGAAGAACAATTCTTGAAATGCCTCATCAGAATCAAGTTGTAAAATTATTAAAGGAGCTATTTTCTAGAGTTTGAATTACCTCTTCTCAGATGGGCTTGCTCGGAGTCAATTTCTAAGGGAACTGCGTCCTGGATGTTTTTTCCCACGAATCACGGACGTTTGTCTGTAAGAAAAAAATGTTAGGACCGGTAGCACCAGTTATCATACAATATAATAAAACATTTGGGAAAAATGTGGATTATCGTATCAATGAAAGTGCAACGATATTAAGGATACCTCTAGCCCGAAGGAATCGCTTACGAGCCGTCATAATAGCTTTTCGAATTCTCCTTGCGGTCCTGAATGTTTCTGTGATTTAAAGTATAATATAAAGCAACATATTAGGTTTCACGGTAATGACACATTTAATTCATGCACGGTTGAGATCAATTTAAAAATAATTATTGTGATACATTAGGTTAACTAAAAATTTAATAGGATATAAAAGAAAGACTTTTCCATTGGACTTGACATTCTTTAACATTTGATATTTATTGTGTTTGCAACATATATTTTTGGGAAAACCATGGACGATTATTTGCTGCTAAATGAGAAACATGCAATACATAATAAAGCATGAAAATAAATTTTTAAATGTTTATAGTATTCAATATGATACACAAAATAATGCACAAACATTAGATTCATATTTTCTATATATTGTTACATTATTACGGTTAATAATTGTTTATTTTGTATATATTGTTACATTATTACGGTTAGACTTGTTTTATTACTTGATACCCCTCAAACACCTGCAGCATTTTTAAAAATACAACTTTAAATTTAACACAAGAAAAAAATAAGAAAAAAAATGTAGATAAATCAAAAATACAAATAAAGAAATAAGGGAATACATACAAAATTAAAAAATCCACCGTTCAAGAAATGGGTTCCATTTAACTTTTTTGGGAGCCGAATGCCTGCCAAAAGCTGATCGAAGACCTAGCACCGCCGTTACCCATAGCTCGCCATAAGCAAGGACGTATGCATCGCCATCGTAACGACCTCATCTCCAGCGACACTGAGAATCGTCTGGTGAGGCATCCGTCACATGTCGGTGTTGAACCGCAACAGGGACAAAATTGTCGGCTGTCGTCGATGGGTCGAACCTAAGAGTCTTCGAATCAAAGAAAACGACAGGTTAATCGGTTTTAAAGAGGTATGTAAGGCGGAGATTGCGTGTTACCGGCTTCTGAGGATGTTTGTTTTACCTTTTCCACTGCGGTGCCGGTTTGATTTTTGCTCGGTCTCGAAACTGTATTTGTGGACGGTATGGTGTGGCTGGTAGTCTGGCGCTTGTTTTGTTGTTCAAGTAAATGGCAGGCTAACTCTAGGGCGGGTGTGATGGCACGTGTGTAGGGTAACTGGGTAGAGGAGGGTGATTTATAAATGCACGTTTGATACGTAGAAAGTTAAATTTCCATTTTCTTCCCAGTATTTCCAGCAATGAATCTATTGTTTTTAAAATAATGTTTCCTTTTCCTACAACAATCAGAAATAGGAAAGTTGTAAAATGTGTAGATGGGAATAGTTGCTAATCCTGTTGACATAAAAATTTGCAGAGTTCATTGGTCTCCGATAAGCAACAATGTACATTGGGAAATTGTCGTAGAGGATTGAGGAGGTTGTAAGTCCAGTGAAGGGAAATTTTGTGGAAGCGATGGATCAAGAGATGGTCAAAGGTACAAAAGTAAACGATATTATGTATGGCACCTCAGGTTCTACGGATTCCTCCACAGTTTTCCCTGTCAGCGGCCATGTGTATCCAGATGGGTATGTATGTACCTTTATATTACTGGTTGATGGATGATTGGTAGCAAATGTTAACCAAATCTCCTGTCGTCCCTTTGGTACAACCTCTATTTCACACGCATTCTTGTTGGAAATCGTGAGGATGGGAACTACTTTCATCTGGATGTTGATACTGGGAGTGACTTGACATGGATCCAATGTGACGCGCCTTGTGCCAGGTAATGACTCCTTGGTTGTCACTTTTACTGTATTTTGGATGTAAAGAAAATGGTACTACTGGTTACAAGGGGCAAATCCGTTGTACAAACAAATGAAAGATAAGTTAGTGAGGTCTACAGATTCCTTATGTATAGAAATCCAAAGATATCAACAACATGAAAGTGGCCAACAATGTGACTATGAGATAAAGTATGCTGATCACAACTCTTCCATGGGTGTCTCACCACCGATCACCTTCATCTCAACTTCAAAACGACTCATTTGCCAATTTCGATTTAGTATTCGGGTGTGCATATGATCAGCAAGGCCTACTGTTGAGCACTCTGATGAAGACAAATGGAATTCTTGGGCAAAGCAGGGCCAAAATCAGCTTTGCTTCTCAACTTGCAAGTCAAGTAATCATCAAGAAAGTCATGGGCCATTGCCTGGCCCCTTATCTAAGCGGTGAAGGATATCTTTGCATGGGTAATGATTTGACTCCACAACGGGGAATGACATGGGTTCCTATGATTCACCATCCTCACTTGAGAACAGACAATTATGTGTGCGTCTAAGTACAGATTTTGGATTCCTTATATAAGCCATACGTAATACGTGTATGTTTTCGGTTTCTTCCAGGGAAGTTTATCATATAGAGCTGGAAAAAAGGACCTATGGAAGTTCCGTGCTTAGCTTAGACCGGGAAAACGGGAGAGCAGGAGAAGGCGTGTTCGACACAGGGAGCTCCTATACATATTTCCTTGATCGTGCTTACTCCGAGTTGGTTGCATATGTAAGTAAAGATGAATATATATATATATATATATGAATATTCTTCAAATAGTTTCTTTTCTCGTAAAAGAGATTTATACTCATTAAGGAATTTCACATCTTTGATTTGATGTTGGGCTGAGATTTCCCCGAACCCCTTTAGTTTAGATTGGAATTTTTGTCTCTTTGAGCCAACGAGTAAGATTGTGAAAGCAATGGCTAGGGAGTTGATTACTCTTCTTGAGAAAGAGAGGCAGAGTTTCCGACTTTTACTTCTCCGTGGAAGAGAAAACTATATGACTAATTTCCCCGCATGCTGAATATGCATGATTTCAATTATGCATAAAAGAGTTACAAAACCAGTTTTCCAACATGATTTGTCTGATGCTTGCAGCTCTTTTGATTACGTATCTTGTGATCTGGCGAAGCCTGCATCATTTACATGGCAAAGAAAATTAGACAGTTCAGGAAAGATCCCCTTGGAATATAGTCTGACTACCAAAGAAATATTTGAGATGGTAAGTATGGAAATAAGCATATTATTACAAAGAAAGAAAGAAAAATCTTTCAAGCAATAGTTCAGGACGCTTGGTGTTTCCATTGTAATTTGTGTCAACTAACGTCTTTGTGAAGGCCTTAATTAGCAGCGACAGAACTGTAAGCGATGGGGCTTGTGTAAATTTCATAAGATTCAAGCATGCCTAACATGTTTTCTTTAATTTGTCTTTGTTTTGGGATTTGAAATCTTTTGGCAGTCCATTCGTGTCTTAGAATAAGATGAAAAGGCAAAATTTGTGGAACCATCCAAGCGTGGAAAGTAATAATTCTATTGCTCTTGGTATCTCAGTATTTCCATGTCTTCTTATGACAGTTTGTGTGAGTCATTGCTTAAACTATAGGTACTGTGTTGTATTTGATCCGCTTGATGGATCCTCAAACATCGACTGTGGTGTTTCCATTGGAACAATATGTTTTTCTAACCCTAAATCTTGTTTACTATAGAGCCTGTTCCTCACATTTATGATTTCCTCATTGTTTTGCATTAGATTTTTGGAATTTACACTATGACGCACAATAACGAACCAACCATAGATGATGTCCTACAACATGGGACCGAGATGGTGGCAGCTGGGTATTGCATGTATGGAAGCTCTTGCACGGTATTGAAAATAATAAAACACCCATATTAATCTGATCATTGAAGTTTCTTGATTTATGCTAAACTGCATCGTTTTTTATTCTCAGATTGTGTTGAGCAATGGGATCGGCGTCTCTTGGAGAGTTCATACTAACTCAACCTAACATAAAGGTAAATGGATTCACCCTTGATCCGTTTCTTGATTTTCCAGATGGACTTTTCAAGATTTCTTAGTCTGTGCAAACAAATGCTGAAGAAAGGAAAAATCTATTCCGTGAATGAACCCAATGCTAAGAACTGGGATCGTGCAACTACCACGTATGTGGAAAGCAAATTATTGCGTAACATAAAGTGAATCTGGTTCTGGTCTCTTATACATTGTTATTCATGTTCTTTTTTTTCCACTAGTCTAGGTATGTGGAGAAATGCAAGTTTCCCGAAGATGGTTCATCCCCGAAGTCTTTTAGATACGTTGGAAGGTAATGTAAACATTAGCATAGGAAGGAGTTATAAAGGTGAATTTCAACGGTGGCAGTTGTTCCCTATAAAATGTGAAGAAGAACCGGTTATATCAAATCTATTTCATGTGAGACACGTGTTATATTAGCTAAGCAATATGAAATTAGACTGATGGCTGCTTTTGTTGCCTTTCTCTAGAGCTATAATGGGCGAATTCGCTTCTAACTATTTCTGTACTATAATGGGCGAATTCGCTTCTAAATGTGAAGAAGAACAACTAATATTATTGTTAGAAATCTATCTGATCATATATAATGGGCGAATTCGCTTCTAACTATTTCTGTACTGCAGGCTTTTGTCTTTCGGTTTTTAATATTATGACAGGATGATGGAAGATGGATTGCTTCCGATAGAAGCAGCAAGGGAAGTGTTGGAGTAGAAACAAAAGAAGAGTGGCAAAGTAAAGTCTCCAGTATAAACAGTAAGTCATTTAAATTGTGGCGTTAATCCTTGATTGCTTTTGGGTATGTCATGGGTATAAGTCAACCAATGTGTAGGAGGGGGAAAAACTGGAAAACAAAACTGAAATACTTAAATATATGAAGTCTGAAAAAGCAAACGGGAAAAAGTCTGAGTTGCAAAACAAAAAATAGGATGATGGATAAACGTCTAATCCATTAAACTTAGAAATGCACTTTGAATTCACTCAATGCGTAGCCGCTTCCCACGATCCACACCCCTTACTGTTGAATGAGTTGGTTGTTCAACAATGTCACCATTTGATTGCTCAACCTTCCCAACAGATTCACCGTCTATTTGGCTGACAGCTTCAATCAGGCAGGGAGGTGACAACTAAAATATAAATGATAAATACAAAAATTATAAGATAAACAAAACAATATTAATAAAATATTTATATAAAACGAACGCAAATACCTCAACTAATGTGGATTCGTCTGTTGCAATGGGCACGCTTTCTAAAATGCACGACACTAAAATTTTGGTGGAGAGATGACGAAATATTGTAAGAGGTTAGTTTGATTTGAAATGTAAAAGTTCGGCCAATGATGTCCTTCAAACATTGTGGGAGACAATTTCACCGCCATCAACCTAATCATAATTAAAGATGTGGGTTAGGCTCCTGCAATGGTTTGAAAATCTAGGCTCACATGTGGGGAAAAAATAGACCTCATTAGTTAGTAGGTCGACAGCTTTTTGGTTGGTGATTTTGGTTATATCACGATCAAAGGCAACGAAAGTTGCTGTTTCCATACTATCACCAACCTTAAATTCGACTCTAAATCTAGAAAAAAATTTGTTGACATGCAAGACTTATAGGATACAACAAACATAGGAAAAAAAGGATGAAAGTCAGCGCACCGTGTAACTCCAACGGTGTTACTTGCTTGGCAATTAGTGCAAAACAACGATTCTGCAGTGTGCTTCAATTTTTTTGCACATTTGGCATAAGCGATGTAGCTCCAACCGTTTTTGTCGAGCACATCAAGAATGCGTGCGGTGTAGAAAAATTCTGCTTCCTATTGGTATAGAAAAATTTGAGCAGCAAACGTATAATACAACAGTTTCGATCTTCACAACGTTGTTGACTCGAGAATGGCTACTGAGACCATCATCAAAGCCATCCTTGATGCTTCCATGGAAAATTAAATATATTTTATCTGGTAAGTGCTCGTATAAAAACACACACACATATACATATATATATACATAGCATGAAAAAAAGCTGTTTCTGGAAAAAATGGCATTGTATAAAACGGGAAGTGTAATTTTGACAAATGTGTTTTTACCTCTCAATGAAGGCCCCCACACAATCAGCATCGCCGGGAAAATAAAACCGGGTGCCAGATGTTGAATTAAAAAAAAGCGAACCTGAGAAGTAATGGGTAAACCATATTAGGTAGACAGTGATGACTGAAAAAATGAAAACAAAGATACAAACCTCCAACAAACATAGGATTGACATTGGAAACAAGAATAACTATAGGATGTGCGGCATAATTTTGTAGTTTCAAACGGAGATCGATAGCCTTCTGGTCCCAAGCAGTTATGGTAATATCCATACCGTTAAAATGGAAAACAGTAAACTGTAAGTTAGACTGCAAAAAAATCAGTAGGGAATCTGGAAAAACAACCTAATAACATACCCACTAAGCTGTAAACGTAGTATAATTCGTTGGGTTACATATTTATCTTCAGCATTGAAGTCCTTTATAGAAAACATTCGGCCAATCACATCTAAAAAAACAAAAGATTAGTAAACAATGAGTCAAGATAAAAGCAAAGGGAAATGGTAGTAAACAAAAAACACAACAAACATGGGAGAGAAGTGTTTGTGTTTGCGAGCGATGTTAGTTTCTTATACGTTTTGAGGCGGAAAAGCTCATGTGCAATCATAGGAGTAGTATCAGTGAATTTAAACAGTTTGGTCATTACGATAAGACGTATAGAAACATTGGAATCAGCTACTTTATAGGTTTTGTTGTTCCGCACAACTTCAAACCCTTCAAACTCTAAGACAGCCCCTCCTTTAAAAGATGTTCATACCGATTATACAAGACTTGACTTACTGAACCGTGGAGCAACGATGGCTGGAAAAAAATGCGTCGATAAGCAACAAGTAGAAAGGAAAACAAGCCGCGAAGAAATGTATAAAACACGTAATTTAAGCAGGAAATACAAACTGTATCATCTATCAGAAGGAATTCCATCCACATAAGTTGGCAGCCTTTTTTAGGGTTCCGCGCTTCCCAAACGCGGAACATGGGAGCTATAATCCGCTGGTTCGAGCGACCAACCATCAAATCTGCGAATTTTGTTGGTGCAATACTCATTTTCTTTGTGGTATGGTGGCTGTATGGTAAAAAAGAGGTGATGTTCCAGTGATTGAAATGGATTAAAAATAATGGGAATTTATAGTGTTTGGGATTTAGCAGTGACTCAAACATACACATTGTGGGTTAGTGGGCATGGGTAATTAGTGACTGTAATAAAGGGCACTAAATAGCAAATAATGGGGATGAGTAGTGGCTGTAATTGTTTAGTATGCAGGTTTTTTTTTGTAATAAAGTATTTTATGGGACTGTTACAGAATTTATTGTGTCACAACAGATGATGTTTTGGAATTTAGGTTGTTTCATTTAAGTTTTTGTAGAAGAACTTTATATTGAGTCTCTATTAACTTATGGTACCCATACCGTTGTTGTTCCAGTCATAGAAGGGAAATGTCTAGAACCAATAAACTTTGGAATAGAATGTTTGGTATGTAACAATGAATGAAATTAGTTGCTTTCATTTATATACTATTTTGTTGGTCATTTATTTTTTGCAGAAGAAATTGACAGTATGGAATTAGGTGGCTGGAATATTTCGTACCGCCAAAGCATGTAAGAAAATTTTTTTCCCTCGAAGTTGCTACTGAAATGGTCATGTAGGTCGCTAACCAAGCTGCCTGTTTCATCAGCTTTGCGGTGAAAATGTTGCAGCACAAGAAGATTGATCAAGAATAAGAGTAAGTAGGTTCTCAGAATTAATTAGATTCAAATTTGTATTTAACAGCAACAACTTCGTGTTCTTTCTGCCTACCAAAGCAAATACAACACGGTAGAATGGTAACGACCAATATAATTAAAGAATAATACATGAAATGATGTTTACATGTGAAACCACTTATATTATTTAATTCGAACATGTTTAACATTTGTATTTTAATGTTTTTTTTGTTATAGATCCACTTTTCTGTCAAATTTAGTTTTGAGTATTCATTTCATGGAAAAAAAATTGATATGAAATCATGCAGAATGCTGGTTTAGTTAATAGACTGAATGAGACTCTTGTCATCATGCTATGAAACACAATTCCATAAATTGCTCGATAATGGCGACTTCAAGGAAAACCTTGTTCTGGTGTAACATAACATTGTTTGATGTAGATTGAACTAAGGAGAAGGATTTCCCTTGAACCATGTTTGCTTTTTTTCTTCAAGCGATGTTATGTTCCCATCTTAGTGTTTTTTTATTTGTATTTATGTATGTTAGATAACAGATCGAAGGATTGGAAGATTAGGTTTTGTATAGTGGATGAGCTTCGAACTTAAATATGACCTCTTTTGTAGACACAAAAGAAGTGTTGATTTTATTTAATAAATGCGTTAAATAATCATGGTTAATTAATTTATCGGCATTACATTTTGGTTATTGTATCATCATGTCAATTCTAATAAGTAGAGTTCATTGTATCGGTGCAGTCGTGTAATAGAATCAAAACCATACAATTATCGTAATGTCACAACTACATCACTACTGGAATTATGATATAATGGCAATACGATTGATTTGTATAAAAAGAATTAGAACAAAGAAAGTTGCAGAAGAGAAGTAACAGAATACTGAGCATGAAAGACTGAAGGAATTTATACTAAGGTGCAGATTCATAATGGGCATTCTATTGCACTCAGATATGTTCCAATGGATTAAGCCATCTGCAGGAGTTGATGGTTTGACATAGAATTTGTTTGGAGCATGGTCGAGAGAAGCAAGAAATGGGTTTGGCAGCCAGACATGGTTTGTTTCGGCAAACTGAATGTTCTGAGCAATGGAAAAGTGTGTGGAAAACCTTTTAGGTGTAGGCTGAGAAGCAGCAAATGGAGCAGCCTGCAATTGCGTTACTTAATTAATGAGCAAAACCAACTGACTAAATCTTTCTATGCTAGAGGAACCTATAGAAATGATAATAAGCTTTCAGTAGGTTGAAATGTTTTGGAGCATTAGAGCCGAAAACCTTAACCTTCCAGATTCCTAACCATTAGATCCATCTCCAGTTAACCGTTGGTATTACTTTCCTCCCTTGTGCTTTCTTGTTCTTATTTCTGAGTATCCATGTCCACCGTCGATGCATTCGGAATAACCTCGATGACGCCATCAACATCCGTTTTCAACTTCTTCAAGGCTGCAATCAAGGTAAGGCAAACAACTATTCAAAACAAAAAACTATTCCTGGATTTAGACAGTTTCAGAATATTTATACTGATTCATAAACATGTATTTGAATCGGTTGCTTCCTGCATATTAAAGTAATGTTATTTGACATATAATACAACGGATGCGAAAAACTACAGAGTCATACTCTATTTGAGTGTATTTCCAAGTCCTCCTCAAAGCTAACTGGAGAAAGTACAAGATAAACCAGAATCAAGACAAAATTGTACATGTGTTAATTGCTCAACACTGATACGTAGAAGAGAAGTTCTCACCTTTGGCTGTAGGTTTTACTTGTTTACTCCATGTCTTCGTCACCTATAATAATAAAAGACAAAACCAACCAAGGAATAAGAACATTTCGTAGAAATTCCAGGATGTTTCACGTCTCAAAGCAATGTAACTTTGATCATTTTGGAAACTATTCTGTGGAATAGCAACTGTTGCAGGATGTAGAAGTCCTACGATAGTGATGGCGCTACTGGTGAGGAAGTCCTTCACTCGGTATATTCACTGAATTACTTTATGTATGCTTTCAACTTGTGTATATGAAAGTATATCAACAAAACCTTAACCTTTACGCAACATTTGTGGTTTAAGCAACCAAATAAAGATAATTTACATCCATAAATATACTGAGATTGTCTAACCTGACACGAAATGATTCATCGAGTGGTTACAATAGCTTATCTCTTTTGCAACCAGTGCTTTTGTCAACGAAAAGGAGAGCGATAAGGTCATGTCTCCTATTGGCTCTAAGGATTTCAGGTCGTTGTACGAGATGCACCTGTCCACTGAAGGCAGCTACCCCCTGGCTCGTTATCAACCTCATGGGCTCTCATAATGTTCCTCATATTCATATTCTGAAGAATATATGTTGGAAAATGCCACGAGCCCTCTAGGAATATTCTGAGTCGTTCCTGTAATTTCCTTAATCACCATCTATGCCAAATCTTTTTTTCTGTGTATTTGGCAGCCATTGAAGAATGCTACAACCATCAAGTCACCACCATCCATTGGCATCGTATCCCTCATGAATCTGTACGCCTCTTGTAATCGCCCTGTACGACACAACATATCGACCACACAAGAATAATGTTCTTTTCTAGCTGTAACATTGCAGATTTCTTCCATCGAATCGAAAACTGATGAACCTTGCTCCACATAAACTCCATGCCTAAATGATGTTAG
>CM071864.1:15919003-15942320 GCA_036759665.1 Gynandropsis gynandra | reverse complement strand
TTGAACGCTGTGGCCGTGAACACCACACGCTTGACACCGGCCTTAATAGCCACGGCGTGTTGGGGAACGCTGACGAGGACGGCGAGACCAATTGGATTGGCCGGACGAGCGAGAATTCGGGCGGGACCAATTTTGTGCCCGTGCGGCCGTGAGGTTGGCTGTGATGGGAGCAACGACCAATAGATGATGCGGCTCAGCAGTAGCCAATTTGGCCTCATGATTGAGAAGCTTTTCGTGAACTTCTTCAACGGATGCAGCAGTGTCCTTCGCTCGGATTACATCCGCAATCGGCTTGTACTCGTCGGGAAGGCCGTCAAGGATTGCATCGAGGAGATCTTCATAATCCAGCGGTTTCCCTAAGAGGGCGACTTCATCAGCGGTGGTCACACGCAAGTGAGGGCGACTTCATCAGCGGTGGTCATGATTGCACGCAAGTACTCATCAATGGATTGAGATCCCTTGGAGCACCGTTTGATTTTGTCACGAAGTTGAAGAAGATGGTCGTGAGACGCTTTGCCATAGGTGTTGGCGAGCGTCTTCCACGCCTCGTAGGTGGAAGGGGCGCGTGCAATAAGGGGCTGAAGGGATGCCGATATGGCTCCTAAGAGGGCTGAGAAGAGGAGGCGGTCTTGTTGCTTCCATGGCTGAAAATTAGGGTTATCAACGACACACCATCGCGATGGATCTAGGCCGGAGGAACAATGGAGTTGTCCTCGATGAAGCATTGGAGATTGTGGCCTTCAAGGAGGGCCCGAATCTGAACATTCCATGTGAGGAAGTTGGTCGGCGTCAGCTTGGTAATGTTGGTCATGTTGACCGTGAGAAGAGTGCTGAGCGGATGTTGTGAATCGAAAGTTGGAGCCGCATCGAAGAGACGGGCGGTAGGGTTACTTGTTTGGCCGGCCATGGATTAGGGTATAGAGGCGGCTGAGCAAAAGATGCAAGATCTAGGGTTAGGTGATGCGGATCTAGGGTTAGATCTAGGGTTAGGTGATAGGAGGACCGCGACGTGATAACAACGGGACGCGGCACGGTGAGCGGTGAGAGGCGAGCCGGGACGCGGAACGGGACGAGCGGTGAGAGGCGAGCCGGGACGCGCAACGGAACGAGCGGTGAGAGGCGAGCCGAGACGCGAGAAGAACGGGCAGGGCGGCACAAGTCGAGGATGACGGCCAGGGATTCTGGGTTTTGGCTTTTCGTGCGTGGTGGTACGACGGCAAGGGAAGGAAAAAGAGGGTGAACGGGCGGAGGAGAAGAGGAAAGAGGGACGGCGGCCGCGAAGGAGGAGGAGAGGCGGCGGCGGCGGCGGTTTGAGGGGAGAGGAGGGGCCGGCCGAGAAAGTAGGGAATTAGGTTGTCGTTAGACCTAAAGCTCTGATACCATGATAATTTGAAATCTAAATAATTCATTGAAATGAGCCTAAACGGCTATATGTACAAAAATAGAACATTAGACCTAATTACAAAAATTACGTTTCTACCCTTTTCATATGTATATCCTTTACAGACGGTACCTCCCACGGTGCAAGAGAGTTTTTCGCAACAACGGCGGATCGAAGATCTCGAATCACAACTTCGAGAAACTCGAGCCAAAGTACAGCACCTGGAGAGCGTCATCGAGTTGATGCCGGGGCAAGGGAGGGGATCAACGTCGCAGCAAGAACCGGGTCCCGATTCAGATGCAACGCCATCTAGACATGATGGCGATCACGGAGACGATATCGACCCCACCGATTTAAACGAAATGTAATAGGGTAGATTAACATAATTTTAGTTTTAGTTTCTTGTGAACAATTTAATAGTTTAATTAAAACTTTTTTATTTATTTTAAAAAATATTTTTAATTTTTAATTTTTTTTTCAAGATTTCCAATGGGCATCCGTTGGAAACTCTAACGGGCATCCGTTGGAATCTATTTCCCGCCAAATGTTAACGGTCGTCCTTTCTCGCCACTTTGCAACGGACGTCCGTTGCTATTTCCCGCCAAATGGCAACGGATGCCCGTTGGAAAGATGAATTTTTTCCCCGCATAATTGGCAACGGACGGCCGTTGCTTTCCTTTCAACGGCCGTCTGTTGCACTGTTGCAACAGCGATCCGTTACAAATATTTCCAACGGCGTCCGTTACCACTTTTCCAACAGAGAATTCCGTTGCAATGTCCGTTGAAGCAGTGCAACGAATATAATTCGTTGGATGACCGTTGCGAATTGCAACGGATTAGCATTTGCAATGAACTATTCGCAACAGACGGGGATCTGTTGCCATCCGTTGGAAAGAGCGATTTCCAACGGATTTTAGGCATTTTCCAACGGATATGTCCGTTGGAAAATTCCTGTTTTTTTGTAGTGTCCGTATCAATGGACAGATCCGTTCATCCGTCTGTTGATAATACACTATTTTTTATAGTGTAAGTACTAGCACGAACGTTCTACACATGATTTGTACATCGTTCGTGGATGAACTTAGCACGAACGTTCTACACACACGTTGTGTACATCGTCCGTGGATGAACTTAGCACCAACGTTGTACACAACGTATGTTTACAACGTCTGTGGTAGTACGTAGCATGAACGTTGTACACAAGGTATGAACAACATTCATATTAGTAGCACAAACATTGCACACAATGTATGTACAACGTTCATGCTAGTACTTAGCACACACGTTGTACAGAACATATGTGTACAACTTTCCTTCTAGTATTTAGCACAAACGTTGTACAAAATGTGTGTGTACAACGTTTGTGCTATGTTCATCCACAAACGTGGTACAAAACGTATAGTGTAATATTGACTGGTGAATTTTGTGACATTTTATTTCGTTCTATAGGATGAATGTTGAAGGAGCTAATCAATGGTTAATAATTTGTTTTGATTAAGGGTTTTATCAGAAGATCCCAAATGATGAATGAAAACGGTGAGATTCAGTAAAGAATAAATTTTATATAATAGTGTTCAATAAAAGTTTGTGAAGTCTGAAATCTAATGATCTTATCGACCGCATCAGTAGGAAGATTGATATGGGTAAATCTAAGAAGAAGATAAGATTGGGCTATATCCCGATGATTGTAGGACCAAAGAGGCCTTCAAACATATTGGATGTTGAAGATGTTATTAATTATCTGTTGGAAGTTGACAAAGATGATATAAAAATTTCTTACATGTTGAGATCACCGATAAAATCCTAAAAATAGAGATAATAGTTTCCGTACATTTTCTAAAAAAGATCACATTGAAAAATTACATTTTGAAAATGAATAATATATTGAAGCCGGAAATAAAGTTGAAAATGAAGAACATGTTGAAGTTGGAAATGTAGAACTTGATGAACCCAAAAATGAAGTTGATAATGAAGAACGTGTTGAAGCAAAAAATTAAGTGCGCCTTGATGATTTAATGATTGTTGCTTCTTAAATTTTTTATTGGGACGACGATTTAGATATAATGTGGGTTAAGAATTTGCATGCAAAGACGACGTCGTATTGTTGCTTAAAAAGGCTGCATGCATTACATGGTTTAGATTTAACGTAGTGAACTCGACTAAGACATTATTAGAATGATAATGCATGGATGTTTTTTGCATAATATTATATATTGTACAACATGAAAAGGAAAGAATTTGAATGAGTATGATGTACACGGTAGTCTAGAAATCTGTTTTAAAATGCTTCCATGTTACTTGCACATGTTAAAGAAAGTAAATGAGAGATATGTTACACATTTTGAATTAGACAAATATTCAAATATATATTCGTTGCATTGTAAGCTTGTAGGGGTTTAGCGCATTATGAAAAGTTATTGTCGTGGATGAAAATTTCTTGAAGAATGTGTATGGTGGAGTTTTGTTCATTGTTACGGTCAAAACACCATTTTTTACCAATATTAAGTTACTTTTGGTCCTGGTTTATGACGAAGCTTTAAGAGGTAATATTGTTTTCCATCAAAGGATGTTTTGATTATATACAAATCTACGATTTATGTTTAAAGTTATATTTAAAAGAATAATGGACGTTGGCATATATAAGGATGATTAATAATGTTAGCGATTAGTCTTATTGGATCGTTCATGATGAGATACGAGAATTGAGAGTTTTCCCTCCAAAAAAATCATACGCGAGAAGAAGATTCGATTAACTTGGATATCTTTGCTGGAGAACCACAACGAAAAGTACATTGAAGAGTTTGTCAACGATTGAATGCGAAAGAAAGTAATGTGGAAGAAAATTTAAGTATTTTTAACATTTAAATATTGTTTTTGTATAAGTATTGTTAACATTTAAGTATTATATTTTAATAATTATTGTTAACTTTTAAGTATTTTATAGTATAATGGTTAATTATTGTTAAGTACAAACACGTTGTACCACACATTATGTACAATGTTCCTACTATCCATGAACGTTGTACACACACGTTGTGCAGATCGTGTGTGCTAAGCACTAGTACGAAAGTTATAAACATGTTATGTACTATTGTTTTCTAAGTACTAGCACAAACGTTGTACACACACATTACATACAATATCAATGCTAAGTATTACCACACACATTGTAAACAATGTTCATGCTAAGTATTAGTACACACGTTTGTACACAGATAATACTACCACGAACGCTGTACAACGTGAGAGACAACATTTTCACACAACGTGAGATGACATGACATTGTCTTAAAATGTGGTACAACGTGTGTCAACCACCCACCAGATTGACCGACAACATAAAAGGAGTATAAAGAGAGTGGTAATCATGGAAAAAATTCAGAAAAATGGTGAAAGATGAAAAAATTTTGTACGAAGACAATGAAAACCTAATGATGAACTTGCATACCTTTTCCGACGATACCACGTGATAGTCATCCGATGAGGATACTAGGGATGTTGAGGATGATGAGATTTCTAGATTTGGAGACATTTTTTGACAATTTTAGAGAATTTTTCACAAATTTTTCATAGGAGGAAACAAAGATTGAATTTTTTTATAGATAGATGGAAATGAGAGTTTTTTTAATGTGGAGACTCAAAAGTTTGAAGCTTATGAAAAAGACGAAGTAACATTTTTGTAATATTTGTGTACAACAAAAACATTCAGATCAATGTTTCTTAATATTATTTTATGTAATCTTACCTTTAATCATAGGAAATTATTAAGAACATAAAAATATTTAATAGAGCTGAGAAATTCAATGCTATATAATTCCTTATTTCATGGCGATTGCAATAAGAAGTGCATAGAGTGTGAGAACGTAAATATTCTTTAGCAATTTCAGGTGTTATGGAGTAAAATATTGTTTATTTCATCAACTATTTCATTTGTGAGACAATGATATGTCATTGTAGTTGTTTTTCAAATTTTTGTATTCTTGATTTCGTATTGATCAAATTGGGTTTGTGCTTTTCATGATTATCAAAACTCATGGGCTATAAGCTATTAACACTACTGATGTTAGTGTCCTTCAAGCAATGAAGACGAAGAACACTCTGTTTTCTGGTGCTGAAACAAAGGCTTCATCATCAACTGATCAAGCAATATTTTCAGCACCATCAGTCTCTCACCTACATGCTTCAAGACTCAATGACATCAAAGGAAGCCCTGGTCTATGTTTGCATAATCGGTTTAGTGTTCTCACGTGTGATTAAATGTAATCTTGAATCTTGTTCTTGACTTCTTTAACCTTGATCAGCTCTATAAAGCTGATCATTCTCTTCCTATTGTAATCGTTCAAGATTGTTAATTCAATGGAAAACTTTCTTTACTTTGAGTTTTGAATTCATAAGTTCACATGGTATCAAAGCCATGGAGAATCAAAGTCTTGCGTTTCCTTTTCCCATTCATATAAACATTTCGAATTTCATCACCATCAAACTCACTGATACTAACTACCTTCTCTGGAAGACACAGGTCGAATCTCTATTAAAAAGTCAGAAATTCCTTTGGTTTGTTAATGGAATTACATCCTCACCAGATGCCACAATAACTACAAAAACAGGTGAAGTAGAAGCCAATCCTGGATTTGATTCTTGGTATCAAACTGATCAGTTAGTTAAATCTTGGATCTGCGGAAATCTCTCAGAAGATGTTTTCGGGTATGTCATTGGTTTGGAATCAGCATTTGATGTTTGGACCTCTCTTGCTAGGAGTTTCAATGAAAAATCTGTTTCTCGAGAATTTGATCTTCTTGCCTCTTTGCAATCCTTGAGCAAAGGCAGTCGATCTGTGCAAGATTATTTGAAAGATTTCAAGTCACTTTGTGATAATCTCAGTTCAATTGGTAAGCCTGTGTCAGAACCTATGAAGATTTTTCAACTGCTAAAGGGTTTGGGTCATGAATATGAAGCATTCTCTACTGTCATACATACATCAATGCACAAGCCACCTATTCCCACTTATGATGATGTGGTGTCACAACTCCTAAGTATTTCACATACTGCAAAATCTTATCATACTTCAGAAGTAAATCCTCATATGGCATTTCAAGCACACCAGAATAATTCAGGTTACATGAACTACAATGGACGAGGATGAGGTTTCAGTAGAGGTCGAAGTTTTGGTTATTCAAGAGGTCATGGAACATTCTCTTCTAGAGGTCGTGGATTTCATCAGCAAGTGCAGTCTTCTGGACCTTTTAGGCAGTTCACAGGAAACTCAGAAGTGCAATATCAGTCAAACAATGCAGATGGTTCTCGACCAATCTGTCAAATATGTGGCAGAATTGGTCATATTGCCTTGAAATGTTGGAATCGATTTGACAACTCATATCAGTCTTCTGATGTACCACAGGCATTGCAGGCAATTCAATCATCCTCAGGAGATAAGTGGTATCCAGATTCAGGAGCATCAGCTCACATGACAAACTCTATACAACATCTAACATCAGTTAATCCATACACAGGCTCAGAATCAGTCATGGTTGGTGATGGTTCTCACCTACCTATTACTCATGTTGGCTCCATAAATCTACCCACATTAACAGGTACTCTAAAGCTAAATGATGTGTTGGTTGTTCCTTCAATACAGAAATCCTTGTTGTATGTATCACAGTTAACCTCAGACTTTCTATGCTGTGTTATTTTTTACTCTGCTGGTGTATGTGTCAAGGATTTAAAAACACAGACAGTACTAGCAAAGGGAGTCAAGCATGATGGCATCTATTGCCTGGAATTTCTACATCCACAAGCTTTCTATTCTACAAGGCAAAGAACAACTTCTGAATCCATTTGGCATCAACGTTTAGGGCATCCACATCACCAGGTTTTGCAGCAACTCAAGCAGGACAGATTGATAAGCATAAATAAGAACACTTGTAGTAGCAATATTTGTGAGTCCTGTCAGATGAGTAAAAGCACACAACTTCCATTCAGTTCTTCTTCCTTTTATGCTAAAGAACCATTAGAAAGAATACATTGCGATCTTTAGGGACAAGCCCCTATGACATCAAATCAAGGATTCAAGTACTATATGGTGTTTGTTGATAATTTTTCTCGGTTCTCTTGGATCTATCCACTCAAATGGAAATCTGAGTTTTTCACAATCTTCACAACCTTTCAGAAACTTGTTGAAACTCAATATAATAAAAAAAAATCAGATCCTTTCAATGTGATGGTGGTGGAGAGTTTATCAGTTTTGTTTTCCTGCAACATTTGGCAAATTGTGGAATTCAGCAGCTTGTATCTTGTCCATACACGCCACAAAAAACGGTTTGGCAGAAAGGAAACATCATCACATCATTGAACTTGGGTTAGCAATGCTTTTTCAGTCTCGGGTACCTTTGTGCTATTGGGTAGAAGCCATTGTTACTACAAACTTTCTAATAAATTTACTTCCTACTGAAGTGTTGCAGAACGAAAGTCCTTTCAAAATTCTAAATGGATATGATCCAGAATACTCAGCTCTCAGAGTTTTTGGATGTGCTTGTTACCCTTATCTACGACCTTACACTAAGCATAAACTTGAACCTCAATCCTTGAAGTGTGTATTTCTGGGTTACAATACCAACAATAAGGGATATAGATGCTTCTACCCTCCTACAGGAAGAATCTTTATAACTCGACATGCTATCTTTGATGAATCTTGTTTTCCTTTTCATGACTGTTATAGCCATTTGGTTCCTCAATATCAGACCACACTGCTGCAATATTGGCAAAGGTCACATAATAGGGCATCTTTGCCCCCTACTTTAGTTTCAGCTTCATATCAGATATCACCATCAATCCTTCACTCAACAAATGATGGTACAAATTCAACATCCAATGACAATACAGACTCAAGAATTATTGATGATTCTTCTCAGAACTCTACTACTGAAATATCTCAGCATCCTCCAACAATGAATACAACTGAATATCAGCAACCTACACATCCTATGGTTACACGATCTAAGGTTGGAATTTTCAAACCAAATCCCAAGTACTCACTTCATGTTTCTACTGCAGTACCAGATGAACCTAGATCAGCTTCTGCAGCCTTAAAACATCCTGGATGGAAAGCTGCTATCGAAGTAGAAATGATGGCACTTAACAAAAATAATACTTGGATACTTGTTCCTCCTACTTCAGACATGAATATTTTAGGTTGCAAATGGGTGTTTAGGACAAAATTAAGGGCTAATGGAACATTGGAAAAGTTAAAAGCTCGGCTTGTTGCAAAAGGATTTCACCAAGAAGAAGGGGTGGACTTTACTGAAACTTACAGCCCTGTTATCAAATCTGCAACAATAAGGATTGTGCTGAGAGTTGCAATTGTTAAAGGATGGAATATTAAGCAACTAGATGTAAGTAATGCCTTCCTTCATGGTGATTTACAAGAACAGGTGTTTATGGAACAACCACAAGGCTTTGTAAACAACAATCTTCCTACACATGTCTGCCTTTTGAAAAAGGCCCTATATGGATTAAAACAGGCTCCTCGAGCCTGGTTTGACAAGTTTAGCATATATCTTCTGGAGTTTGGTTTTATCTGCAGTGCAGCTGATCCATCATTGTTTGTTTATCGTCAAGGTGATGACATACTTTTATTATTGTTGTATGTTGATGATATTTTATTAACAAGAAGCTCATCTGCTCTACTTACAAACCTCATTCAAGCCTTAAGTGATAAATTTTCTATGAAAGATTTGGGACCTCTACATTACTTCTTGGGAATTCAAGCTCAGTTTCACACCTCTAGTATGTTTTTATCTCAAGAGAAATATGCCAAAGATCTTCTTCTCAGATCAGGAATGACAGACTGCAAACCTTTGAGTACTCCATTGCCTTTGAAAATCAGTAAAACAACTTTAGAGGATACAAAGTTTGATGATCCTACATTATATCGTAGTATTGTTGGAGCCTTACAATATCTGACATTAACAAGACCAGATCTTAGCTATGCAGTCAATGTGGCTTGTCAAAGAATGCATGATCCTCTGTTTTCTGATTTTAAGCTTCTGAAACATATTCTACGGTATCTGAAAGGCACACTTAATATTGGTCTTCATATTCATAAGTCTAGAAAGTTACATCTCCACGCCTTTAGTTACAGTGATTGGGCGGGTTGCAAGGATATAAGGAGATCCACAACTGGATATTGCACATTCCTCGGCAGCAACATTGTTTCATGGTCTGCAAAACGTCAACCAACTGTCTCTCGTTCTTCTACAGAAGCCGAATATCGAGCAATGGCTTCACTGGCAGCTGAATTAACATGGTTATCATTCATTCTTCGAGATATTGGAATTGTTCAAGAACAACCAGCAACATTGCATTGCGACAATCTTTCAGCAGTTTATCTTACTACAAATCCAGTGCTACATTCTCGATCAAAACACATAGAGCTAGACCACCATTTTATTCGAGAGAAGGTTGCTCTTGGATCTATAGTGACTAAGCATATTTCAGCACGGGATCAAGTGGCAGACATTCTTACAAAATCATTGCCTCATGGATTATTTGTTTATTTGAGAAGCAAACTGGGTTTAGGCTTTCCACCCAACACCAGTTTGAGGGAGGATATTAACACTACTGATGTTAGTGTTCTTCAAGCAATGAAGACGAAGAACACTCTGTTTTCTGGTGCTGAAACAAAGGCTTCATCATCAACTGATCAAGCAATATTTTCAGCACCATCAGTCTCTCACCTACATGCTACAAGACTCAATGACATCAAAGGAAGCCTTGGTCTATGTTTGCATAATCGGTTTGGTGTTCTCACGTGTGATTAAATGTAATCTTGAATCTTGTTCTTGCTTCTTTAACCTTGATCAGCTCTATAAAGCTGATCATTCTCTTCCTATTGTAATCGTTCAAGATTGTTAATTCAATGGAAAACTTTCTTTACTTTGAGTTTTGAATTCATAAGTTCACATAAGTGGAATTGTCATCGTCTTGAGAGCTGACCATTTACTAGTTTTACTAATCATTCTAAAAATTCTTTATGTGCCATGGATGCTATTGTTGCTAACATTAATAGAGAAACACACATTCTTAGTTATTATTAGAATCAAAATTAATTCCAAACATATATTGAATTTATAGAGGCATGAATAATGTCGTGCATTTTTCCTTTTGAAAATCACCTCTAAATACAACAATTTTACTATTGAAAGCTTTAGTTTGTAAAACAGGATCTACTGAGCCCATGATGTATTTAATGGTTTTACTAGTAATTCAAAACAATGTTTGTGTACTATTAGAACTTCATCCCAAATTATAAGTTGAAGTTTTAGTAATTATGCAACATATATGCCTGATTTAATACAACATATACACTACAAAAAATTGCAATTTCCAAATGAACTTTGCGTAAGAGCTCGGTCTTCCGAAAATTCTCAGATGGATTACGAATGAATTGTGGAAGGCTAAAGGGGTTCGTCCATAGTCCATTTGAAAATTTATGGATGGAAACATTGTTTGGAATTTGTCCAAATTTACGGAAAGATTCATAATGGGATGCGGTCCCGTGTGCAATTGCAGACGGTCCATCTAACTGTCCGGAAATTTCTGGACATGTTTCATGTATGTCAAGAAGTTTTTAGAAAATTGCATATTTATGTCAACCGAATGAAATTTAAGATGGTTTACAAATGGCTCGTCGAAAAATGTTGATTTTACTCCTTAATTCATCATTAATTGTTCCAAAAATTGCTTATACAAACCATACAAACCTACATTCGTTGCCACACAAAATTATCAAACAGTATATATAATCTTTTTGTTTCTTAGTACAATGATATCATCGTCGAGATCAAATATTTTTCATTTTTTTGACATTGGATGCATAGAAGAATTGATCGAAAAACTCAATGTGTATTAAAGGAGTTTATGGAAGGCGTTACACAGTTTATGACAATGGCAGCAAATCAACAAGTTTACAAAGAAACCGTTAAATTGGTTTCTCCTTGCGTCAAATGAAAAATTGAAAAATTTGTTAACAAGAGGACCGTGTGATATCGTATTTATTTAATAGGTTTTACTCTGAATTACTTCATGTGGTTATCTCACGAAGAGAATTTTACACCACGACCTAGTAATATTGTGGAAGATTTTTGTAGGGTATATACATAATGAGATGTTTCAGATACATCAAGATATAGAAATTGATCTTTATGTGGAAATGGTGCAAAATGTATTCAGTGAAAGAAACGATGAAAATATTGTAGAAGATCCGAATGAAAATGCAAAAAAAAATTATATGTTAGAAAGTCCCAGATATCCACTCTATGATAGGTGTAGAACAAATCTTTCACAGTTGTCTATGTTTGTACATTTGATGAATTTAAAGACACAAAAGTAATATTTCTGAGAGTTGCATGGATCCTATATCGCAATGAGTAAAAGATTATTTGATTGAAGATAACAATGCAATAGAGTCATATTATGAGACGGAAAAGATGATGAGATCCTTTGATGATTGCCATATCAAAATACTGATGTTTGTTAAGACAATTGCATGATTTTTTGGAAGAGTCGCCAGACTTAACAAAATTTGATTTTATGGAAAAGACTGATTTTATTTGACAAGGAATGGAAAATCGATTCCATATCATCATATGTGGTATTTATCAATTACAAATAGAATCAAAATATTGTATCAATTTGAGAAGAATGCAAGTGATATGAGATAGCATTTTGAGCACTCGACTCGTGAAGGAGAAATGTGGCATCCTATAGATGGTGAGGCGTGGAAATACTTTAACAAGGTATATCATGAAATTTGCATCTTAGAGTCAAAATGTTTAGTCAGGCCTTTGCACTGGTTGTTTTAATCCATTTGGAATGTCTGTGAGAAAGTATTTGTTATGACCATTTATTATGATACCTTACAAGTTACCACCAGACATGTGCATGAAAAGGATTTTTTGTTCTTAACATTCCTGATTCCCGAGTCTAATCATCTTAAAAAAAATTTGGATATAGTTTCTCCACCATTGATTGAAGAAGTAAAAGAGTTTTGGGAGAGAGTTCAAGGGTACGATTGTCTCAAGGAGACATACTTTTATATTACGAGGTGCTCTTATGTGGACAATAAGTGATTTTCCAGCTTATGGTATATTATCTTGATGGACAACACATTATTGATTGGCTTATCTATATTGCATGAATGAAAACAGATTCTTTTCAGTTGAAACATGGATGAAAGACTAGTTGGTTTGATTATCATAAATATTTTTTTCCTGATGACACATTACGGTGTAACAAAAAATTCAAGAGAAATGTAGTTGTGCAGAGTCTGATGAAAAGATTTTGTATGAACCATGCTTCCTAGGAGTACTGATTATGGAGGAAACAATCATTCGAGAATTGGTGGCTACGGTATTACTCATAATTGGTACCAAAAACAAATTGGGGATCTACGGTATTGGAAAAATCTAAAGCTTCAATATAATATTGATATCATGCACTTAGAGAATAATGTTTTTGATGATATCATTAACACAGTGTTGAACGTTAAAGGAAAAACGAAGGATGATATTAAAATGTGCAAGGATCTAAAAGAATATTGCTTATGGAAGGAGTTACGTATAACTGATGATGACAAAGCTCCAATTTGATATTCAGATTATCGAATGAAGAAAAAAAATTGTTGAAGTGGTTGAAAAAATATGACAAATTTCCTAATGTCTTTGCGTCTAACATTGGAAGTGCGTTGACATCCAAAGAGAAAAATTATAAGAGATGAAAAAACCATGATTTTCATGTATTAATGAAAAGATTACTTTCCATATGCTTTTTCTGAATTGTTAGACAAAATGCACATGAAGCAATTGGAGGTATGATAAATTCTTTGAAACAATGTTATTAGTTTGAAATCTATTAATTTTTAAATATTTAATTAATAATTTTATGTTTTAGGTGTTGGCATATTTTTTTAAGATTTATATGCGAGAAATTTATATGTGGATATGGTTCATAGATTGGAAGGTAACATAGTTACGAGATTATGTAACTTGAAGTAGATTGATCCACCATCTTTCTTTGATGTTATGGAGCATATGATAGTTCATCTACAGCATGAAGTTACAACAGGAGGTGTAGTTCAAGACCAATGGACCGTCTATTTCACAACAAGTTCGAGTTTGCGAATCAAAATTTTAAAATTTTTTGAATCTCACTCTATTTTAGAATTGTGGATTACATTGTTTATGTAGTGTCATTCGATGCCTCCACCGGTCAAGCCATCGACATCTCAAATGCATCACGTACCAACGATGGAAGAATTTGTAGCAATGGATGACAAAAGACGCAAATTTTCATATTTAAATCTTAGTCGTGAAAATGACACAAGAGGTACATATTAATAAATTTAAACTTTTTATTTCATTAATATAATATGAATCTAATTTAATTTTGATTTATATGTTTGGTTATGATCAACTTTTTTATAGCATAACAAAGACGATGAAAGCTGATTTTGATCGACCATTTATCATTGGACGCGTACCGATCCCAAAGTAAAGGAAAAGTGGTGCAAGGCCTTTGTGGTGTGTTTTTAATCATAATTATTTATTAAAAATTTAATACAATAGTTTTTTAAATTAATTAATTAAATTTTCAGCAAAAATTTACTTCCTAAGATTACTGAACTAGTAATCTTCAAATTCGAACTGGTTGCAGAAATTAGATTGAAATCTCTCTTCAACAAAATTAAACATGATGGAAATAAGAGAGGAAAACTCGTGTGGTTGGCTTTCAATGAGTGGGAAGGAATGTGCGCTTATTAGGGATAATCCTGATTTTAAACAAAGAAACGAGAGAGTAAGTCAACATCATTGTTCTGATAGGGAAGGTTATAGGATGAGCGCTCATACAGCTGGATTCTGTTGGTCACGGTGATATACAAACAAACAATACGATTTCAGAATTTCAAAAATTTTATAAAATTGGTGATTTAATTATATATTTTTAAAGGGTATATGTTTGTAATTTGTTTAGGCGAAGAGTACGGCACAAAACCATCGTATATTGAATTGCTCGAATGTACACAATAAAAGTCAGATGATTCATGGGTAGATCCCAAAGAAAAACAAGTTCATGATGATTTTCAAAGTATGGCATCCAAACGGGTGTCTCAAATTCCGCAGAGAACGGATCACAATCCTTCTAATGCAACAAGAATACAACGAATTATATCTCGAGGTTTATAATATTTAATATAATTTAAAACATTATATTCTCCAATTTTGAAATTGATAATTTATTTTATTGCAAGTTACGCGTACAATGATCACATTTTGTGCCTTGGAACATTAAACTCCCTCCAAGGGTAAAGCGAATATAACAGAATAGCAATGACGTAATAAAATGATGCAATATGAATAAGCATTAGAAGAGATTCAACAACTATAAGCAGCCCATCAACAAGAATCGACATGACAAGTTCAACGGTTAATTCGTATGCCTAACGCAAAATTCCTTTGATCGATGGGTGAGATGACGAATACGATGACGATAATTCACAACCTCTAACAATTTTAAAGAAATTGTAATAAAAGTTATGTTTAATTAATCATATTTAAAAACTTAATATGTAATATTATTAATATAAACTTTTAAAATAATTTTTATTTTTAAAATAATTTTTCCCAGGAAAAAAAATTTCCGGACATACGGATGTCGTACGCAACATGGACCGTTCGAAAATTTTTTGACAGACGATTATCGTTGGTAACTTCTTTTTTCAGACAAAATTTCCAACGAATTTCCGACGAGTCTGATATTTGGAAATCGGTCGATTTTCTGAAATCAGTGGATGTTATAGCTCGTCCAGATTTACAGATGGTTTGCGGACGGATTACATTTACGAATGGATTTAGTCCAAAAACCATCCATAAAGGTGTTTCCAGGTTTTCGGACGGATTCCAAACGGATAAGGCAGAGTTTATGGTTTCTATCATAAGGCGGGCTACATCCAGGGTATCGTCTTGGTGCTTCTTATAAGCATCCTTTTCAGCTCGGGGTGCATTGGCCGAAGGCTCAACAAGTGAGAGGCCCATAAGGACATACAGCTTTTTTTCTTACTTGAGAACAATTCTCAAATTCCTATGCCAATCTAGAACGTTTGTTCCATTGAGCTTGTCCTTCCCAAGGACCGATCGCGATGATAGTGCATGTGTGTTTGTTGTCATGGTAATCTAAAACAAAATGTACAGAATATAAGTGTCACGAAATAATCATTCAATAAGGACTTTCATTAAATGATTCTCCCACTAAATTTTTTGAATAGATAATCCTGAGTATTAATTCGGAAAGACATATGCATATCTCTCAAGTGAGCCAAGATCCATATTTCACCTTATCTAAGTATCAGTTTGGCGATGCACTTAGACTCGATTATTTAGATAGACAACTCTTGTCAATTACATCTCATGTAACTCTTGGATAGATAGGTGAACAACCCTTGTTGTAACTCATCACATAAATTAATAACCCAACTTTATGCCTCTAAGTCTCAATCCCATTGAGATATCTTAGTTAAGTTAATCCAATAAAAAAAATTTGGATATCACATTTATCCCATCATGCCTTACTTAATTTCATTTGAGGTTTCATGAAATTACATAAATTGAAACAAATAATGATGGGTCTTTATTCGAAAATGGATTATCGCCCCAACACCGAGTTGTTCGGCGGCCCCGCAACAAAATCGATTAAATCGATACTCACAAAACTTCCCTTCTTGTGATTTCCAATAAAACATGGAAACCCTAGAATTGATCACATCGATCCATTTCACACAAACCTTAGAATTGAAACTATGCATATACAGATATGACAAAATCAAAATAGGGAATTTTTGCGAGTATCGAATTAATAGATTTTGTTGCGGGACCGCCAAACAACTCAATGTTGGGACGATAATTTGTTTCCAAATAAAGATCCTTAATTGGGGCAATCTCCAAACAGTCCTAGGAAACCGAGATTCTTCTCTTCTTCTTCCGCTGCGCGATCTGATCGCGCCTCGGTTTCCCAAAAATGGTATCAGAGTAGCGCGCTAGAAGCGTGGTGGGCCCATAACCCAGAGGTCCCTGGATTGCAACCAGGCTCTGATACCACTATTGAGAAATTGAGGCAACGATCAGATCGCACAGCGAAAGAAGAAGAGAAAAATTTCGGTTTCTCAGGCCTATTTGGAAATTGCTCTGATTAAGTTTTAAGGAAGTTCCCTTGGTTTCGCTTCGTCCAAAACTTTATCTTGTGAATCACGAGCATCAACGGATCGTTCCTATCTCCACTGGTTTCCACACGAACGAAAGAAGAACTCCAAATGCTAGCTTAGGGTTTCGAAAAGGACTTTGTTTTTGTCTTTTATGTTTTTCTTCATTTTGTTTAATCTCGAGATCCTAAGCATGTATTATACGGAATTTGAGATGCTTAATATGGTGGCTTAACCTAATCAAGTCGGATTAGTCAATGGGCCATGGGCCCAATCTGAATGGAATTCAAATCAGACGGTGGGCCATGGGCCCAATTCGAACTCCACACTTTCCATACCCTAATTCGAAATCAAGCCAAACCACGCTAGTCATGGGCCCAGTTCAAATTTAAAGCCAACACATTTATTAGCCCAAAACGCCAAAGTCTGTTCGTTCTTATGTGCGACCCAATAGGTCCATGTAATGTTGACAATGATTAAAATCACAAATAAGGAGTAGTGTCTAGCAACACATCATTATTATCCAAGTAATGAGAATGTCTGTGACTCAACATAACCATTCCCCTGATTGACGTTACCTTGTAGTATGATCCTTTTATCCTTGATGTATTGATCGAACACGAGCCATGGAAAGTGTCATACTCGTATAGTTCAATCATACGTTCCTTGATTCCCAAGTAGATTATACATAAACAAATAAATTCGATATTACATATCAATTTATTCAAG
This sequence comes from Gynandropsis gynandra, assembly GCA_036759665.1. NCBI lineage: Eukaryota > Viridiplantae > Streptophyta > Magnoliopsida > Brassicales > Cleomaceae > Gynandropsis > Gynandropsis gynandra. The sequence continues at coordinate 15,924,963 of CM071864.1, read as the reverse complement.
CACAACCATGCATTTCACAATCTCATTCGATCCAGGAACTCATAACATCACTCATGTTATATAGGATGGACAAATCCTATCTAGATCAATTAAAATCTTGTTGCGTAAGTAAACTATGTACCCAATCACTACCTCATGAGTCCACCCAATTATGATCGACGTTTAGCAGTGTCAAAGTACACATTTTCCTTACGTCAAGATCTCTGATGATCTCAAGTCAAAGGATCACATACACTCTCATCACTATGAGATTTGCCTATGGCAATTATATAACAATCCATGCAACAATCTCATGGAGGGTCGATCTAGTACAATATTCTCTAACATGTACATATGTGTTGAATTGATATCTCATATTAATTCAACACATACAAGTCTCAGTGCATCATTGATATCCTTATACTAAATGATACTCGACTAGGGATATCATTTAATAATATATATTCAAAAAATAATCATAAGGATGTCACTGAATTCACTTATAATACGCAGAAAATAAACTGAATTAAATAACAAATGCCATAAATAATAAAATATCACGATACATAAATAAAACACAAAATACAATCAACTTATGATTGGTCTCTAAGGCATACTCCAACAATCTTCCACTTGCGCTAAGACCAATTAGGCATGAGTCTAATGCCTATCGATCTGGTGTGACGATCATGCCTAAGCTGTGTCAAAGGCTTCGTCAATGGGTCGGTGACATTGTCAGATGTTGGTACTATGCATATCTTCACATCTCCTCTCTCAACAATTTCTCAAATGAGATGGATGCGCCTTAGTATTTGTTTGGATTTCTGGTGCGATCTGGGTTCCTTAGCTTATGCAATGGCTCCATTGTTATCACAATAGAGCTCAATGGGATCAGCAACGCTAGGAACCACTCCAAGTTCGGAAATGAACTTCTTAATCCAAATAGGTTCTTTTGCCACTTCTGATGTAGCAAGATACTTGGCCTCTATTGTAGAATCGGCAACTGTCGCTTGCTTTGAACATTTCCAGCTCACAACACCACCATTCAGGCAAAAAACATAACGAGATTGTGATCGATAATCATCCTTGTCAAATTCGAAGCTAGAATCAGTGTAACCTTTTGACTGTATCCTTTTGACTTTTAAAGTACTTGAGGATATTCTTGACATTGATCCAATGATTTTCACCGGGATCACTTCGATACCTGCTAGTCATACTCAAGGCATAATTTATGTCGGGACGAGTACATGACATGGCATACATGATATATCCTATAACAGATGCATATGGAATCTTATTCATGCGTTTTCTATCTTCCGGAGTCATAGGACACTGGTGTTTAGAGAGAGATATGTCATGGTCATAGGCAGAACCTTTTTCTTAGAATCATGTATGCTAAACCGCTTTAGCACCTTGTTTATGTATGTATTTAAGCTTTCTTGATCTATCTTTATAAATCGATGATACCTAGTATGTAAGTAGCCTCGCCTAAGTCCTTCATAGAAGAGCAATTCCTTAACCAAGTCTTTGTAGACTGCAAGGTAGGAATTTGGTTTCCCATAATTAGTATGCCATTTACATACAATACGAGGAAAACTATAGCGCTCCTACTAACCTTCTTGTAGACACAAGGCTCGTCTTCATTTGTTATGAAACCAAATGCTTTGATCGCATCATCAAAACGAATATTCCAACTCCGAGAAACTTGCTTCAACCCATAAATAGATCGTGTAGCTTGCATACCTTTCCGGCGTTCTTTGGATCGACAAAACCTTCAGGTTGTGTCATGTACACATCCTCGTAAAGCTTTCCACTAAGCAAAGAAATTTTGACATCTATTTTCCATATTTCATAATCATGGTAAGCAGCTATTGCAAATAAAATCCTAATGAATTTGATAAACGCGACTGGTGAAAAGGTTTCGTCATAGTCAATGTCATGAGCTTGTTTGAAACCTTTTGTAACCAACCGCCCATTATAGGTATGAACATTACCATCTACGTTGGTTTCCTCTTAAAAATAAATTTACAACCTATGGGTCTTACCCCTTCAGGCTGATCAACCAAAGTCCATACTTGGTTTGTATACATGGAGTCCATTTTGGATTTCTTGGCTTCAAGCCATTTCTCAGAGTCTGAGCGATTATGGCCCCTTGGTATGTCGTGGGCTCCTCTTGATCCATGAGCATTACATCACCATTTTCGATAACAAGAAATGAATATCTCAGTGGCCTACGATGTGATCTAATCGACCTACATAAGACTTGTGTCTCTTGAAGATGTGTTTGTTCTGCAACAACTTGTGGTTCTGGTTCCTCAACAACTTGTGGTTCCGGTTCCACAACGATTTGCGATGCTTGCTCAAGTTCCATCTCAATATAAGTTTTATCACGTGGTTCTTGAATTTTTTCTAGTTCTATAGTCCTCCCACTAGTTTTTCTAGAAATGAATTCTCTTTCTAGGAAAACACCAACGCGAGCAACAAACACTTTGTGCTCGGTGGGGTTGTAGAAATAATATCCTTTAGTTCCCTTAGGATACCCCACGAAATTACATTTTTCAGATTTAGGGTCAATTTTATTGAAGGCTTGACGTCTAACGTAAGTTTCACAACCCCCAACCTTCATGAAAGACATACTAGGACGTTTCCAATTCCATATCTCATATGGTATCTTCTCGACTAATTTAGACAGAACACGGTTTAATATGAGAGAACTGTCTCTAATGCATGTCCCCAAAAGAATGTAGAAGAACTGTTTGACTCATCATTAACCGAACCATGTCTAACAGATAGTCAATGAACTCTTGGCTTAAATATTCACCACCTCGATTAGATCGAAGTTTATTGATATTCTTGCCAAGTTGGTTTTGTATTTCATCTTTGAATTCCTTGAACTTTTCAAAGGAGTCAGATCTATGTTTCATTAGATGAACATATTCATACCTACTGAAATTGATAACACGTAGTGTGAGTTAGCTTTAGGCTATGCATATAGATCATTCTGCGAAGCTTGCATAGCACGAGTTACAAAACCGACTTGAATGTCCTCTATCTAGTATTTTGTTTATTTTGAGGTTTTAAGGCGACAAGGCATAATCGAGCTTAAGGATGTTGATTCTTGCAGTCAACTGCACATACTTGGAGCTACAAACCACTTGGAGCAGATTCAGACCAAGAAAACGCATGTAATACCCGAGCATTGAGCGAAAGGAGAAAAAACACGATCGTGTCCCATGAAAAAACATGAACCCACGCGAGGTAGTCCCCTTAGCCCGTGCGGGCTGCACCTCTAAAAGAATTTGCACGAATCTTGCAATCGCCAAGCCTGCTCGGGTTGCATGTAAACGAGAAGCCCGCGCGGGGTGGCATTAGATGCTCCAGCACAAGAAGCAGCGAAATTAACAGTGTAAACCCGAAATGGACGTTGCCGAAGAAACCTATGGAGCTTATACAGTTCCAAAGCACACTCAATTGCTATCATGCATGGCCCGTCCGACAGTAAACAAAGTTGAGCTGCAACCGTATTTCATCCAGATGCTCAGAAATTCTGCTTTCAGAGGAATGGAGAATAAGAACCTGAATGCACACCTTACCAACTTTAAGATGCTCTGTGACACTACTAAAATCGGCATGGGAGTCACACGCAAAGACTTATACATGTCTGCATTCTCATTTTCACACAAGGACACAGCACAAAGTTGGTTGTTCAACCTACCCACCGCTTCCATCATTTCATGTAATGAGCTAGAGCAACGATTCATGCAGCAGTTCTTCCTAGATCATAGGACATTGCTAGCCATGAGCCGAATCATTTTGTTTTTTCAAGAAAGAGGTGAGAGCCTACATGATGCATGGGAGCTATTCAAGAGATATCAGCGCATTTTTCCACATCATGGGATGGAAAAGATGTCCCTCATCACCAGCGCCATGCAAGGACTCCAAGAGATCACACGCTTCATGATTGTAGCAGCGGATGGTGGCTCCCTCAGCAACCTCACTTTCCAACAACTCAGAATCTGATCGAGAACATTGCAAGAGAGGGAGGCAAGAATGTTGGAGATTAAAATCGTGATCTCTAATCCAAAGCTAATGTAAAGGAGGTAGGTATCGCTAGCCTAGATCTAACTAGGAAACAAGTTTCCGAGATCTACAGGATGATTGTGGGCGACACTACAAGAAAATCAGGTTTTAGGGACTGAAAAATCAGTCCATAATCCGTCCCTAAACAGGTTTAGGGACGGATTAGGGACGACCAGCGGTAGTACCCAATCGTGCGACTCTAAATGCTATTCGTCCCCAATCCGTTCCTAATTAGTGACGGAAATTTCAGTCCCCAATCCGTCCCCAATTAGGGACGGAAAAAGTAGTCCCCAAATAGTCCCTGGATTGGGGACGAGTTGTTTTCGGTCTCTAAAATTTGGAGACGGACCACTGAATCCGTCTCCAAATTTGGAAACGACAGTCGCCCGTCTCCAAATTTGGAGACGGCAGTAGCCCGTCTCCAAATATGGTGACGGAACTCGCCCGTCTCCAAATTTAGGGACGGCACAGCCCGTCGCTAAATTTAGAGACGGGCAATATTTGCCGTCCCTAATTTTTTAAAAAAAATAAAAAAAATAAAATTTTAAAAAGTTCGATTACATTAAAAGATAAATATTAGTACATAAAAAATTACAAACCATACATATAACCAACATTCCGATTACATATAATCCTAAGTCGTTCCGATTAGTCGTGGTCGGAATCACTGTCCTGAACTACATCCCAATAGATGTTAGGCATTTGCGCTTTCATCATGCGCAGAAGCTTATCCATATACCTATCTGATCGTTCAGCATGCTTTCTTGATAGTTCAACCTCCTTTCTTGATAGTTCAGCCTCCTTTCTTGATAGTTCAGCCTTCTTGAATGCTTGTTCAACCCGCTTCTCGGATTCTTGGAACCTTTCGGATATTTGATGTTGGAGCTCGTAATCCGATACTTTTTCTTTACCTTTGGATGAAGTTGAATGTTTTGAGGCCATTGCTCCAAGTCCGAAAATACGACCTTTGTATGGCGTAACTTGCTGTAAAACAAATATCGAGAATTAATAACATTTATAAATAGTGAAATTAGATCATAGTAGAATTTCATTATTACCTCGAGATACAACTCGTTGTACGTTTCCTGACGAAGAGTAGTTTGTGAGCCGTCTTCTCTCGGGGGAATTTGCGATACTCGCTCCGCTGTCATGTTTTCAATTTCATCGTGAAGGCTTTTCGCCTTAGGATCCACCCATGAACCATCTGACTTCTTAACGTGCGTACGTTCCAACAATTCTATATACCATGGTTCGGATCCCTTTTCTTTCGCCTGAAAAAAATAAAAAAGACATAGTTTTATAAAATGTTAATTTTATATAAATGCATAAAAATTGAATAAAGCTTACCAGATCTTCATATACTTCCGCAAAAGAACGAGATCCTACCGTGTGTATGCTTATCATGTATCCTGCTCTATCAGAACGCCGGGATTTATTTGAAATTTCTCTTGTTGCGTCGTAATGCATCATCAACAGGAAGAAACCGACGATGACAATCAAACAAACTCGTCTTTCGTCCATGTTTCAACTGAAAAGCATTTGTTTCCTCCATGCAATATGGACAAGCCAATCAACCATGCGTTGTCCATCCAGATAACATGGGACTGGCGCTTTACCGTCGTCACTTATATGTAACTCCCTTCGTGAGCAATACTCTTCTAGATTCTTGCGTGATTATTATATGTAACTCCCTTCGTGAGCAATACTCTTCTAGATTCTTGGGTGATTAAATATTGTCTTTCGTCTTCCCCGTGACATTTAGTATTGTATTGATGATGTTATCGAAAAAATTCTTCTCTATGTGCATCACATCAAGATTATGTCAAAGTTTCAGATTTTTCCAATACGGCAAATCCCAAAATATGCTCTTCTTGTACCAGTTATGAGTAATTTCATAACCA
>CM071864.1:15871106-15893294 GCA_036759665.1 Gynandropsis gynandra | reverse complement strand
CGTGCATGCAAACCGGAACACAAATCCTTTACAAAATATTGAACACAATGGGTGATTTACAAGAATCGGTTGAATGCGGTGGAGATCGTGGGCATCGTAAACCAAAAGGTCAAGGTGAATGGCATAACTGGTACAAACGTGGTATCTTTTGGGAACTGCCATACTGGAAATCATTGATATTACATCATAATTTAGATGTTATGCATATCGAGAAGAACTTTTTCGATAACATTATAAATACTGTTTTGAATGTGATGGGTAAAACCAAGGATAATATACAATAAAGAAAAGATTTGAAGTCAATATGTCGACGACCTGAGTTGGTATTACAATATGGAAGGTATTAATTTGTTTTTATTATACGTACAGGTGAAATGTTCTGATGAAAGACTTCCTACGTGGTTAAAAGATTTGGCTAATGGTCTTGCACAAAATGTCATGTGTTGGCCAATCTTATTTACTCGCGGCTACACGTTCCCCACGTACGAACACGGAAAACATAGAAGCACATACAATTACGGCGTTAGCGTTAATAGTAAAATAGAGGGTGATAACTTCTATGGAATTTTGCACCAAATCCTACAAGTGGAATATCTCGATCTTCAGTGGTTTGACCCAACCGTAGGACGTGGAATACGAAAAAACCGTTGGAGAGGAATTGACGTCAATCCGGCACGACAATATGGTAAGTATGATCTATTCATCACAATAGATCAAGCAGATCAAGTATGTTACGTGCAATATCCAACAACACTGAAACGTCGAAGAGAGCAGTGGTGGGCCGTAGTAAAGATCAAGCCACGAGGGATCATAAGCTGTGATGATAAAGAAGATGCGTTGCAACCCGATCATCCGCAACCAATTCGTTTAATTGATACAAATCGCGAATAGATTCTTGCGAGAAATGACATAGATGGATAACTCATATGCGATTATGAAGACGTTGAACCGGAAGATGCTGAAGATGAAAACGACGATGAATTCAATGAACAAGCAAAGGAAGACCCGTCCATCGATGAATCTACTGAAGAAAAAATTTAAATACAATAATGTCTATTATGTGTAATAAATGTAGATGATGTGTATTGTAAATGAATTGTAACGTTCATGATGTGTAGTAATGTATATGATGTGTAATCGAACAATCAAAATGTTAATACAATCGAATAGGTCATGTAAACGATGTTAGATGCATTAAAACTTAGAATTATCTAATACCAACGGGCATCCGTTGAAAATTTGTAAGGACGCCCGTTGATACAAGAACTCGCCCCCGACACTTAGAAAAAATTTCTAAGTTTTCCACATTTCCAACGGGCATCCGTTGGTAATTTGTAACAGATGCCCATTGGGATATTTCTAAGGACATCCGTTGGTAAGTTGTAACGGATGCCCGTTAATAATATTCCAACGGGCGTCCGTTGGTAAATTATAACGGATGGCCGTAGGACTTTTGCTAACGGGCATCCGTTGGTAATTTGCAACGGACGCCCGCTGGAATAGGTAATGATGCCTACCCTAGTCTGCAGATTTTTCCAACGGGAGACGAGCTGCCATTTAGTCGTCTGTTGCCTCGGAAACACGCATTCCCAACGGTCATCCATTGGAATTTCTGACAGATGCCCGTTGGGAATACAGTAGTCACGTCAATTTACTCCGTCCGTTGAGATGACGTGTATTCCAACGGGCATCCGTTGGATATTCCAACAGATTTCTGTTGGATATTCCAACAGATTTCCGTTCGAAATTTCATTATATATATAAACCCGTTGAAAAGTTCTTATTTCAACACAAATCACAAACAAAAAAATCCTCTCAAATTCACATTTCACCCACAAACACGTAGTATTCTTAGACAAACAATGAGACCGAGATGATTCATAGGTTCGGGGGTATGTTGGCTGGTTCAGCGGGAGCTCCTCCCCCGCCGCCACCACCACCATATCGTCCTCCGTCACCAGAATTGGCACCACCGATATTTGTTGACGAGGACGATATGATAGATGTCGATTCGTTGATCGATGATTTCGATGGGCGTCCAACCCTTCCGATCATCGATCCAGAACATTCTCTTGGGACGTTATGGTAAAAAAATTACTATTTAGATTTGTATTATTATATGTCATAAATATTATCTAACTTTTTATTTTGATTTGCAGGTTTGATGTTGATGATGTACTGAAACACACCAACAACCTCATTATCCAAGGGTCCTTACAGGACGAATTGTACTATTCCTGGCAAGTTACGCCAGAAGTTGTGCGCCAGCGATGGTGGCACACTTTTATTGTAAGTTATTTTTAATTAAGTTTCAACTTTTTAGTTATATATATTTATATATTATAAAACTAAAAATTTTATAATTTTGTTTGCAGCGCTCATACAGATGGAGGCGAAAGGATACGTTGCGCATCTATACAGCATGGATGCGTGACATGCAGTCGCGGATGCGCTTGATGATGAACGGTGCAAAACGAAACTACTACGCCAACAATCGCAAACCGAGATGGGCAACGGAAGCGGTCTTTAGTAAAATGATTGAGTATTGGGAGTCCCCGGAATTCAAGGCCAAGAGCGAGAAGGCCAAACAATGTCGCTACGGTGAGAAGGTTCCCGGAGATGGTCCGCATCGCCATACTTCGAGATCAAAATCCTTCCTGAAACGAAGAAAAGAATTGGTAAAATTTTATTTATTTAAATTTTTTGTTCATTTAAATATTTATCTAACTACATTTATTTTATATTATAGATGCAACGGATAGGAAGAGAACCGACTCTTCTTGAGCTGGTATTAGAAACTCATGCCAAAAAGAAGCTGGTTGTCGGGGAAGAGACCGACGAACCCGAACTCGTCGATCTTCGAGCGGAGCAAACCGTGAGAGCTATGACGGAGAAGATCACACAGGTTCAAGCCCCGACGAACTCAGTCCTTTACAAAAGGACAAAATTTATTTAGAGGTACAAGTTTATTATTTTATTTCTCAATTATTAATAAAATAATTTGTGAAAATCTAACGTTACTTTTGTTTTTCTTGTAGTCGGTGAGACCGTATAAGGGACGTCTATACGGTCTCGGGGCGCTTCAAAAGGATATCGTCGAGGACGTCACGACGGTACCTCTCGTAGTGCAAGAGAGTTTCACGCAACAACAGCGTATCCAGGAGCTCGAAGCCAAAGTTCAGCAGTTGGAGAGCGTCATCGAGTTGATGGGGCAAGGGAGGGGATCATCGTCGCAGCAAGAACTGGGTCCCGATTCAGATGCAACGCCATCTAGAGGTGATGGCGATCACAGAGACGATATCGATCCCGCCGATTTAAAGGAAATGTAATAGGGTAGATTAACGTAGTTTTAGTTTTAGTTTTAGTTTTTTGTGAACAATTTAATATTTTAATTAAAAAAATTTATTTTAAATATATTTTTAATTTTTAAAAATTTTATTTTTTTATTTTTTATCAAGATTTCCAACGGATGCCCGCTGGAATTTCTAACGGGCATCCGTTGGACTCTATTTTCCCGCCAAATGTTAAAGGACGTCCATTGCCCTTTCCCGCCACTTTGGAACGGACGTCCGTTGCTCTTTCCCGCCACTTTGCAACGGATGCCTGTTGGAAATCTAAATTCCCGCTCATTTTCCCCGCGTAAATGGCAACGGACGTCCGTTGAAAGTTGTAATGGACGCCCGTTGCCCTTTTTCAACGATCGTCCGTTGCAAATTTGCAACGGGCATCCGTTACAAAACTTTCCAACGGCCGTCTGTTACCATTTTTCCAACGGAGAATTCCGTTGAAATGTCTGTTACAATATTGCAGCGGATATTATCCGTTGGAAGACCGTTGCGAATTGCAACGGATCCGAATTTCCAACGACCGATTTCCAACGGACGGAAATCCGTTGCCATCCGTTGGAAAGAGCCCTTTGAAACGGATTTTAGACATTTTCCAATGTATATGTCCGTTGGAAAATGCCTTTTTTGTAGTGTTTCTTTCCATAATTGCTCTTTGTAACATATCATATATTAAATAATTAGTATTCAATTTAAATGTAGTACAAGTAAAAATATTATAATAACTAACAATGTCGTTGTAAATACAACTATGATAGCGATCAACAAATTCTAATGAAATTGATTGTGTTCTTTTTATATCCTTGTAAAAATTCCTATCATACGTTACTTGCATGATGTCATTCAATAATAACAACATGACATTTTTCATAATATATGTTCGGTTTGTTTTTTACACTTTCTGAATCTAGAAAATCATAAGAATAAGTTTTTTGTACAACTTTATATTTTAATTGTATTGATTTAATACTATAATCAATTGGATGAAATCGACACCTTTTCTTGGATTGTGTTGTGTTCTTCTTTATCATTGACGAAGTTGAATTTTTTCTATCTCTTCTTGTATATTTATATAAAATTATAATTTTATGATGTAAATCCAAATTTTAAATTTTAAGCATTTAATAGAAAGAATAATCCTTTCGAATCATATAATTTTCAATTATTATTTTTTAATTTACAAATCTAATATTATTATACTATTAAATGTATAAATTTCATTTTTTATATTATATTATTTTGTTAAATTTTACGAATTTACTGAATTTTATTTCAAATAAATATATAAACATTTATATTTTTAAATTATTTATTAATTTACTATTTTTTTCTTTATTTACATGTATAATAACTAAAATATCCTCTAATTTAATATAAATATTTTGCGTTTATTTAAAATATTAATTTTACTAATATATGATTCATTTTAAGTAATTTATGAATGGTAATTAATATAGAATAAAAAACAAAAAATTACTTTGATGATATGGAACTTTGAGAAAAGAGAATGCATAAAAATCAATATTTATTAATTATTATTTTGTTAATGTATAATAATTTACTAAATTTTATTTCAAATAAATCTATTTTATTTATTTATACTAAATTTTAGTTCAAATAAATATATAACATTTTTGGTTGTTTATTATTTATTAATTTTTAATTTTTTATTTACTTACATATATTATAACTAAAATATTCTCCAAATTAATATAAATATTTTATGTTTTTTAAAATATTAATATTACTAATATATAATTCATTTAAAGTAATTTATGAATGGTGATTAATGTAAAATAAAAAACAAAAAAAACTTTGATGATGTGGAAGCTTGAGAGAAGAGAATGCATGAGAAGCCTCCAAATTGTTGAAACTTTTAATATATAGTTTTTTCTTTATTTACATGTATAATAACTAAAATATCCTCTAATTTAATATAAATATTTTGTGTTTAATATTAATTTTGTTAATATATAATTCATTTTAAGTAATTTATGAATGGTAATTAATATAGAATAAAAAACAAAAAATTACTTTGATGATATGGAAGTTTGAGAAAAGTGAATGCATAAAAAATCAATATTTGTTAATTATTATTTTATTCAAGTTTAATAATTTACTAAATTTTATTTCAAATAAATCTATTTTGTTTATTTATACTAAATTTTATTTCAAATAAATATATAACATTTTTTGTTGTTTATTATTTATTAATTTTAAATTTTATTTATTTATTTACATATATTATAACTAAAATATTCTCTAAATTAATATAAATATTTTGTGTTTCTTTAAAACATTAATATTACTAATATATAATTCATTTAAAGTAATTTATGAATGGTAATTAATATAATATAAAAAACAAAAAAAACTTTGATGATGTGGAAGCTTGAGAGAAGAGAATGCATGAGAAGCCTCCAAATTGTTGAACTTTTAATATATAGATTTGTATTACTTTTTCTTTCAATTCCAAATTTTCTGTCTTTATAAAAGAGTCAAGGACAACTTTTAGAATATCGAGATTCAATTACGCATGCATGCATGTATTTTGAATATACACATATACACTTTTTTAGGGTGCTAATGGTTCGTCAATCCATGGGTTGATCCTCACCCAACCCGTATAAATGTGGTTAGTTGAATTTTTTTAATTCATATATAAACATTTTATCATTGGTTGGACTTAAATTTTAGTCGATTCATATGGACTAACCCATATGAGCTACGGGTCAACCCGTGGGTCGAAACTAAAAATACATTACATATATTATAATATATATATATCTAATATATATAATAATAATAATAATAAAATATATTTATAATATTTGTTATTATTTTTTTCTCAAATTTTTTTTGCAAATCGACAAAACCAACATTTGGACATTCTTGAAGTAAGTTTTCTATTTTATTTATATTTTAAATTTAATATTTATATTTTCAATATAATTTATTTATTCAATTTGGAGTTATTATCATTATAGGATTTCTATGAATTTGATGATATTTCTGAGATGAATGAAGAAGAAGGCAAATCAATTTTAGATATATATTTGGATGAAAAGAAATTGAGAATGTCAGACTTTCCTGATTTAGATGTCTTGGGCTATTGGAAGGATATCGACATCGATACCGTGAGTTGCCATACATGGCTTATGATGTGCTAAGCATTTCTATAACTATTATCGCTTCCGAATCATCTTTTAGTATTGGTTCTCGGATTTTGAATAAATACAGAAGTCGACTTCTCCCAGAAAATGTACAAACTTTACTTTGTTATCGTTCTTGGATGCATGGTTTTAAAGATCACGAAGAAGATAATATAATTTCAAAAATATTTGTTTTTTGTTTATAATTTTGTTTAATATATTATTTTCATTTATTTTTATTTTTTTGTTTATAGGTATGAATAATTAAGAACATAAAGATTGAAGACAAAATATTTTTATTTAAAATTTTAAATTTTGATTTTCTATGAATTATTTTTATTTTTAAAATTTTTAACGTATTTAGATATTTTCTAAAAACTTTAGAAATTGTTTGAATTATTTATGATTTTTTTACATTTTATTAATTATTATTAAACAATTGTAAACAAAAAAATTTCAACCCACGGATCTGTCCATATACCCCGCAATTTTTAATGGTTTGAAATTGTTTACAAAATCTCAACCCATTTTAAATATGGATTAGATTGAACTAACTAAAAAATAAACCAATCCATAATGAATTGGGCTGAATTAAATTGGGTCAACCCAATTAACACCCTACATTTTTTCTTTGGAAAAATATATATATTATATTATAGATATACACATATGAAAATGCATTAATAAATCTCTATTCGAATAGCAAAATTGATAAAAGTGAATGATCTCTGTTTTAAAAGTTACAGGTTCAACATTTATGTTTAATATTACAATTATTATAAATTTATTTGATTTATATAAATTTTAATATGTACATCCGGAAAATAATCGTAATTGCTATTGCAAGCAGTTACAAAAAAATACATGAATAATTTACATATACACTCTCGCGAGACGTGACACATAAAGTTTACTAAAACAGCTCAGTTTGGCTAAAAAAGCCAAGAATGCTTAACGCGTGTGGTTTTCCTTTATTACTTTTAAGTAAATCACTCGTTTTACTTTAAAATGATATAAATAACAAACAAAAAAGAATATTGTTAAAATTATGAATATCATGTAAACATCCATTTCTCTACATTGGTTTTTTCTCGAACTTTTCTAATAAACTTGAGTCACTCATTTCAAATTTTATATATCCACTATATTAGAAAACGTGTATGTTCAAATTAAATTTTTTTATTTATCTTCGACAAAATATTAATCATTAATTAGGCGGAGTCACATTAATTTTAAATTTTCCAATTTATATTTATTGAAATGGTGTAAAATACATATAATATAAATAGATTATGTACGGAAAATTTACAATTTAACTTTGACGGAATCCAATTAATTTTAAATTTTCCAATTTATTTTTATTAAAGTGGTTTAAAATACATATAACGTAAATGTAACCATTTTTCAATTACAATCACAAATTTTCAAATAATTTTTATTATCATAGTTCATTGTTATTATCTCACTACAATTTTGTCATACTATTTTCTAGGACTGGATATTATGGTTCGGATTTTAAAAACCGAACTGAATCAAACCAAACTAAATTATAGTATTTCGATTTGGTTTGGATATATTTAAAATACCTGATCGGGTATGAATATGTAAAATTCGATGGGTTTGGTTCAATTCGGATGATAACCGAAAAAACATGGTTAACCGAACGGTTATTGAACTATGTTACTAAGAAAAAACTAACTCTCAATTATTTTTTATCTTCACACGATTTGTCTTCTTTCCCGTTGGCTTTCTCCTCCACTTCACCCATCAATTTTTCAAGCAAACTTCAAATTCCCTGGTGATTATTCTTCAAATATATTTAACAGTTGGCGGTGTCGTCCGATGATTCGATTTAAGAATGAATGTGTCTTCTTCACACATTGTTATCCGTTTAAAAGTCTCGAACACCAGATTTGTGCATATTTTCTCCAAATAGAAGGTTTACTCGTGTGTTTTCATAAGTTTGCTTGCTCATGGTTTTTTGTTATGGTTTCGTCTCTGAAATTTTGATTTGTATTTATTTTCTCGGGTATTTGTGTATGTTTATTCACTACTAGAAAATTCAAGATTAGGGACAGAATTTGGGGACCGACATTTCCGTCTCTAAATTTAGGAACAGATTATACACGGATTAGGGACGGAAAATGAAATGCGTCCCGAATCCGTCCCCAAATTTGGGTACAGAAGAGTCGTGCCTAATCCGTCCCTAATTGCGGGCCAATTAGGGACGGATGAGTAAGTCATCCCTAAATTGGAGACGGAAGTTTCTCCCGTCCCTAAATTGGGGACGGGCAGGTCATCCGTCTCCAAATTTGGAGACGGGCAGGTCATCCGTCTCTAAATTTAGGGACGGCAGAAACCTCCGTCCCCAAATTTGGAGACAGATTTGGGACCGTCCCTAAATTTAGGACTTTAAAAACCGTTTTAGGGACGGTTTCGGGACGATTTTTCGGAAAATTAATCTCTTAGTCCCTAATTCGTCCCTAATTCGTGTATAAATAATCTATTTAATGCCTCAACTATTGGGGATGGAATTTATATGCCGTTCCTAAATTGGGGATGGAATTTATATGTCATCCCTAAATTGGGGAGGGAATTTATTAACAATTCCAAGAATATCCAGCAGATGAAGAGGACGAAGAGAGAGAGAGACGCGAAGATGAGACCGACAGCGATTCAGAGATGTCGGGGTCCTTCATCAGGAGCGAGTGGTTGAGCGACGATGCGTCGGATGAAGGCGATGAAGAGGAGGACGAGACCAGGGAGGATTTGGAGCTCCGGTGAAGGAAATGCTTGAACGATGATGTTTTTGGGTTGGGAGAAGAAGAAGACAGCAATGTCATCATTTTGGGGCTCGGAGAAGATGACAACAACGGAAATGCAATGTTTTAAGCGACGGCGAAGGCGAAATCGAAGACTCATGTGTCTTCGTGAGCCTCTTGAGGCCTAAAAGCTCACGCCATCTAGTCGTGCAACGGGGTGCTTTGGGAGAAAAGAGGTACGGATCAACGCCGGAGATCTCCATCTCCAGTTTCGGGCATGATTCCACCATCTCCGGTGATTTATCCGTTTCGATAGTTGTCGTCATGGGTTTCTACGGCGTTGTGCCAGAAAATTTCAGCGGGACGAGCTTTCCATTGGATAAGAGCTCGTCGGCGGGCATCGTTGTCACCGGATCTTCGAGACGAAACTCGAAGTCCACGTGATCTTGATTTTCCGGCGAGTTGGCATCAGGAGATCGTATTTTAATTTTATTTTTTAATTTTTTAATAAAAATTAGGGACGGTCGCAGTGGTCCGTCCTCAAATTTTAGGGACTGAATTTTCCGTTCCTAATTGGGGACGGATTGGGGACTGAATTTTCCGTCCCTAATTGGGGACGGATTGGGGACGGATAGTATTTGGAGACGCGCGATTGGGGACTACCACTGGTCGTCCCTAATCCGTCTCTAAACAGGTTTAGGGACGGATTAGGGACGGATTTTTCAGTCCCTAATTTGTCATTTTCTTGTAGTGATTCTCTGGTGTATTTGCGTATCTTAGTTTGCTGGTGTATTGTGTATAATATTGGTGGTTGTGTGGTCGTATGTCAATCAAACCAAAGCTATAAATCCAGATATATGCATTCATATGCCCCATTTAGTATATGTTTTTAATATCAATCCTACTTGAAGATGATACAACTAAGATCCTACCACAACTAGAGTCATCATAAGAAGAAGATGTAGTGATGTTCTTATGTGTTTATGTGTGGTTTTGTCTCCAATTAAGAGGAAATATATTTCATTTGAAGTCAAAATTGATATTTTTTTGAAATTCACGACCGATTAATCGGCACCTAAGCGCCCAGTGGCACCCAACCACTCATAGAAATACAAAGTTACCCATATTAGACGACCGATGCCTGGATGCTGATTAATCGCCGCTTGGCGGCCGATTACACGACGGCGTTTTGCTTCTTCGTTGAAGCTTTGCTCTTGAGTCAAAGAGTCTTGACATAATCACATGCATAATAAGCCCCCAACGCCTCCTCCCATAGAAATCGGTGATATTTACCGGCGACGTTGCTAGCCCAGCGTCTCGGTTACTTTGTTCATAGGTAGTGAGAATAGAGGAAGATGATTAGTGAGGAAAAAAAAGGAGAGAAAGAGGAGAATAAAAAATCTCCTCTCTCATTTTTCTTTACGAGAGAGATTATTTTAAGATGTAAAAAAGTAGATCCCACGTAATGAAGGTTATATTTTTTATATTTATTATTTTAAGTTTAAAGTTATTATCATTGAAATATTTTTTACGAAATTGTATATTTTAACTTTTTAGTTTTATTTTATTTTTTCAAAATTATATTTTAATTTATTTATTTATTTATTTATTTATAGATTAATATAGAGAAAAATAATAGTTTTAATATTAGTATTTTTTATTATATTGTAAAATTTTGAAACACTACAAGAAAATGATAATTTCCGGACGGATTTTGCGAACTGAAAGAGCCGTCACTAAATTTAGAGATAGATTAGGGACGGCTTAAGGACGGAAAAATAAATTCGTCCGCAAATTTACAGACCGCATTGTAGTCCCTAAGTTGTGCGTGATTGCGGACGGATTTGGGACCCATTTCAAGGGTGTCTGCAAATTTTGGGACATATTTGGGACGGTTCGTCGGGAAATATTTATCTTAGTCTGTAATCCATCGTTTACCAGTCCATAAATTATCTATTTATCCTCTCCTCCTTCCATCCGTTTCTCACACACAATTCTCATATATTTCTCTACATACCATGTTATCGAATCTGATTATAATGACATCATCATCGAGATCGAATATTTTCGTTTCTAGACAGTGCATGTATAGAAGAATTGATCTGGAAACTCAAGGTGTATCGAAGGAGTGTATAGACGGTTACACAGTTTATGACGATGACGACAAATCAACAAGTTTATAGAGAAAATGGTAAGTTGGTTTATCCATGCGTAAAATGCAAAAATGAAAAATTCGTTAATCTCTATTAATTTCTCGGCGAAGTCATTGTTTCCCTTGCCCCTCGCTTTGAACAAACCTCGAGCTTCACCTGAAAACCTTCACCCAGCTGCCGCCCGTCGATTGTCTCCGAGGTAAGGGTGTGTTTATAATTTCGTGTTTTTGTGTGAAATTTTAATCAACGAAATGTTATGTGTTTCAACCGCCGTCGGTTCCAGCCGTCCGTCCAGTTCAGTCGTCGTTGGCCACCGCTTCGCTCAGCCACCGCTTTGTCCAGCCACAGTCGGCCACCGCTTCGCCCAGCCACCGCTTCGTCCAGCCGTCGTACGTCGTTTCAGCATTTCAGGTATCATTTCGGCCGTCTGTTCGTTTTATGTTTAGGGTTTCATTTCGTTTCATGTGGAAAACGAACATGTTTTTGCCTAAAAGAACCATGTTTATAAGTATACAACTTATTAGACATAAACTTTCTCGTATAGATCCAACTCGTGCAGACGACACACTTTGGTACATAAACTAAATTTAAATTTAACTTTGTAACTACTTAATTAATCAAGTCTTAATTTATCTTTAATTTTGTTTTATAAATTTGGTTTCGAACAGCTTAATCCTCATGTAACAAAGACGATAAAAGCTGATTATGATCGTCCATGTTATAACTGGACGCGAACCGATCCCGATATCAAGGAACAATGGTGGAAAGCTTTCGTGGTATGTTTTTATTGATATTCATTTCACTCAAAATTTAAAATTTAAAATGATATTTCAATAAATAATTATCTCATTATTTTCAGCAAAAAAATTATTGGAATCCTGCAATAACCGGACTAGTAAGTCCGAATTTGAACGGGTTGTGGGAAAACGACTCAAATCTCTCACAAACAAATTGAAAAAAGTTCGGGAGATAGATAGCAAACCTGTTTGGATGCCAGATAATGTCTGGGAACAGATGTGTGCCTATTGGGATGATCCTAGTTTTAAGGAGAGAAGTTGGGGTGCTAGTCAATCTCGTCGTTTCGATAGAGTAAGATGTGAGATAAGTGCACATACTGCTGGTTTCCGCTCTTTCGCGGAGGTTTACGAATATTTGGTAAGATTTTAAATTTTTTAAAGTTTTAATACGATTGAAATATACTTAATAGTAAAAACATTAATTTTAAATTTTTTTAGGAGAAAGAGAATGGATCTGAACCGTCGTACATGGAATTGTTGGAACGTACACACAAGAAGAAATCCGACGGTTCGTGGGTAGATGCCAAGGCGAAACATATTCAAGAAGAATACAACGAGATGTATTTTGAGTTGAATTAATTATAATTTTACAATAAATTTCTTATTGATAATTTTAATTTATTTTCAATATTTTTTTGCAGCACGTAACACCGTGCAAAGATCGTTTATTTGGTCTTGGAGGAATGGCATCAAAACATGCGAGTTCCTCCAAAGGCAAGGAAAAAGTCACGACCGATGAACTTCAAAACACAATCTCAAAGATGCAAGAACAATTAGTACAACAAATTCATCGTTCAACGCTCTAGAAAGGGAAGTTGAACGATCAAGAAGGGAAGTTGAACGATCAAGAAGGAACGTCAACAGTAGCTTAGGATGATGAAGGAACACATGCCCAATATCAATTGGGATACGGTCGAAAACAATGATTCTGACGACGATAATTCCCATTTACCACCAACAAGTTTGTAAATACATAATGTTAATAATGTGTAAACACTAATTAATTAATATCAATCTAAAATTTAAATTTTAAATTTTTAAGGACGGGACGCGACCTGTCCTTAAAGTTTGCGGACGGGACGCGACCCATCCCAAAATTCCAAGTTGTTTTTTCGTCCTTAATCAGGTCGAGTTCGCATCGATTTTAGGACGGCCTTGTAGTACGAAATTGCAGACGGTTTGCGGACTATTTTTTCCGTTTGTATTTGCGGACGAATTGCGGACATATATGTTTTTGTGACGTGCCTTTGCGGACGGATAAGGGATGAATTTGTCAGTCTGGAATTCTTAAATTTCTTGTAATGAAAATTGAATTGTATTAAAAAATTAATAAAAAACGCCTAGTCACCGACTAGTCGTCGACCAATTCGACTTGTCTGTAGGCGCCGACGGACTGCCCAACTAACGCCTAGGTTCTTTTACAATACTCGTCAAAATTGATGTTTGAAATTTTTTTCTATATGGATCAATTATGCTAGTTATTCTATCAGTGCATATGTATGTGTGTATAATCAATATATAATGCAATTATTTTAATATATACGTATTTATCTATATCATCCAATTTTGTACGTTTTTTTCTTGTAGTTTGTTCCATATATTGCTCAAGATGGTCCAAATCAATGTGATAAAGAGTTGGTTGAAGAAACAATTGGTGGGAAAAGGAAACAACGACCAAGGCAATTCCTAAGAGATCAAAGGTATGAGATCATTATACTAAATTTGAGAACAACCCAAACAAATGCCCGTGCAACTATTGTGAGGTTGTATTAGTTGCATCTTCATCATCCGACACTAGTAGTTTAAAAAGTCATGTTGCTAAGAGTTGAAAAGTCTGCAAAAGTCTTGTTGAAAGTGGCTCTCAGAAAATTCTAATACAAGACAGAGATGAAAATAGTGATACTAATCTTATTTCAGTTGGATTCTGTCAAGAAGTGTGTAGAAAGGCAATTGTTAAGATGATTGTAATGGATGAGTAATCTTTTAATTTGTCGAGGGTTTGGGGTTTAAACATTACTGCAGTATTGCATGCCTTTTATTCGTGATTTCATCCTGAAAAATAATAACTAAAGAAATATTTAGTTATTCTTGAATAAGAAAGCTATTTTGATGAGTTTGTTGAATGAGAACAAACAAAGAGTTTCTTTTACCACGAATATTTGGACCTTATATTACAACTGTGAGCTACATGGTTGTTACTACTCACGAATTCGACTTTTCTAATGTTGTATTCAGCCTTAAAGTACAAGAAAATATTTAAGCGAATGGCATGTTACAATGAGATTCTAAGGGTTGAAACAGTGTTGGCATCGTTGGTTAGTAATCTCGGTTACGTATTGAGTAAGATGGTAGAGAACATAAAATCTAAGTATGATAAGTATTGGGAAGGGACATAGAAATTAATGTTTCTTCACGATATTGTCGTTTTGCTATGCAATCATGTTTTTTTTCTATTCTTTCTATATATAACTTTTTCTCTTACACAAGAGTGGTTTATCTTAGATTTTGAAGAAACCGAACTAATATTCGAATAATAATTGTGATCATCATTTTTATACATAAAACTGAATCAAACCGTTATAAAACTGAACCGAATTTTATATTGGTTATATTTTTATACATATAAATGAACCAAACCGAATCAAACCGATTTAAATTTGGTTTATTATTTATAGAAATTTGAATAACTCGGATCCATTATAATTGAACCGAAATCCAAACCGAAAATCGATTTGGCCAGTTCTAATATTTCTCATCACATATTTATTATAGTTGAAGAAGTTATTAATTTTGAAGTCAAAATTCTTTGACAATGAATTGATTATTGTTTCTATTTTTATATATCGTATTAATTTGTTTTATAATTTTTAATATGAAATTCTAACCATTTTTTGGAATGATTATTTTTATATTCTATGGCAAACCAAATATTACTTTAAATTCGACAAAATATATAACTCAAAATTAATAGATTTAACTTCTTATGTCCAGCTCCATAGCTTTTAGCGAATGGACAAAAATCATAGGGGAAAAAAAAAGAAGTGTCCGCACTAAGAAGGAAATATATAGCTTTTCAATACATTATTAAAGTAAATAAACAAATAAAAAAAAGCTTATCACAAAAGATAACTCAGACCATGTCTTAAAATAAATAACATGAAACCCCAGAGTCTCATAACTTCAATACCAAGCGCCTCTCTCTCTCTCTCTCTCTCTCTCTCTCTCTCTCTCTCTCATCTCAAAAAACCCTTTTCTCTCTCTAAACCTCTCTGTTCTCTGAAATGGCAACAAAAGAGACCAAACCAGAAGCTAAGAAGACCGAACAGAAGAAGGGTCTGCAAGACAAAGAAACTACTCTTCCTCATGAACAAGACAACATCCCTTCACTTCCTTACAAAGTAATCCCCTCATGCATTTACATATGTACATACGTTTTTGAATAGCTTTGTACGTATTTTTCACGTATTTTAAAGATTCTACGCAAGTTTAGTCTCTTCAGGGGACAAAACAATCTCTTGCTTTGCTCGTTTTTTTCTTTACATGGTTATTTATTTTCATCTTCATTTTTTTATGTTTTTCTTCATTCTGCAGACATGCAGTTTGAGAGTCTCCATCCACTGCGAAGGCTGCAAAAGAAAAGTGAAAAAGATCCTGACAAGCATTGAAGGTATTATTATTCAGATGATCTCAACTTAGTATTTTGTAAGGGTACTTTCGTCAATCACATTATTTTCAAAATTTACATCAAATTTTTGAACCTTATTTACATTTGTTTTTGTGTTGAATACTTTTTTTCTCATAACATTGCTTTTAATACGTATTGTCGTACTAATTCATTCTCTTGAATAATTACAACGTATACTATTAATGGGTCTTGATATTTAAAAAAATATATTGGTGTTTTAGGTGTGTATAAGGTAGATATTGATGTGAAGGAGCACAAAGTGACAGTGATCGGAATTGTTAAACCGGAGATTCTGTCAAAGAAACTCCTCAAGGCTGGAAAACTCGCCGAGATATTGCCGGAGAATCACGACCCGAAAGAGAAAAAACCGGAGAAAACCGATCCTAAAGAGACTAAGCCGGAAAAACCCGACCAGAGTAATGAAGAGAAGAAGACCAAGAAGAAGAAGGAAGAGGAAAAAATTCAACTCACGGAAGACGGAGCTATCACCTCTAGCGACGGCAATACTGCCGGTTGTTGCGGCGAAGCAAAATCGGAGATCAGTAGAATAGGCACCAGTGACGGCGAGGTTGTTAAAACACAAACCAGTGTGGAAACTGAGGAAACCGGCGAATCCGGAGGTCCGGTTAAGTTAAATAAGACCCAACATAAGGAGGAGAATGTCACCGCAACCGCCGGTGACCAGTCACCTGCGACGGATGGGACCGGCGAAGCCAAAAAGGCAGAAGCAGGTGGACACAACGGCGGCGTCAGTGTCGGTAAAAAGAAGAAAAAGAAGGGGCAAAAATGTAATAACCTTGACGATTCCACCGAAGCACCTGCCCGTGCTGGATTACCCCCGCCTCCTTTTCCTCCGGCGAGTCAGGACCTTCCATCAGATCAAATCGAGGGAGATACTATGACAACCACTAATATCACGCCACGTCACCCTATGCATGCGTATCCACCGAGTTACTATGCACCGCCGCCGCATCCACCGGTGGTGTACGGCGTGAGCTACAACAGGGTTCAGCCACCGGCAAGCGTATACAGTGCGTCGTATTATACATCTCCGTATGCATATTCATACATGCACCCTGGGTTTCCACCGTCCGATCAGAACCCGTATGCATCTCGACCGTCCGATTCGTTCGAGTTATTCAGCGACGAAAACCCTAACGCTTGCGCCGTCATGTAACGGGAAGTTGTAGTTTACCAAAATGGGCCTAGTGCGAAATTTGAAATGCTTATACACCTCGTATGAGTGCAAGGGTATTTGGCAATTTAGTGGTATATGTGAGTGGATCTGCAGGGTTTAAGTAATTTTTGTTATAATTTTAATAAATAGCGTTTGTTGTATTATTTTAGTTTTGTTTCAATTAATAGTTTTGGCTTTATGTAAGCTTTGTTAAAAGCTTATATATTTAGTAAAAAGAAAGGTCCAAAGCGTCTTTGCAATGCTTAGTTGTAAAGTGGGACACCATGATCATTATGATGTGTAAAGTGTAGAACTTATTTGGCATTTTAGATATTTGTTTTCTCGTTAAATTAAAAATACAAGTTATCTATATATATATTATATATTTTTTATTCTATTTAAAATGATATAAAATAACACATTCGAAAGTTTAGTTTGATTTTAGTGCACATAGAAAAAAGAATTTCAATATTAAAATATTATAATCAAGATATTAAACTCTAAAATTAATTTAATAAAATTGTACAAAGTTGTATATTTGAATTCATGAAAATTTACAACACATCATAAATCATATATTTAAAAACAATTTTAACATTCAGATTCGAATCACAAATGTAAATAGAAAATAATTATTTAATGTGTCTGGATATTTTTACATCATACTCCTTAAATTTAGGCAATAAATGTGTTAAATTCAAAATTGTATTTCTCTTTAGGTGATTATTATAAAAAAAATTGATTAAAAAATTTAAAATTAATTAAAATGTTTGAAAAGGGGATCTCAATTTGTGAAACTTTGATCATAAATCTATCGCTCCTGTCGATGTGCGTTGAGAAATGTGATTTGACTATTCCAAAACTAATTTGATTGTCACATTTATTGCCTAAATTTAAGGCGAGCGTATGTTTTAATACTATGTTCTTATATTATTTTATACAAACGTTTATTTTGAATTTACGGAATAGAAACTAAATTGTTTAATAATAATAATATTGGGATATTTATAAAGCTTTACAACAAAACCTCTTACCACATTTGTACTACTGTGTTCTTCGGGCAATTGTTTTTCAGTTATTATAATATAGTTCTATTTATTTTTATCATTGTTCCAAATAACTATTGGAACACTATTTAGACATGTTAGTTTTTCGATGGCCTCAGATTGCTCCGATTTCTTTCAAATCTGTCAAGCTAGACGGGTCGACCCTCAAGGCCTTTATAGGCATTCTCGATGGTCTGGACGTTTTTCTTAAAACAAAATATCGTCGTTTTTGCTTGAATTGGGGGAAATTAGGGTTTCTAGGAGAGAGCAATTCTTATTCGTCTTCATTAGTTTGTCGTTGTCTTCGTCTTTCTTTGACATCGTCATCACTTTCCTCCTCCCGAATCCTCGTATCGCCACCGTATGTTGTGCCTATGCATCGCCGCTATACGTCTTTGTTTTTCGTCCTGCGTTTTACTCCTCAAAGTCATCTCATCACCATTTGTCACTATCTATCACTCTCGCATTAATTGTCTATCCGCCTCAACACATCCTAAGACATTCATTGTGTCTACCGCTTAATACTTCCAATAACATTAATTTTCATTTATATTTTCTCACGTTTCTTTTATAGTTTTTATTTTGTACTGATCATACAAGTTAGCTACTTTAAAAAATAGTATTATTTGAGTGAGTGGTGTATGCGGGTTGAGAAATTCAACCTTAAGTCAAGTAGACAACAACTATTAAAAATATAAAATACAAATACAACTTAAAATTAAACTTTTATTAGTTTTATAATAATACCTACACATAGACAAATATCAATCAATCACGTAAATATATAATTTGAATAAACAAATGTCAAACGGTAGAGAGAAAATATATCAGATGAAGTTTATGACGATAATCAATTTTATTTCGATAAATATCCTCCATCAACCAATATTGAACCTCCTTTAATTTTCGATAATGAAAAATCTCCAAAATAAATCAAATTATTAGTTCATATTATCAAAATGTTCATAATATAAAATAATGTAAGAAATATACTTTTCTAAAATTTTTTGAGATCTTTTAAAGTTTCTTCAAATAATGGGAATCCATAATCTCTCCGTAGCCAATAGAGTACAAACAAGTGCTTCAAACACGACCACACATACTAAAAACAGACTCAGATGCAATAGTTGATACTAGTATAACCAAAATGGTTTTTATCATTTTAGAGAGAGTAGGATGCTTACATCAGTTTCTTTCTATCCACTACAAAAAAACTGGCACTTTCCAACGGACATATATGTTGGAAAGCGCCCAAAATCCGTTGGAAACAACCGTTTCCAACGGACGCCAACGGATTTTCGTCCGTTGCGAAAAGTTCATTGCAAATGAAGATCCATTGCAATTCGTGACGGCCTGTCAACGGATATTATCCGTTACAAATTTGCAACGGACTGTCAACGGAAACCACCGTTGGAAATAGAGTAACGGACGCCCATTGGAAAGCGTTGTGACGGATCACCGTTGCACATTTTCAATGGACGGCCGTTGGACAGCAACGACTGTCCGTTGCAAAATTAGGCGGGGAAAAATCATTTTTGCAACGGACATCTGTTGCCATGTGGCGGAAAACTGCAACGGATGGCCGTTGCAAACTGGTGGAAAAAGTTTGGCGGGAAACGGATTCCAACGGAATACCGTTAGCCCTGCCAACGGATGTCCGTTGCAAACTGGTGGGAAACGATTTGGCGGGAAACACGGTGCATCGGATGACCGTTAGAAGTTCCAACGGATGCCCGTTGGAACTTTTGAAAAAAAAAATATTTTTAAAACTAAAAAGTTTTTAATAAAAATATTAAAATTATATTACAAAACACAAATTAAAACTATTTCCTATTACATATCGTTTAGGTCGGTTGCGTCGATATGATCCCCGCCATCACCACCACCTCTAGACGGAGTTACATCCGAATCGAGCCCCGGTTTTTGCTGCGGTGTTGTTCCCCTTACCTGGCCCGACAACAACTCAATAACGCTCTCCAATTGTTGTATTTTAGATGTTTGTTACGCCACTTGAGCTCGAGTTTCTCGAAGTTGTGATTCGAGATCTTCGATCCGCCGTTGTTGCGAAAAACTCTCTTGCACCGATGGAGGTACCGACTTGACGTCCTCGAGTATATCCTTTTGAAGCGCTCCGAGACCGTACAGACGTCCCTTATACGGTCTCACCGGCTACAAGACAAATAAAAGTAACGTTAGATTTTAATAAATTCTTTGATTAATAATTTAAAAACAAAATAATAACTTTTTATCTCTAAATAAATTTGGTCCTTTTGTAAAGGAATGAGGTCGTCGGGGCTTGAACCGCAAGCCTGAGATTGCTGTGTGATCTTCTCCGTCACAGCTCTCACGGTTCGGGCCGCTCGAGGATCGACGAGTTCCGGTTCGTCGGCCTCTTCCCCGACAACCGACTTCTTCTTTGCGTGGGTTTCTAATACCACTTCAAGAAGAGTCGGTTCTCTTCCCATCCGTTGCATCTACAATATAAAAGAAATTTTGTTAGATAAATATTTAAGTAAACAAAAAATCTAAATAATTAAAAATTTACCAATTCCTTTTTTCTTTTCGTGAAGGATTTTGATCCCGAAGTATGGCGATGCGGACCATCTCCGGGAACCTTCTCACCGTAGCGATTTTGTTTGGCCTTCTCGCTCTTGGCCTTGAATGCCGCGGACTCCTAGTGCTCAATCAATTTGTTGAAGACCGCTTCGGTTGCCCATTTCGGTTTGCTGTTGTTGGCGTAGTAGTTGTGCTTTGCACCGTTCATCATTATGCGCATCTGAATCTGCATGTCGCGCATCCATGCAGTGTAGATGCGCGTTGTATGAGTTCGGCGCCATCTGTAAGGACCATCACCGGGAACCTTCTCACCGTAGCAATTGAAATATAATTAAAAAACTTACAACAAAAGTGCGCCACCATCGCTGGCGCACAACTTCTGGCATAACTTGCCAGGAATAGTATAGATCGTCCTGTAACGACCCTTGGATGATGTTATTGTTGGTGTGTCTTAACACATCATCCTCATCAAACCTGCATAGCAAAATATAAAGTTAGATAATATTTACGAAATTTAAATAAAATTCATAACAATTATATATTATATATTTACCATAACGTTCCAGGAGAACGTTCGGGATCGATGATCGGAAGGGTTGGACGCCCATCGAAATCATCGATCAACGCATCGATACCAACCATATCGTTCTCGTCAACAAATATCGGCGGTACCGATACTGGAGACGGACGACGATATGGTGGTGGTGGCGGCGGGGGAGGCGCTCCCACAGAACCAGCCAACATTTTCCCCGATCCTATAAATCGTCTAGGCCTCATTTTTTCTAAGTTTTTGTAATGTTTTTGAATTCTGGATCTGTTTTGGTGTTAAAATAAGAACAGTTCCGTTGCAATATATGTATCGGATTTTCCAACGGCCATCCGTTAGAATTTCCAACAGGCAGTCGTTGGAAAATACGTCATCGCAACGGAGTGATTAAATTGACGCGACGTTTCGAATTCCCAACGGCCGTCCGTTGGAGTTGGGAATACGTGTTTCCGAGGCGACAGACGGCTAAATGGCGGCTCGTCTGCCCTTCCAATGGTCTTCCGTCGCAATTTCCAACGGACGACTGTTGGAAACCTGAAAAACGGTTGGGAAAAACTGCAAATTCTGCAGTCATCATTACATTTGCCAACGGATGTCCGTTGGAATTCTAACGGATGTTCGTTGGAAACGAACATGTGGTGTCAACACGTGGCGTCAAGCCTCAACACGTGGCGTCAATTTACCCTTATATCGTTTCAACGGTCATCCGTTGCTACCTCCAACGAATGTCCGTTGGGATTGTTGAAAATCCAGAAATTTTTTCTAAGTGTCGGGTGCGAATTTACCCTTATAACATTCCAACGGTCATCCGTTGCTCTTTCCAACGGATGTCCGTTGGGATTGTTGAAAATTCATAAATTTTTTCTAAGTGTCGGGTGCGAATTTGTGGTTCAACAACCGTTAATATTTTCAACGGGCAACCGTCAATATTGGTATTAGATTATTTTAATTTGTTATACATCAAACATC
>CM071864.1:15844153-15857460 GCA_036759665.1 Gynandropsis gynandra | reverse complement strand
AGTTAAGGAAGCTATTTGGCTTAATGGGATTGTAAATGAGCTCGGTATACAACAGAAAGTTGTTGAGGTGTATTGTGACTCACAGAGTGCAATATCTCTATCGAAGAATTATGTTCATCATGAAAGGACGAAACATATCGATGTTTGTCTTCATTTTATAAGAGATATTATATCTCAAGGAGATGTAAAGATTCTAAAAGTTGGAACTCAAGACAATCCTGCAGATGCTTTCACAAAGATACTTCCGGTAAGCAAGTTTAACTCGACATTAAAATTGCTGAGGATTGCAGAAGACTAAATCATAGTCTGGGCAACAGGGAAAGAAAATAGTGATGAAGTTCTGATCGTTAACATCAGCATAGAACTTGATTAAGGTGAAGATTTGATGTCATGTAATCTAGTTCTTGGCTGGATTAAGGAAAAAGAGGATGCAAGGGGATACACTGGGGTTTTAAGTGTACTTGCTGACCTAGAATGGGGTTATTCTGGGAATTACAGAGTTAAAGGGCTAATATCGGAACAGGTGAAGATTGAGGACGAGTCTATAAATAAAGCAAAGTCCAAAGGTTTTAAAATAGGTTACAGTGAGCACAGCTCAAGATCAATCTTCTTGGTTCGATGATATTCTCTCTTTCTTTTGTAATCGGAAAACTAATACTCTAAAGAATCAATCCCTTTTCTTTCCCCGAGACGTAGATTGAATCAACGATTCAATCGAACTCGTAAACAACGGTGTTCAATCTCTCACTCTACTCTCTTTCTCACACACTACTCAAATTTAGCTTAGGGATTTTCATAAATCTTGTATTTGAACTTGGAAAGATTCATTCGAATTGCAACAACATCCAACAGAACAATGAGAAACTCGATGGCAACACAATGGCTGCACACAACAACACTGAATACAACACAATAAACGAGTCAAAGAAAGTCGATATCAACATAAAAGGGAGAATCGAGCTTCTTACCAACGATGGAGGCATGAGAGGCGAGAAAGAGGAAGAGATAACCGACGAACGCAGACATCGTCGGCGAACACAGGTGACGACTGTCGATCAAAAGACGACTGACGATGGACATGCGTGAGTGTGTCAATGGAGGCGAGAGTGAGAGAGAGGCAGGTGAGGCTGTGTGGCGTGTGAAAGAGCATAGGAATTAGGAATAATATCAACCCCAGTGACATTTCTATAAATTATGTAACATATATGAATACCATAATAATTTTATATATTATTGTTTTTATTTTAATGACCTTGAGCAATACTAAGGTTGCTCTTTCATGTCTTCCCATTCTTGTGTTTGTGCAAAAAGAAAATGAAAGAAAGTGTTTCTGGATTGTGATTCAATGCTGAAAAGCTTGCTGAAAAAACTGAAAAATTGCAGAAAGGTTTTTTTGGTGATTTAGGATAATAATACTCTCATTGATATTAAGGTTTTTAGGCTAAATATTTATAACTAAATACATCCTTAACAAACATTATATAATATTCCATAATTACCTATGTTTTTTGCTGTTTATCTAATTAATATTATTCTCTGATTTGGCATGGATTGACCATGACCGTTGGAGATTTGTTGCTGTATTTTTGCTGGAAATGTTGCTGATAATGTTGAATATCTGAGGTAAATCTAGGCTTCTGAAATCTGGGCTTCTGCTGCTGGGCTTTCTTGTTGGAATTGGGCGCTCGCAGATTTTCCTTCCGGCCCATATCTCTTCTTCAGCCTGCATCAGGCCCGGTCGGCTGGTTCTTTAGATAAATCACAGGTAACTCTCTCGAACTCCCTTCAGTTCGCTCAAGCCCTAGCTTTACACCTTCTTTCTCTCCAGAAGCTTCATCTCCGTCGAATTCTGCTTCGCTTTGTCCTGTTTTTCCGTCGATGCAACGCCGGAGGAGAACAATATCTTCGAGACCACGTAAATATCTGTTTTTTAAATTAAAAATTCAAATTGAATCCTATTAAACTTTATTATCTAAATTTGTAAATTTGAATAATTCTTCGTAGATTCAGGATGAGTTTTGAGTCGAACGAATTCTTCAAATAATTTGTTCAATTTTGATTAGGATCGATGATTCAGGAAAGATGTAAAATTCAAATCACATATTTCCTTTTTTTTTTTCACTTTCTGGCTTTCTATTTTTTTTTATTACTTTAATTTGGTCACCACTTTATGACTTTGCTTTTTTATGTTTACGATAGCCAATTATAGTCTTCGATAGAAGTGAAAATGAATTAGGACAAAGAAAAGCCTGAATATTGGAGCAATCCAGAAAAGTAGGGCCTTATAAACGGTTCAAACACATAATATTTTAACATATATATATATATATACACGTATGTATGTGGGAGAATATGCAATATTCATATTAATTATTTGTTAGTTTTCTCATGTTAATTAAATACAAGTTTACGTACTGTAAAAATATTTTAATCTTCTCAATCATAATATTTGCAAAAGACTAATTTTATACTTGCCTTTTAATTTTAAATTAAAATAAAATAAATAGTGCAATAATCAATAACAAAAAAGTTCCTTAATCGTAAAATGTAATGTTATAACTGAAAATATATATATTTTTAAAAGATAAATATTAAAAAAATTAAAAGTATAAAACTATTATTAAGAAAAATTTGAAACATGTAATATTTATGTTTATATAATTAATAAAACTGTAAAAAGTTATAAATGATTAATATTTTGACAGTATATAATTAAATATATAGATTTCTTATGTTTTAGGGAAAAAATTTATTATCCATAAATTATCACACTCATTATATTCTTTATGAACTTTTTTTCTCATTATATTCTCTTATAAATTATCATTACTCATCCTATTTCCTCTAAACTTTAAAAATTCATCATATTTCTCTCTCCATTAAATATCCGTTAATTGTTCTATTAATTTTTTTTTAAAACAACCTATTTCCCCCAAACTAAATGATTTCTAACAGATTTTCCCCGAATTATATGAATTATAGTCTTTTCCCCTATAACTATATAACCTCAAGCCTATTTCCGCGAACTATATGACTTCTAATCTATTCACCCCCGAACTATATAATTTCTTGCCTATTCCTCCCCCTTCCAAACTATATAATTTCTAGCCTATTCCAAAAAAAAAAATTTATACATTCAACATATTTTAAAAATTTGTGATTATTACAAATATAACATATTTTCTTTAATAGTACCATATTTTAAATTTTAGTTATTATAAACGTAACATTTTTTTCTTTAATAGTAACATATTTTTAAAATTTTAGTTTTTACAAACGTAACATATTTTCTTTCATATTAACGTATTATTAAATTTTAGTTAATATATTTACATTTTTTATAATTGATAAAAAAATATTTGCAAGTTTTTTCCTTCAACTCTTGATTTAAAGTCTTAGGATTCAAGTTCGGGTGCTGGTTGTTGAGGAATTTTGAAATATAAATCCATCTTATATCTCGTTCTAAAATATTAAAATATGATATGCGGTCATATCATCTTCGAAATAATATTTAATATTTGAATTCACATGTTTATATTTTTATTATCGAATTGAATTGTTCGAGTATTCATTTTTTATTTAAATGAATCAAGTCAAATGTCACAAAAAGTATTAGATATTAATCGCACGGTAACCCAACGTATATAATCTAAACAAATTTTAGAGGGACTAAATGATATATATAAAAAATAAAAATAATTATATTTAATAGACACAATATATTTGCAATTATATATATATATATTAATAAAGATTATTTGGAGGTAAAAACTTGCAATCTATATTATTTTAATATTTTTATATCAAACATTGTAACAATTCTAACAATAATATTGTTTTTTTTGTTTTAATATTGTTTTTATCAATCATAAAACATGTAAATATAATAACAAAAATTTAATAATACGTTAATATTAAAGAAAATATATTACGTTTATAATAATCAAACTTTTAAAATATATGACTATTAAAGAAAATATGTTACATTTATAATGACCAAAATTTTGATGGGGAAGGAATAGACTGGAAGTTATATAGTTCGGGGGTGAATAGGTTAAAAATATAGTTCGGAGGAAAATAGGCTAGAAGTCATATAATTCGGAGGAATAGACTTGAAATTATATAGTTCGGGGGATAGATTAGAATTCATATAGTTCGGACGAAATATGTTAGAAGTTATATCGTTGTTGCATTGATTATTTGCAAGTACATACACGTTACAGTTATAATTCATCCATAATAACATATAATTGAACATTTTGAAAAAATTTGATATAGTTTTAATATATTGTTTTTTCATTTTCTACATTTATTTGTTGAATTAATATCATGACAGTTTCACATTAATGTAATTATTTATGCCGATCTTATGTTTCAAACGTTTACAGAATGCAATTGTATAATTGTAAGGGTCAGAATACTTTATAAAAATAATGGAATACCATTTTCTAATGTTGTCTTTTTTTTTTCGAAATTCCAAATTGTGACAAACACCAAAAGAAATGAAATATGATAATGAAGAAGAGTTGTTGCTAAAAGTCATGAACTTACTAGAACAAATTGTGCGGAGAGTACTACATAGAATCTATGCGTAGTAGTTTAAGCTTGCCTTCTTCTTGGCTTGTACTTGAATTATACCTTCATTGAAATCTTCATGGTTCACCTGAAAGACCCCCAAACACCATTCTTAATCACTATATATCGTCTCAAATGTAAATGTACTCGGTTTTCGACTGATTCGTCTTTCTCATCATTCAACCGCGGGGGAGAGAGAGAGAGGCATACCTCGGTTGCATCGCGGCGGAGAGCAAGCATGCCTGCTTCAACACACACAGCTTTGAGTTGAGCTCCGTTGAAATCTTCAGTCGATCGTGCAAGCTCTTCGAAATTGACGTCTGGATGAACATTCATTTTCCTCGAGTGAATCTGCAAAATCATCGTTGTAGAAAAATTAAACAAATGAAATGTTTAACGCATAGTACATCCATGAATAACAGACTACTTTCACACGTTTATGTAATGCTTAGCCAAACATGATTTGCAAATGAGATGTTCAGATTATTAAGTGATACGATACTTGTCTAAGCATACCACACTTGGTTGACAATCAAAACAAACACGATTTGCAGACTATTATATAAGTTTCAATAAACATAGTACAAAAACTCTACAAAACCTGCAAAATCCTGGCTCTTGCTTCTTCGGTAGGGTGTGGGAACTCGATTTTACGATCCAAACGTCCAGAACGCATGAGAGCAGGATCCAGTATATCAGCACGATTTGTAGCTGCGATAACCTGCATTAAAAAAATTACGGGTTGAAGATTGAATAAACAGATATATCCTGTTTTGGTTGGGGGAATTCAATATGGATGAACCTTGATGCGATCATCACTGCTAAATCCATCAAGCTGATTGAGCAGCTCTAACATCGTCCTCTGCACCTCACGGTCTCCACTAACTTCACTGTAACCCATTAGGGAAAGTGGCAATGAATATTGGGATTTAATGAAAATCCAACAAGATACAGATATAAAGGACAGTATGATGTGACACCATATACCTATCGAAACGCTTTGTTCCAATTGCATCAATCTCATCAATGAAAATAATGCAAGGGGCTTTCTCTTTCGCAAGCTGGAAAGCATCACGGACGAGTTTTGCACCGTCTCCAATGAACATCTACACATAAGAATACAGCTGTTATTTCCATCCATTTCATAATTTAATGATAATAATATTAGTATGAATTGAGATCGAAAGCGTTTTCATACTTGCACAAGTTGTGGCCCTGCTAACTTCAAGAAAGTAGCATTGGTCTGCGCTGCACAAGCTCGTGCCATCAAAGTTTTTCCAGTCCCAGGAGGTCCATATAAGAGAACTCCTTTGGGTGGGCGGACACCCAACTTTTGGAAACGTTCCTTATGGGTCATTGGGAGCACGATAGCTTCAACAAGTTCTTGTATCTGTTTGAGTGATAACAACATGAAAACTGCTACCACATATACTAAACACCAATATGAGATAACAGGAAAAGTCATAAACTTGCCTGCTTTTCTAATCCTCCAATATCATTGTAGTCTTCAGTCGGTTTCTCGTCAACCTCCATTGCTTTTACTCTGGAATCATACTCAGATGGCAAAGTGTCGAGAATCAAGTAACTATCTTTGTTGACCCCAACCAAGTCTCCAGGCTTCAAAGTGTCGGGATCAACAAGCCCGACAACAGGGAGAAAGATGGTCTGAAAATCAAGATGAAAGGCATGAAGTCCATGAGATCTATGTTCTAAGATTCATACACAAATAGAGATTGCATCAGTAATAACTATCTCTCTATTGTTAATTCTTCTAATGTTCTTCTAAGATAAGACAATATGATAGCTTACCTGACGAGTGGAAGTTTTCAACACAACACATTTTCCCTTTCTTTGTGAGTCAAGATCGATATTAGCTCCATCTTCCTCTGCATCATCCTCAGGGTTCATCTCCAAGATCTGCCAAACAAGGCTTCTCCATCAGACCCAAGTCTAATCATCACTCATAAAATTTCATAGTACATTGTCCAAAATACAAGGGCAAGGACAGTATGATCACAATCCAAGATCTCAAAAGGCATCATAAGAAATCACTACTCAACTATTTCCAACAATATCACGAATCACCTCAAAATTCATGTTATACTAAAAAGAACAAAAACCCCTTATAAAGCATCCATACTGCAGTGAGTAGTCAAATCAAATAGTCCGTAGAAGTACCTCAACAATATTGCCAACCAAGTAAGGCAGCTGCTTGTTGAGCTTAATCTTCTCCTGGTTCTCCTTTATCTTTTCTTTGATTGATTCCAAATCAAGGTTCGTTCGTTGTAGCTCTTCCTGAAACCAACTCAATTTTAGAAATGACGTAAAAAGAGAATTTTATCCAACAATGAATGCTTAGACTTCAGGTAAAAAGTCCAGATAATAATAGCGAAGAATGCTGAATCGCTGGAATAAAAATACGAGTAAAAACTTGCTAATCTGGTGATAACCATAACTTCAAACACCTCTATTAACAGAATCCAATCATCCCTAAATCTGGAATTATCACACCTTTGATTTGACGGAAACCAAAATGGTTTCATACGAAATGACGAGCGATCGAGACGTTTAAGAGTTTATCATCGTCCTCAAACCTAATTTCAAATCACTACGAAGGGGAAAAAAGATGAGATCGGAGTTTAGATTATATAAACCCTAAATAGAGCGTCGATGATCAAAAGGAAGCGAGGAAATAGCGAAGCGGATAGAGTGAATCTAAACGTACGAATTAAAAAAGCGAGAACAAAAACAAGAGCAAGTCATGGAGCAAAACCAAGGCAGGAGAATAGAGGGAGAGAGAGAGAGAGATAGAGGGAGAAAGACAAAGACCTTCAGGATACGATTCTCGTTGTCAAGAAGACGAGAAGCTCTGATGACGTCTTCGGTTGACATCGAAGCAAGCTGGTCTTCCTCGAAGCTCGGGTCTTCCGCCATTGCCGTCGCCATATCGAGAATCAGTGTGTTACGTTTGTGAGTCTGCGTGAGAGAGAGAAATCGACGAAGAAATAAAAGAATCACTTGGCTTTTGGAGGAAGAAAACAAACTATAAGAATATAAAAGTCTCATATCATTATGAATCAGTTAAATCCGATGTCGTCCAGCGGTTAGGATATCTGGCTTTCACCCAGGAGACCCGGGTTCGATTCCCGGCATCGGAAATTATTTTTATTTTTTTCAATTTTTATTTAGGCTTAATTATTTTTTCTCAAAAGAGAAATGGTAATTCAGAAATAAAGATAACATTTGTTTTTTTTAAATTATAAATTTATAGTTTTTATTGTTCAAATTGTTCAAGACCGTTTGAATCGAACATGAATGCACGACCTCACATTAGAAACTCCAATCGAACATGGTTCGAGCGTCCGGACATTACCAAATTTTTTCAATTTTTATTTAGGCTTATTTATTTTTTCTCAAAAGAGAAATGGTAATTCAGAAATAAAGATAACATTTGTTTTTAATTTTAAATTATAAATTTATAGTTTTTATTATTACATAATTATTTTATTTATATGATAACGTATGAATTATTATTATTATTATTATTATTATTATTATTATTATTATTATTATTATTATTATTATTATTATTATTATTATTATTATTATTATTATTATTATTATTATTATTATTATTATTATTATTATTATTATTATTATTATTATTATTATTATTATTATTATTATTATTACTTCTATATTAATTTATAAATGTTATGATAATTCATATATTATTTTAAAAATAATATTATAGTTTTTATATGAAAAATAAAAAATTTATACATATAATTATAGTTTTTAAACCTAGAAATAATATTATGAACAAATGAATCATCATTATAATTTTGATTCTCAAATAAATAAGATTAAAATTGAAGTTAAAATGATAATTCAATTCCATATTATGTTAAATTATTGCCAAATATTTACTGAACAATAAGATTTATCCATTTTTCGATACTACAAACCTAATATTTATGGATATTTTTCGAATAGTCTATCTGAAAGTTTTGGACAAAGTCCGTCTGAAATTTCTAGACTAAGTCCGAACAGATTATAGACTACGTAACTAGATCGTTTGTATTGCGTCTATAATTTCGCAGACAAATGATTTTCTATAATTCATCCAAATATACAGATGGTTTTCGAACATTCCCTAATCCATCTGTAAATTATGGAAGAATTGTCGTCCATCTGAAAATTACGAATGGTAAAAAATTTCCATCTATAATTAACACATGAAACACACCCATCATCCATAAATTCTAGACGACTATAGAGTAAGTCAGCAATTTATGCCCATAATTTGATCCCTAATATATCCTCTTTCGTCTTTAATCCTTATGGAAATTGCTTATATAACTCACATTATACCATTCTTCATTCCCTACCCGAAATTATCATATAATTTACTTCATATTATCTTTCTATTTCATATTGTAATGACATCAGTATCAAGATCGAACGATTTTTTCAAGACAATGGATGTAACAAATAATTGATTTGAAAACTAAAGATGTCTCGAAGGAGTTTATGAACGGTGTTACACAATTTATGAAAATTATGACAATTCGAGAAGTTTTACACAAAAACTGATAAATTGTTTTGTCCATACGTCAAATGCAAGA
Source organism: Gynandropsis gynandra (assembly GCA_036759665.1). Lineage (NCBI taxonomy): Eukaryota > Viridiplantae > Streptophyta > Magnoliopsida > Brassicales > Cleomaceae > Gynandropsis > Gynandropsis gynandra. The sequence continues at coordinate 15,848,257 of CM071864.1, read as the reverse complement.
CTCAAAAATTTGTAAGCAAAAGAATTATATGGAATCATTTTTTATTTAAGAGCTTTCATTCTCCAATTACTCGATGTGGTTATCTCACATGGAAATTTTTTTAGCACAAAGTAGTAATGTTCCTGAAGATTTTAAAGAAGATCTGAATGATTTGTAAAAGGATTTTTAAGATGTTGAAAAGTGCTAGACATCCAATTTATGATGGTTCTAGAATATGTATTCCACAATTGTCTTCATTTGTACGTTTAATGAATTTGAAGCAATAAATTAGTCTTTATGAGAGTTGTATGAATTTTATATCTCAATTAGTGAGAGATTATTTATCTGAAGATAACAATGTAGTAGAGTCTTACTCTGGGACAAAAAATGATAAGTTCTTTGGATTTATTATCATATCAAAAGACTGATGTGTGTCACTAAATGTAATGTTTATAGAAGGAGACATCTAATTGAATAATTATCGATTTTGTGAAATAGATCGATTTTATTTGTCATGAAAAAGAAAATCGGTTCTATATCGGTATATGTGATATTTATCAATTATAAAAAAAGTTTATAAGATTATATCAATTTGAGAAGACAACAAGTGATAAAACATGGCATGGCATGTTGAGCACTCAATTCGTTCAGACGAAATGTGTCATCCTTCAAATGGTGAGACATGGAAGCACTTTAACAAGGTATATTCTGGTTTTTAATCCTTTTGGAATGAATGGGAGGAATTATCCGCTATGGGCGATTATTATGATCCCATATAATTTATTACCAGACATGTGTATAAAAAATAAAATTTTGTTCTTAACGATACGGATTCTTTGGTCTTATCATCCCAAATAAAGTTTGGATATATTTTTTAACCATTAATTGAAGAATTCGAAGATTTATGGATGGAGGTTCAAGCGTATGATGTTTCCATGTGGTAGAATTTTATGTTACGAGGTGTTTTTATATGAACCATAAACAATTTTCTAGCTTATGTTATGTTACCTAGATGGATAACACTTTATCGAATGGATCATCCGTATTGCATGGATGAAACAAATGCCTTCCAGTTGAAACATGGCATAACAACAAAAATCTTAAGATGAATGTAGTTGTGCAGCAACCTCCTACTACAATTTTGACTAGTGAAGAGATTTTATATGAACAATTTCTTACTTTGGATATTCTTAGGAGTATAGATTATAGAGGGTGCATCGACATCCAAGTGGACAGTTACTGATTATTTCATTTTCACTCTATTATTTCTTGCATGTTTCTGTTGCATATCGAATGATTTTTAGTCTCTCTAGTTTCTTTTTACGTATTCTTTTCTTTATTTCATAATTTTACAAACAATGGGGAGTAAAGAGCTTATTTTAGAAAAACAAATACCAAATTCAACACTAATTAAGAATCCTAACGCAACACAAAAAATTGCAAAACCCGAGAACATGACCACTCAATCGAGTGTGTTACAAAAATATGTACAAAATTCCCCGAGAAATATCTCAGACAGAGTTGCAAGAAGCTCAACTAGAAAATTAATCCACATTAGTCCCTACAAATTGCTCGACCCGAGCGTCTGCTCGGTCGAGCGATTGGTTAGAACTCATCAATGCTCGACCCGAGTAATAAGGATAATGTGAGGAATTAATCATTGCTCACTCAGAGCTAATGCCAAAATCTTTCCGAGCGGTGTACCGAAATGAGAAAATATTCTAAATTTTAGTTATTTGAGAGTGGTTTTTATAAATATGAGCCAACTTCTTGACTTCAAAAGGATAAATAAATTGAGTGAAGAGAGACTTTGGAGAGTGCTAAAGAGTTAGAAATTGATTAGACTATATTGCGAGTTCAAGCTATCGACGAAGACGATTTAAAGACAAGGTTATGTCAATGGCTAACTGAGACATTGACTATAAGCTATCATGAAATCTCTTTAAAATCTGGTATTTCTATGTAGATTGTCTGAAAGATATAGAGTTGTATCCATCCTTTAAGCTAGAATGTCGTGTATATGAGTCTACTATGCTTAACATTAGATTCTATGATATTTTTTCTGTTGGTTTAATGCATGATTTTGTTATTTTAATTCCTGAATGTCTACTTGAATTGATTGTCGCATAGATAAATTTTGATTGGGATATGGAATAAATCTAGATCATTTGCATTAAATTAACTTGAGTGATCATATCGAAAGATAGGTTAAATAGTTTAAGAATTATTATATCAACCATTATTACATTCAAAATTTAAATAATTTGATTGAGATATTGATGACCGAGTGATTGAATAGAGATCTAGATTTCGAGAGAAGGTAGATTGATAGAAGAGATTGAATTTTCCAATATAAGCAAAGTAAAATGTTTTCTAAAATTTCCACCATCATTGTTTGACGTAATGGAACATCTCCCAATTCATTTACCTCATAAAACTGCATCAAAAGATCCATCGATGAAGAAAACCAAACAAAAAGCTAGGCCAAAATGTTGAATTATTGAGCAATACATGAATGAGAAAATGTCGTTCTTTATGTCATACGATTTTAAGATATATGTTCAAACGTGGAGCAGAAATGTAGATAGGTCTTTTGATTATGGTGTGACATTATGATATCTTTTACCAAATGTTCCAGACATATTTTGTGTCATCGGTCGTGCTACTAGAAAGGAAAAATATGCATGGCTATGACAACACGATCTACACATCGTACATATTTAAATCCTTTCAATTGCGAATATCTCAAACCTTTTGAAAGGTAAGTTAACACATGTTAGCATATATATATATATAATTATTTGAATTGTGAATATCTATGATTTTGCAATAATTTCATGGTGTTTGATGATATCTTGAAGAATATTTGATAACGTCTATTTTGTTATAGTATTATTGTCCATTATTATAGTTAGATTCATCATTCGTTTGGGCTTTACCGATCATTAAACATCATTCAACCATCTTCTAGCATTTTCTCGTGTATTTGTAGAAAATGAAGATATTGAATAATAACACGAGAAAATGTCACAAAACTAAGTAAAATCATTATCCACTGAGTCATGCACGGTCAACATCCAAGAATCATAAACCCAAGAAGAGAAATAGAAGCTAGCCAATTGGAATACACATGGACACATGGCTAGAGTAAAATAGAAACTTGCTGCGCCGGAGTAAAATAGAAACCTTCGGCTGGAGCAATGCTTCGAAGGACATGACTCACCTAAAATGGAAACTTGCTGGAGCAGAAGAGACAGGACGGTGAGCAAGCAAAAAGGAAATCCAGCCGCTGCAATAAAAAGGAAATCCATGATAACGTCTATTTTGTTATAGTATTTTAGTCTCGTTTTATATTTAGTTTCATCATTCATTTGAACTTTACCAAGCATTAAAGCATTATTTAGTCCTCTTTTAGCGTTCTCTCGTGTTATTGCAGGAAATGAAATATCGGGATACAAACACGAGTAAATGAAGCAAAACTAAGCAATACCAATCTCCTATCAGATATGCATGGTCAGCATCCAAAGAATCATAAGCAAGAGAAGAAAAATGGAAACAATGGTCGCTTATAAAAATGGAAACTTTCGGTGGTTGGAGCAAAAATGGAAAATTCGGTTCCTAGAACAAAAGTAAGAAGAGCACGGTTAGAACATGAAAAGGAAACATGTTTTATATAAAATAGAAGCAAGTTGCTGGAACAAAATGTAAACTTCCAACCGCCTACAAAAAAATGGAAAGATTGCCACCTATACGAGAATTGGAAACTGCAACCGTCAAAGATAGAAAATGGAAATGGCTGATAGAAAAATTAATGGAAATTCAAGAACAAGAAAGAAGGCAACAAAGCAAAGAGGAAAACATGAAAAAAGGAAAAGGAAATCGTTGCTGCACAAGAGGAAAAGGAAATACAAGGTGCTGTAGAAAATAGAAACCGAGAAAATGGAAACTAGCGAAAAAGGAAATTTAGCTAGACAATAAAAGGAACGTGTTGGCTACTTAAACCAAATGGAAATATGGTTAGAGAAGAGAATGAGGAGCTACATGGATGGAAAATAAAGAGGAAACGTTGACAATTACACAAGAATGGAAAAACAAGAAATGGAAAAACTCGGAAAAGAAAAACTC
>CM071864.1:15804902-15836236 GCA_036759665.1 Gynandropsis gynandra | reverse complement strand
TATAACCATGATCTTGTTAGAAATTTGTTGCATCATCCTTCATCTCTCGACAGCTGTGGTATTTAGTCATTAAGTTTATCCCGTTAATTAGTTTAGTTTACTTTCCTTCGCATTCCCATCATTCATAGATTTTACACGTCATATTCATTAGTTTAATAGCTTTAGAGTTGCATCAGTTCCTTGTGTTCGACCCTGGTACTATACGATCCGTATTCTTGCGGAAGCGTTAGTCTAGGTAAATTATTACTTGGGATTAACCACATCACCTATTCATTAGTTTACTAGCTTTATAGTTGCATCAATCCCCAGTGTTCGATCCGGTACTACACGATCTGTATTCTGCAGAAACCTTAGTCTAGGTAATTATTACTTGAGATTACCACATAAAATACATATGTTAATATCAATGAATCTCAACTTCAAGAACTAAAAGAAATAGATTTTCTATATGAAGAAGACAACATGTAAGTATTTAAGACTTGTAATAAACTATTTGAAATGGTTAATACACTATTTGAACAATATTTTTCATTGTGGAGATTGGATGAGCAATTACCCCTTGTGGTTAAGAGATCTTGTGAGGGATCCATTGTGAAAGTTACGAGTTGGTTAATGTATTTTATTCATGGTTATACAATTTTCATGCACGACCATAGAAAATTGAAGTCAATAGTGAACTATGATGTGTGCGTGAATTGAATAACGAGTTTGACTTTTATAGGATGTTGAAAGAAATCTTGTAATTGATTTTAATATTTAACCATTAATATTTGAAGGTGATGTTATTGCGATGTGACTGGTTCGATCCATTTGTCGGAAGAGGAAAAAGAATAGAAAAGTTACGTATTGTAGAAGTTAACTCCACATGAAGATATACGAAGTATGTTCCTTTTATTCTTGCATTGCAAGCAGATCAAGTATATCACATTGCATATCCACACACTAGACGATCTTCCACAAGTTGGTTTGTTGCAAATGAAGAAACTTCCAAGGTTATGGATACCAATGAAGACCAAACAATGATTACCCAAGCTATAAAAAAATGAGATTGTTTCACTTGATACGGTTATAATTGAAGAAATCGCCTAAGGAGAAATGGAAGAAATTGAAGAAAATGACGATGAGAGATCTGGAGCGAAATATGAAGAAGAATTTGTGTCTAATTTAGAAACATGTGAATCAACATAATAATTAACTAACTTTGAAGAAGATTCGTGTTGAATGCATTAATTAGTTTAATGTGTTGAAATCATAATTTTACTTTACCAAAATTTTATTTGTTTTAATATCAAGTATATTTTATTGAAGTTCATTTTTTATCTCTTCATTGTTTTGGACATATTCTAGAACGGTACATCCAGAGGGAAAGTCTAGATGAATTCGTAAGCCATCCATAATTTTAGGACGATGTAAGGGTATATCGATAATTTCTGAATTGACAGACATTACGTCCTGAAAATTTCATAGCTAACCCAGTGTTCGTTTAAAATTTCTTAAATGGAATTTTCGTCTGTCTAAAAATATATTATACGATTACCAAGGTTCTAATCGTTGACTCTCGAAATGACATATGTTTTTGGACGGTTATGCAATCCGTCTGGAATTTCAAGTGGGTTGTCTTGGTTTTGTCTAAAAATTTAAGGACATCGATATAGTTTGTTTTTAATTTTAGAGGAGTTATCTTTGTTTTCTTTGGATTCAAAATTTCTGATAGATAGTCTATATTCTATTGCTAAATTTAGATGTCGACCGATAATCTGTTTCTAAGTTCCAGAGGAAACATCTTATTTGCTTAAACTTTTATAAATTGAAGAGTAATCTCTAACCCATCTTTAGTCTTTCGTCTAAACTAACATCTAAACTCTATCTTTCTTCACCGCCATTGCATTGACTGGATGTCAACCTTGCTCTCGATGTTGCCTTCTGTCTCTATCTTTTCTTTTGATGGTCCTTTCGCCACTATGTTTTCCTTGATTGATTTTTATATCTCATACCACGCCTTCGTACAATCTTAACCAGAATTCGCGTCGCCCATACACTACCTACCCAAGCGGTGCATCGTCTTAAGACTACTTCACCTAGATGTCACCTTGCCTAGAAATTGCATTACCCAGATGCCACCTCGCCTAGACGCTGCTGCCTAGACCCTACATCACCTTGATCCCGCCTTGGCAAGATGCTGCTTCGTCCGATGACATAGCTTTGCCAGACGACACACCTTTCCAGGTGCCTCGTCTTGGTCAAACAACCCTGGTTTCACCGTGCCTTTGCTCGACCCTCAAATTAACGTGTGTCAAACAATAGGCAAACTCCTAGTCTCACTCTCTAGATCTATGGCTTGATCAATGGGTCTTGTTGCAAGCTTCTCTGAACTCGTGGCTGGTCCTTGGATCTCGTTCCGAATTTCTCATGACCTATGGCTTGGTCAAATGGGCTTGTTGGAAGCAACTCAAGACTAGTGGCCTGGTCCATGGGTCTCAATGGAAATTTTTTGGGACCAATGTCTTGGTCCATGGGTCTCGTTGTTTAGTATTTGGGATTCCTGGTTTTTTCCATGAGTCCTCTTGGTGTTTTTTAAATCTCGTCACTCATTTCACATGATTAAATTTTTATTAAAATTTTTAAAATACTATCACATAGATTGTTTGTTACAATGTGCACATCCAACAATTGTTTCAAATATCCATTGGTCTGCTGACTTCACAATAAATTAATAATGTAATAAAAAATCGACGTAGTTGTGTTAACATAGCCCATTTAATAGCATTATGCATCGCTTGGCACCATTTGTTATCACCACCAAGTAAACCTCTCGCTATGCACACCTCTTTGAAACTATTGTACCTCACATTATCAACATTGTTAATGTCATCATAACTGGTATGATCCTTTGAAAATATTTAGTAACATCATGATATAGTAACTTCCCCTAATACTGGATGGATGTTGATTATTTTGCAAAGTGTTAAGCCTTTTCTCCTTCGAGACCATAACTTGTCTAAACTATTCCATATGAACATCATTGGGAATTGAAAATATGTCATTTTTCTTGCATCTTCATACTTCTTATTTGTCCTTATCCATTATTTTAATATAGTCTCTTCAACGCCTGGTTTTAAAAAGCAATATCTCTAGATCTGATGAGTCCTTGAAGGTTAAACTTTGTTCATTTTTAAAATGCATCGATAACCTCAAACTGTTGGCTTCTGGTGATGAATGTTGAAAGCTAGTATCTGCAAGAGTGCTTCGCATGAGGATACATATCGACATTAAAGGTAGTTTGTTATTTCATTATCTATGTAACATGCCTTTTTTCTAAGCTTGAAGTGCAACCATCATTAGTCCTCGTTCAATCAATAAAGATGTTTTTTCCATTCCTTTTGTAATGTATTTAAAAGATAATTTATTGCATTAGATATGCTCCACCATTAAACATAGATATGTGCCATTTATTTCTTGAGGGTTTGCAGGTTATGTGGAACAACATAGCGATTGTCCAATTTGATATCACCCTTCATCGCAAACTTCGACTCATCTTTCCTTCGTTTTTATATAACATAACCTAGCTTATCAATGTATGTCTCCTCGATGTATGTCCTTGGATATTTCTTGGTGCAAATACCATTTTCCATACACAGAGAACGGGGTCGATCTAATCCACATGAGCCATGCATCATATGTTGTTGAACCAAGTTGTATCATTCAACATCGATTTCTCTATCAGAATATTCTGCTTGTATGAAGTTTTCCATTTGTCCAATTGTATGATTCTTGAACATGGGTTGAAGCTATATCAAAATATGAGCATGAGGTAGCCACGTTTCTAGAACTCAATAGTATACATAGCTGAATGATAACATGTAATTTTTGAAATATGTTAATAGTTTTCTGTAATATTAATGAAGAAATAAATAATATTAGAATGTAGTGAAAGTGGACACACTTGAAATCGACTTAGCGAAAAACACTCCTATCTTGATATCTTCCAAAAGATCCTCGAGTTTCATTTTAAATACCTGACTTTCAATATCTAGTGCATCACTTGAAATTCCTCTACCGTACGATTCAAGATATTCTCGTTTCTCCTTTTACTTAGGATTAGTAGTCATAGTAACAAAAAGATCGAAGTTACCATACCATCTATATATAGCAATTGCATCGTGTTAATTTACAACCATATATCGTGGTTCTCCAGTAAATAAAGGCGAAAATATTGTAAAGATCCGATCTCAATTTCTTTTGATATTTTTTGCCCAACGTATTCTTTCTGTTTGATTGTTGTGTATGCATCACCAACATCTTGTTGGAAGAGACGCCCCATTTTAAAAATTGTTCTCCCTTCAGATAGTTGTGTCTGTATCTGATAAGCATAAAATTCCGGCATTGTCACAAATGACCTTCTTCTTTTTTCCGTAGTAACTGTATGGTATCTTCTCATGGAAACCAAACTGGCCGTAAAGAGAAAAAAGGATATTGTAATCTCATAAATAGTGGATGAAAATCACCGATTCTATATAGTTTGCCTGATAGTTTCAAATGTAAGATAAGATCTCTTTCTTAATTTGTTGTTGAATGGTCTTCGACAATCAAACCAGCAACCTCATCTCCCGATGGTAATTCATAATTTTCCTTTCTTTGAGGCTCTACTAAGCGTAATGAAATATCTTTAAAATCTCTTAATTCATATCGGTCACGTGCTTTACGAAACATTTTTGCCAAGTGGTTATTATTATCAACCATCTGTATAAGTTCGCGATAATGTTTGCATCTAATTTCTGTGCATTTATAGTTCGATTAAGTGTGCCTAATAAAATTTTGTACCTCATTTGCAATATCATATGTATAGTTGTGCAAACTTAGGATGGTTTCCTTCAACTGGTAATAGTGAACCAATCTGATGGTGATTTTGTCTATGTATATGAATGGTGAATGAATCACTGCTTCATGTAATAGAGTTATCTATCTTGACACCAATTGACCTGATGTTTGTCAAAATGGATGTGAGTTGTTCAATAGCTCTTCTAACAAAACATGAGGTGCGGGTACCTATGGAAATTTGACACATCCTTGGCTGTAATATATGCTAAATATTGCTTTACCTTTGTCAGTTTTCCCATCCCAACCTTTCACTGAATTAAACCAAGACGTCACAATATCGACAACAAAGGATATCATTATCAACATGCAGTTGTGTCGTTGTTAAACATAATAATTTCTGGCATTACAATGTATTCTAATAGCAGAAGATATAATCGTTGATGTGATTTCAACTGTTTAAAAAATTTGAATAATTGGATTTTTAGTAGAAATATGAATTGAACTTTATGATAATGCTTATTTTAAATAATTCAATTATTAGTTAAATTATTAATTAATAAAATTTTTAAGTAATGTTTGACTGCATCGCGAAAATACATCTTTTTCCATGACATCTTAGCCTCTCTAATGTAATGGCTTTTCTCAAACTGCGTGCAGTTTTAAATTTTTTGGTATTTAATATTTATTAAATATTGATGTTATATTCTTGTATGTAGATTAATACATTTCACATAAATTAGTCTAATACTATCATAATAATTTTTATTGTAAATTCGTATTCAATTTAAAGTATATAGCACGTAATAGGTACAGACCTTTTTTATCGATTCATTTTGAGTATCAGTTTCAATATGCTCTATCAGAAACATAAATTAGTCTGAGACCAATGAGGATTTTCATCTCTTACGTACAACCATTAATGTTATTATTTTATCGCCAATGAGAGATGATAAATTTGCTAGTGGAATAAATTATTCTGTTGCGTGAAAAATTAAGTGACAAAAATGATTTAAAAATGATGAAAATTATTATATAATTTAACAAACTAATATCTTAGATGGCATTGTGAAGATTGCGTCAACTTCAAATATTAGATTTTTCAATATAGAAATAATAAGTTCGAATTTATTTTTTATATTTTTTTCAATTCATAATCTAGTATTAAATGTTAGAGCATAGAGTAATTTTTATTTGACTTACGACTATTAAATATATTAAATATCTTGATTATACCATTCGCTTGATGAACTGCTTTCAAAAAATTCCAGGCGGCTGTATAGTTTCCTAAATCCTCAAATTTTATTAATATTGACTTAATGCATTGAGATGTTGATGCAAATATTTGGATAAAGTGATAAAATATGAACATAAAAACTAATATTAGGTGTTACACATTTACAAATAAATGTTATATCTTGTTGCATAACTGATAAATAGATGATAAATTGTTAAGGTATTAACAAAATAGAGAATGCGATTTGTTGTTAAACAAATCATGTTGATTATCGATTTCCATTGATTGTCTGGTTGGTATATATCTTGGAGAGCACCAAAGACAATTTTTCACTATAAAGTACAAACATTAATATTGTTAGTTTGAAACTTATAAAGGAAAAAATATTAAATATGAATTCTATTAAAGTAAAAATATACGAACTCATTGCTCAAGAATTTGGACTTCCACCTAAAGTATCAAATTTTTCCATCTTCAACTTTTGATTTTTTATCTTCGATTACACCTATATTATTTATAAATATTTATTTAACATTATTCAAATTAAATTGACATGAAAGAAAAAAATTATAAATATAAAATAATTTGACATAACAGTTTTTTTAACAACATAAATAATACGTAAGAACAACCACAATTATATTTGACGATGATTTTATATAAATAAATTTTTTATATTGTAACTAAAATTTGTTTAAAAAAACATAGAAATTTGTTTTTAGAAAAAAAAACAGAAATTTATTTTTAATTTAAGTATATACGAATATATATATATGATAGGTTTATATATATATATTCGTATATACTTAAATTAAAAACAAAACAATGTCGTGCAGTGTTGTTTTTTAATAGTTCCCAAAATCTGAGAAAAAAACTCAAGCCAAAACTTAGGATAAACCGGACGAGCAATGCGAAGCACATCCGACAGAAGCTATCATCGTATGCAGAATCCGTCACCGTCGGAGAAATCCATGAGGGCCGGTGGTCAAAATTTTCTTTTATCGATTAATTAAAAAAGCCTTGCAACAATATTATTTATATATTATCATTCTAATAATTTTTAAATCAGTTATAGTAATTTAAATCCGAATTTAAATTAAATTAAATTGAATCATTTAATAATTATGAAGAACTTTAGATTGAATAATGTGGATTTAGTTTAAACTAAGGTTAGATTTACTATAATTTAGGGTTTGTTCTGTAAAACATGATTCGATATATAACTTTCAATTAGGTGTTGATTGACGCTTTATTATTTTATTTTTTATATTAGTTAATTTTAACTCTGTGAAGTGTTCCATTATTGGTATGGAAATCTTAGAAATATCATATTTATAAATTTTGAGATTTTGTTCCAAAATTTGTAATATGATTATAATGCGTTCTGCCCTAAATATAAAATATCTGAAGATCATTATATGATTTTGTGTTGCCATATTAGTCAATTTTAATTTTGTTTAAGTTTCCATAATTGGTACAACAATCTTAAGACAAATTAAAAAAAGTAATAAAAAAATCAAATTCTATAAATATCATTCTAATCCATTCTAATTTTGATCTTAAATATATAATATATCATGAGACAATTTTGTTTTATATTAACTAAAAAAGTGAACTCCTTTTTTCGATGTTGGTAAATTGTTTTTCTTTTCTCAAAAGCTTATTTCTTTTCATGTATAAAAAGGGAACTTAAATATTTTTATAAGACTAAAATATTTCAAAAATACTCTTTTGTGAAAAAAAAGTTTCAACTTCAAATCTACCCTTAAAATATTGATAATTCTATGTTACCATTGTCGACAATTTTTCTCTCTCCTCTAGAACACCTCTAGTTCTCTCTCTCATGTGGCGCAAAAATTACTGTTCTTCCACATCACAACAAATTCTGCGAGAGTAGCTTGAAATCGGCATCAGATTCGTTGCCAATAGGTTGAAATCGTTTGTTGTTAACAAAGAAGCTTGCAATTAAGCACGTACCACAGGAAAACCAGGTATGTATAGTGAGTTTTTCGTGTTTCTCTTGTGTTTTTCTTGTTTCTTTTGCGAGTTATGAAGCACTGGGTCAATATAAGAGTCATTTATTGAAAATGAGTCTAAACGAGTCATATTTATTGAAATGTCAAATAATCGCAATTAGTGACTGGGTCACAGAGTCGTACGGTCGCACTAGGTCACAGAGTCTCATCGAGAGGTCAAAGGGATCAAAGGTTGTCGGAGGGGTTCAAGGGTCGCAGAGGTAAAGGGGTCACAAAGGGGTCCAAGGATCGCATGGAAAAAGGGTCGCAAAGGGTTCAAAGGGTCGCAAGGGTCCAAGGGTCGCATGGGTACAAAGGTCGCAGAGGTACAAGGATCGTAAAGGGGTACAAGGGTCACAGAGGTACAAGGGTGGCAGAGGGGTACAAAGGTCGCAAAGGGGTATAAGGGTCGCAGAGGCACAAGGGTGACAGAGAGGTATAGGGTCGCAAAAGGGTACAAGGGTCGCAAAGGGGTCAAAGGGTCGCAGGGTACAAGGGTTGCAAAGGGGTCAAAGGGTCGCAGGGGTACAAGGGTCGCACGGTCGCACTGGGTCACAGAGTCTCATCGAGTCGCACGGTCGTAGCGGGTCACAGAATTTACCCTTCTTTTTATGTTTTTGTTACATGTGTAATGGATACGGTGGATGAGAAAATCATACTGCTTTATTTTTTGTATGATGGTAAATGGGAAAAAAAACCAAATGGAGAATCTGAATGGGTTGGTAGAGTTCAAGAAAACCAGAGAGTATTTTTCTTATGTCTTCCGATTAGTCTGATATACCAGCAACTGATTGATGAGTTATGCGCAGAGATGATGATGGGAAATAATACAACGAAGTTGAAGTTAAGCTATCTGCCCAATATTTGTGAAAAATAGGAAGCCGACATATATAATGAATGACAAACATCTTATTTGTTATCTGTTCGATCGCATAAGAGGAATTCAACCACTGCTGTATGTGGAGATAGAATCGGCAAGTGTGACGTGTGAAATCGAAATTAAGAGGGAAATTGAGCCTTTAATTCCTGCTTTTGCAAGCATTGTTAAAGAAGGTGAGGATCGAGGCGTTGTAGATTATGATGATTGTGTTATTGTAGGTCCAAATAACAAAAGTAGAGTTGAGAGTAATCCGAGAACAATAAATATTTTGGATTCGGATAGTTCTGATAGTGAACATACAAGCGGGTTAAGAGAAGATGGTGGGTGTGCCATGAATGTGGTAGTTGATGGAGTTGTTTGTGGCAGTAATAAAGTTGATTCTGATGTGCCAACTGAGCATAAGTATGGTGATGGTAAGAAAAACTCGAAAATGGTAGTTCACGATAGCGAAAATAATATCTTCGAGTTCGAAGACGGATTGAATCTTAAAATTGGGCAAGAGTTTGATAGCAAAAAGGATGTACATGCATTTGTAAGGAAGGGTTCAATCGAAGTTTCGTTTAGATATACAAACATTGCGATCTGATACGAAGCTGTGGGAAGTACGATGCAAGTTTGCCGGAAGTGGTTGTAAATGGAAATTACGCATGACAACAATCCCGAATTCTAAACGGTTTAGTGTGAGAACACACCATCTCATTCATAACTGTTCACCTGTATCTAAACGGACCGAAACTACAAAGGGTACAACGCAAATGGTTAAGGATTATTTGAAAGAGGAATATGCCTTAAATTATGAAACACCTCCAGCAAAAGAATTGATGGCTCGCGTAAAAGCAAAATACGGTGACAATGTATCATATTTGATGGCATTAAGAGGCAGATGCGGTGCTCAAAAGGAGATTCGTGGTGATGACTTTGGACATTATAGGAGGCTTCCAGGGTGGTTGCACATGTTTACACAAAGAAATCCCATATCTGTCGCAGATCTTGACCTCGACAATGATGGGAAAAGCTTCAAATACCTTTTTATGGCTGTCAGAGCGACTATAAGAGGGTGGAAATACATGCGTAAAGTGGTTGCTGTGGATGCGACATTTATGACAGGAGTGTACAAGGGAGCATTGATTGTGGCGACCGCGTAAGATGGTGAACATCACCAATATCCTCTTGCATGGGGAATAGTCGACAGAGAGAAGGACGAATCATGGACGTGTTTTATGTCAAGATTGAAAAATGTGATACCGGACAGACGTGATGTCGTTGTGATATCTGATCGCCATAAAAGCTTGATCAAAGCAGTCAAACAAGTGTTTAAAGAAGCTGATCATGGTTTTTGTGCGTGTCATATATCGCAAAACATTAAGAGCTACGTCAATAAAGGCCATGGAGAAAGACTTCAAAGGGTTATACTGTGGCGGAAATGTTCTTCAAATGTGCAGCAGCCCTTGTACCCCTGCGACCCTTGTACCCCTGCGACCCTTGTATCTCTACGACCCTAGTACTTCTGCAACCCTTGTGACTGTTGTGACCTTTGTGACCATTTTTGACCTTTGTGACCTTTGCGCAGGTATCCTAATGTTGCAAAGTATTTGGAGAAAGAGTAACTTGATCCCGTTTAGTGGGAAAGATGCAAATTTAAGGGGGAAAGATACAACTTATTAACCACTAATGGCGCCGAGTCAATAAATTCAACGTTGAAGAAGTAAAAAAAATTTACGATCCTAGGGCTTTTAGATATTTGTTTGGGAAAGAAAGTGGAATGGTTCAATAGGTATAGGTTGGAGGCAGATAACGGTGATGATTCTCAAAATTTAACACCTTACGTTGAGAAAACGTTACATGAACGGTTTGGACAGACATCCAAGTATGATATTGTTGAATTGAACAGTCTGAGTGATAAGTATGAGGTGAGAAATGAGATGGGTAGAAGATTTGTAGTGAGTCTTCAAAAAAGAACGTGCGACTGCAAAATGTTTGATGTGGATAAGTATCCATGCAGTCACGCAATTGCGGCAGCACATAAGGTTGGTAAAGGTCACAGATACCAGATATATGTTCAAACTACTACCTTCGGGAGATATGGTGTTTGGCTTACCAAGAAACCATGTATCTGGTTCCTGATTACAGTGATTGGGACATTCCTCCTCAAGTGACTGAATTAACAGTTCTACCTCCTATGCTGGCTCAGAAAAGGCAAAGCGGGAGGCCTTAAGAGAACCGTTATCTTGGACCCGGTGAGGCTCAGAGAAGTACTCCATCTTCGTCGAGACAAACCCCATCTGCTTCGTCGAGACTAACCCCATCTTTGTCGAGACAAACCCCATCTTATTCGTCGATACAAAACCCATTTTTGTCGAGACAAACCCCGTCTTCTCCATCGATACAAAGCCCATTTTTGTCGAGACAAACCCCGTCTTCTCCGTCGAGACAAACCCCATCTTCAAAAGACAGCATCACTGGCAGTGGTTGGAACGTGACAACCGAGACAACGCCGACTTCAAAAAAAGAAAGGTTTGTTAGTTAGTAATTGTGTAATACTATATTATTTGTATTGTTTTGATTAAACCTTTTGTGGCTTTCATCATTATACTTCGATAAATTCTTCGTTATAATTCGACCCATGCGACCCTCAATTGGATTAAATTAGAACCCATCGGACTCATGCGACCTCATGCAAACAATTATAACTCATGCGACCAATGCGACCCTTCCGACCCATGTGATCCTTCTGACCCATGTCTAATTTAAAATCATTTAATTGTATTGTTTTGATTGGTTTTTGACATTTTATCATTGTTAATCCGTAAATTCGTCGATTTCGTATGTATTGATCCTTATATGCGACCAAACGACCCATGCCATTATGAATATTTGAGTTGTATACGTCTAATTTAGAGTCAATATAGACAATAATATAAATAATATCGACATTTGAAAACAATGTTGAATGTATTTTTTGAAATTTTGTCAAACTCATCCGACAAGTTCTTAAAACACTACTATCGCTTTTGAAGCACATGCATTGGTTATACACAACTCAACTAGGGAAACATGGGTCATAATCTGTTTTAACCATTGATTGACGTTGTAAATGTATTGTTTTGATTGGTTTTTTACATTTTATCATTTAAACCCGTAAATTCGTCGATTTCGCATTTATTGATCCTTATATGTGGCCGTGCGACCCATGCGACCCTCATTTGGCATTAATTGGTTTGACGTTGTAAATGTATTGTTTTGATTGGTTTTTGACATTTTATCATTATAAACCCATAAATTCATCGATTTCACATGTATTGATCCTTATATGTGACCATAAGACCCATGCGACCCATGCGTCCCTCATTTGGCATTAATTAGTTTGATGTTTTAAATGTATTGTTTTGATTGGTTTTTGACATTTTATCATTATAAACCCGTAAATTCGTCGATTTCGCATGTATTGATCCTTATATGTGACCATGCGACCCTTATTTGGCATTAATTAGTTTGACGTTTTAAATGTATTGTTTTGATTGGTTTTTGACATTTTATCATTGTTAACCCGTAAATCCGTCGATCTCGCATATATGTGACCCATGCGACGCGCCAAAAATTCCGTCACCGAAATTCCCGCCGGACTTTTCATCATATTTGAAAAAATTTGAAAAAACAGTCTTTGATGATTATATTTACGAGAAAATGAGGGAAACAACACGGCCACGCTTAAATCGAATGGGTCTAACAAAAGATTGGAAGTCAAGTTGGATGGCTCCAGATTCACTGATGGGTGGAAAGATTTCTCCAACGACCTACACTTAAGTATTGGGGATTACTTACTTTTCACCCACGAAGGTGACATGGTCTTTCACATCACCTTCGCCACTCCTGCTCAGAGGATTTTACCAATCGCTGTGGTACCAGTCACTCATTCGAATCTGGCCGTAGATTCATTGGTAAGTGACTTCAATACGAACTTGGGTGATGTCGCAACTTGGGTAAGGATTTTCACGATTTTTATTCCTTTCTACGGATGTTGCAGACACTTCCAATAGGGTTTGCAAGGTCGAGAGGTCTTTGCCATAGAAGATGTAAGATATATCTGATGATAGGATACAGACTGCCGTGGGAGGCATTTCTAAGGCCCGTGGCACGTGGCGGCGCTTCCATCAGAAGGGGTTGGAGAAAGTTTTATCTCGATCATCGACTGGCCAAGGGTTCTACCCTCGTAGTCGAAATATATGCGAGTACACCAACACCTGTGCTTCAGTTTTTCCCTCAAACATGGCCTCACAGTAGCAGTGTTTGATTTTGAGTTGTATTTTGATTGCTCTAAACCTCCTTTGAACAAGAACATTAATTTGAACTTGAACTACATGTTTGTGTTTGGATGGTGTTTTACAATGATTCAATAATAAGTATTATTGTTAGTATCGCTGTTTTTGTGGAATTACTATTATTGTAACAAGGGTCGCGAGGAACAAGGGTGGTAAAGGGACAAGGGCCGCAGGGATCCAAGGGTCGCAGAGGGACAAGGGTCACAGAGGGACAAGTTTCATAGAGATAAAAGGGTCGCAGAGGGACAAGGGTCGCAGAGGGACAAGGGTCGCAGAGATAAAAGGGTCGCAGAGGGACAATGGTCGCACGGGTCCGAAGGTCGCAGATGGACAAGGGTCGCAGAGATTGAAGTCAATTATTTGTAAATAATTGTATTTGTAAATAAGAAATAATAAATGATTCATATTATTTGTAAATTTGTAAATAATTGTATTCGTAAATAAGAAATAATAAAATTTTCATATTATTTGTAAATAATTGTCTCTGTAAATAAGAAATAATAAATTATTCATATTATTTGTAAATAATTGTATATAAGAAATAATAAATTATTCATATTATTTGTAAATAATTGTATTTGTAAATATAAGGGGTTCGAGGGTCGCACAGATACCAGGGTCGCAGAGATAAAAGGGTCGCAGGGGTCCGAGGGTCGCAGGGTCAAGGGTCGAACATGGAAAATCGTCGAACAACCCTTGTACCTCTGCGACCCTTGAACCTCCGCGACCCTCAAATCCCTGCGACCCTCGGATCCCTTCGCCCTTGACCCAGCGACCCTTTTACCACTGTGACTCCTTTTATTTTAAAAATGTAGCAAATATTTTAAAATAACAATGTACCAAATATTTAAAAAATAACAATGTACCAAATATCAAGTTAATCTCAGGGTGGAGGGATACATTTTCCATTACAAAATACATCCACCGCAATCTTCTCACGCATGGAAAGAACATTTTCATCGCAAATGCAGTGCAAATCATTACGTGCTTTCATTACCGAGGCTTCTACGAATTTGTAGGAGTAAACGCCACAGTCATTCCCACTTTTGTTCTGTGCACCTTCATAATACTCATATTTCCATTTACCTTCTCCAGAAGCCAAAGAAGGAAACCCTCCGAGAATGAACATCTTGGGGATAGCTTTTCTTAGATTCTCAATCACCGGATCGATATGCGTTTTCTTAAGCCTCATCTGGTAGTCGTATACCGTGATGCATCAGGTTTTGAAATCCGTTTTGATGGCTACCAAATGACATCCTATATATATACTCTCGCACGATGGAATGTTTAGAACCGAGACAAAGCCTTCGAAAGCACTCATTGGTTCTGTACTTCTGAATGGATACTTGCCATTCAAACAATCACAAAGAAATTCCGGCAAAGTATCCATATTATCGTACGATCACAGCTTGAGGATCTGCATGAAAAGAAGAGGACAAACGTAAAGTTTCTTAAAAATCATGGGGAATGTCTTCATGCGATAATACTGCATCAACAACGCCTCGTCCAATTGCTGCAAAAAATAAAAAAATTAACACACATGAATACATATGACACAAAATGACCTCTGTGACTTCGGATTTAAAATAACTTACATCATCTTCAAGCCAGATGTTGGGCATTAATATAATCTTCCAAAACTCTGGCCCCCAGGGAGTATCTAGATCAGATTTCCACAACTCTCATGTCCAGGTTTCGTCAGGAACGTATACAGAGCAGTCAACCTTTCATCGCTTGCGTCAATGAACGAAGGTTCTTGGGTTATCGAGCCATTTTCTAATCCCTTGGGCTTCCACCAGAACGAAGGTTCTTCATCCACCTTTTTATCGGGTTCTTGAACAACCTTCTTTTCGGGTTCTTGGACTCCACCATCATCTTTCCCTCGCCATCTCCCTCGCACTGTTCTTGCTCTTTTTGCCAGTGGAGGTTCAACATATGCCTTCTGTGGTCTTAAAACTCGTTTTGATACCGATGGGGGTTCAACATATGCCGCAGACTCCTTCGATAAAGGTCCAGCACCTGCATAAAATTTACTTCATTAAACATATGGCAACCAATGCGACCCTGTGATCTAGGCGACCTATGCATGACCTAAGACCTATGCGACCTTTTGTGACCCATTCGACCCATTTGACCATTTGTGACCCATTCGATCTATATGACCAATTTGACCTTTGTGACTCAAAAGACCGTAAATACTTGGTGGAACCTCGTTATCCTTAGAGGGACCTCTTCGAGAGGATCCACTGTAGTATCCTCGGCAGGAACCTCTTTATCCTTAGAGGGGGCCTCTTCGACAGGATCCACTGTAGTTTCCTCGGAAGGAATCTCCTTATCGTTAGAGGGGGCCTCTTCGACTGGATCCACTATAGTTTCCTCGAAAGGAATCTCCTTATCTTTAGAGGGGGCCTCTTCGACAGGATCTACTGTAGTTTCCTCGGCATGAACCTCCTTATCCTTAGAGGGGGCCTCTTCGATTGGACCAACTGTAGTTTCCTCAGAAGGAACCTCCTTATCTTTAGGGGCGACCTCTTCGACTGGACCAACTGTAGTTTCCTCGTCGGCGACTTAATCGACAGTAACCACTGGAGCATCTGCATAAAATTACTTCATTCATTAGATGCGACCCTTGCGACCCATGTGACTTATACGATCGTGCAACATATGTGACCCTTGGACTTATACGACCGTGTGACTTATGCGAGCCATGCGATTCTAGCGACCCATCGACTTATGTAACCCTTCGACTTACACGACCGTGTGACTTATAAGACCGTGCGACTTATGCGTCTTTTGCGACCCATGCAACCCTTGTGACCCATGCCGACTCTCGATGGAAATTGACTCAATTGAACTTTTTCACTATTTATTACTTACTTGGTGGAACTTCAACAGGAGCATTGACTGCAGTAAACTCTCCGGAAATGTGTTCAGTTAGAGGAATGGTGGCACCAGATGCGGTATTTTCAACTAATCTTGAAATGTTTGCCAAATCCTCTTCTGAGCCATCTCCAGAGTCATTTTCAGACTCTTACTCAATCGGCTCTTCGATTGGCTCTTTTCTTAACACTAGATATGGACGTTGAAGGAATTCAAAATCATCTTCTCTAACAGTACCGGAAGATGGATTTGCCGCCTGTGCTTTTGGATTAAGTAAATGAAACCCGACATCCCTTAGAAGATCTCTTACGGCGTTGATGATTCTTTTCTCCGACTCCTTTATTTCCTTCATTAATTTCTGCTCCAGTGTCAGATGGACTGCACCTTCTTCTCCTTCAGCTTTATCCTCACCTTCCCTTTCAGCTTCAGCTTCAGCATCACCATCTCTTTCTTCATCAGCTTCAGCAACACCTACCCTTCCTTCATCTTCCGAGTCTTCAATCTCTATCATTTTTTCGCCCACGCTCTTTTTCCTCTTCGTCCCCTTCCCTTTCCCCTTCTTTTTATCACCAAGAACTGTTTTTTGCGTCAGCAATTCTTGCTTACATATGTCCTCCCAACAAATACCCTTCGGATTTCTACGAATATGTTCCATCCATATCAGAACATCGGGATCATGGCATCCCTCATAATCATATAAATAAAAAAAACCTTCCTCTTCGTGTTGAGCACGAAGAATACTTCGAATATCCTGAAAAAACAAAAAATAACCATTATTACCCTCTATGAACCTTGTTTTCCTTGTGACCCTTGTGTAATTGTTACCTTAGAATCTCCGATCAGCCTTATCACATCTACATACTTCAGGTTAATACTGTATTTAACCATCTTCTTGCACATTCTTGGGCATGATGGATCCGCATCCATAACATCAACATACCATCCCTTTCCGCCCAAACTAAGGATGGTTTCGAATGGAAGTAATTGAAACATTAAAACAAAATGATAAGAATGCAAAAGTACAAAAACATTCAAGTTATTCGAATAATATATACAACTTATCATTAGAGGGATCATGAAACCGCCACAATACCATTTTGGTTTCGGTAATTCCCCGCTAACGTGCTCGCGAAAAGTATCCACAATCTTCTCGAATGTGTAACGCCCCCATGGAAAGTCTTCACAAAATTCCAAGTCATCAACCATGTCAATGAGATCATGGCTGATAGAGTTGTCTGATGAAGGCTTATGAGCCATAACTTGCACCAACAACATCAAAGTTGTCAACCTCTTCCGGTTGTCGGAATTCTTCGCCTTCACAAGCTTTTCACTGGACTGAAATTCTTTTGCCTGAATGTATCACCCCTTTTGGACTCCCATCCTTTGGAATATGGTCCGCATTTCAATCCGGAAATTAGTGCGTACTCCACTATAGAGTACCGGATGGAAACACCGTTTAAGACGAACCACAACTCCTTGTCTCGTACAATCACGAAGTGATTTAGGAGGATAGACATTTGAACCTTAGTCAATGTGGAGTCATAATTAAAATGGAATAAATGCTTAAATTATAACTCCTTCTCAAAGTAATGCAACTCATATTCATCTAAGATTTCTCTCAGCTTCGTCATTGTCTCGTGTGGATAACACTTGGTGGTGATCTTTGGCATTCTGTCCATGTGCTTGAATTCATACACAAACTTCGGCTTTGGCACCACCTGTAGAATGACCAATCAATTAAGAATACATTATACTTCTACCGACTCAAGCGACCCATGCAACTCAACCGACCAATGCAACTCAAACGACCCTCGGACCCTCTGTGACACTCAACCGACTCACTGAGACTCATGCGACTCAACCGACCAATGCCGACTCAACCGACCCATGCGACTCAAGTGACCATTGCGACCTAAATCGACTCATTGAGACAACCGACTCAAACGACCCTTAGACCCCCTGCGACGCTCAAGCGACCATTGCGACCCAGACTGACTCATTGAGACAACCAACTCAAACGACCCTTAGACCCCCTGCGACGCTCAAGCGACAATTGCGACCCAAATCGACTCACTGAGACAACCGACTCAAACGACCCTTAGACCCCTTGGAACGCTCAAGCGACCATTGCAACCCAAATCGACTCATTGAGAAAACCGACTCAAACGACACTTAGAACCCCTGCGACGCTCAAGCAACCATTGCAATCCAAACCGACTCACTGAGACAATCGACTCTTGCGACTCAACTGACTCACTGAGACTCAACAGAGTCACTGACACTCACACCATTTCAAATCAATAAACCATTTTGCGACTCGACAACCTGCAAAACCCTAGAAATCGATCTACTTACACTTATTGACGCCATTGAAGATTGACTCGTGCTCTCTTCTTCACTGCTGCGGTTGATTCTAGCCATTTTTTTCTTGCCAATTTCAAATCGATCCCTCTCAACTTCGAAATCACTTATTCTTTCTTGCTTTTGACACGGTTTGACAAATTTTCACGTCAAAAAAACTGCAGAATGTGGGTTTTTTCACGTTCGAAATATAAGGAAAAATTTGTATTTTCTCCTGTCTTTTTCCCGATTAAATAATTATTTTAGGAAAGGGTATTTTGAAGCGATTTAGCCCTATGAGGATATATCTGATATTCCGCCTAAAATTCATATAATTAATTAATAAAATTATTGTTATCAGAAAATTTAAACAATTCATTTCAATTCATTTATTTGAAACTTTACAAAAAAAAAAAACAATTATAATAATTAGAAATTAGAATAAAATAAAAACATATAAAAAACTTACAACTTTTCCAACCCATTGAATTCCCCTTAGCGTCTTCTTCCTCTTCATTTTCTGCAGTCCTTTCTCATAATCTCCAACAAAACAACCAAAATTTCATCATCCTTTTCATTGTACACAACTCTATCCAGTTTCTATCCAGTTTCTGCTCTTTTATGAAGAAGAAGAAAAAACAAAAGAGAAATTTTGGAAGCTTTTCTTGTATATTTCTCTGAGTTCAAATTGGAACACATAAAAATGAGTCTACCAAATAAAACACAATAAAAATGTCTTTTTATATCTAAAGGGTAAACATCTCCGTTAATAACAAACAATAGAAAACTAATAAACTAACGGCATTGCCGTTAATTAGTGTGAAATAGTGGTCATACTTTTGATACTCCCCTTGAAATACTCCCATCTTGGAAACCAAGTGTTGAAACTACGAAGCCGAGATAGCTTTAGTCAATATATCCGCTACTTGATGCTCTGTTTTGATATGCAAAGTCTTCCAGAAACCAGTCTGAATTCTTTCCCACACCACATGACAATCAATTTCTATTTGTTTTAATCTTTCATGATAAACCAGATTGCTTGCGATATGCAATGCAGCTTGGTTATCACAAAAGAGCAAAACTAGCTTTGGGTAAGGCAGAAACAGATCTTGAAGCACAAAGCTACCACAAAAGTTCACAAGTTGCATTGGCCATAGAATGACACTCTGCTTCAGTACTACTTCGTGAAACTGTCACCTGCTTTTTAGACTTATAGGAAACCAAAGAATCACCAAGAAAAATACAATATGTAGAAACAAAGCAACGAGAATCCATATATGAGGCCCAGTCTGCATCAACAAAAGCCTTCAAATGCAGATCAAAAGTAGCAAGATATAATAGACCTTGTCCTGGGTCTCCTTTAAGAAACCTCAAACACTCTATGAGCTGTAGTTAGGTGTACATGAGTAGGAGTTGACCTATGCTGACTAAGTTTGTTCACAACAAAACTTATATCTGGTCTAATAATTGTAAGGTATATAAGTTTTCCCATTAATCTTCTGTAATAAGTTGGATCTGCTAAAGGTTCCCCTATTCCAAAACCAAATTTTGTATTGACTTCCATGGGAATTATCACAGGTTTGAAACCTAACATGCCAAACTCCTCCAACATTTCTGTGTGATCTTGCAATTTCTAGTCCCAGAAAGTACTTCACGAGTCCAAGATCTTTAATTTTAAATGTCTGTCCCAAAATGAACTTCAAATGATTGGTTGCTGCATCATAGTTACTGAATATCAAGATGTCATCTACATATACCAAGAGTGCCAGAAAAAAAATCTGCATTAGCTTTAACAAACAAAGAATGGTCTGCAGAGGATTGCTTGAAACATGTTCAACAAGAATTGCAAAATTTTTATGATGCCACCGTCTTGAAGCTTGTTTCAGACCATAAAGTGACTTCTGAAGCTTACAGATTGCATTTGATGGCAAAATCTCCCCCTGTTGTGGTGCATATCCAAGAGGTAGAGACATATAAATCTCCTCATCTAAGTCTCCATGAAGAAATACATTAGTGATATTCATTTGTGTCACTGTCCAATTATGAGATGCAGCAAGAGCAAGAAGGATCCGAACTGTAGTCTTTTTCACAACAGGACTATAAGCGTCTACATAGTCTATGCCTTCTTGTTGTGTATATCCTTTTGCCACTAAACGAGCTTTATACTTATCAACACTGCCATCGGCTTTGTATTTGATTTTAAACACCCATTTACATCCCACTAGATATTTTCCAGGTCGTAAAGAACAAACAGTCCAGGTATTGTTACTCAATAAAGCACTGAATTCTAGATTCATTGCATTTCTCCATTTTTCAGACTTAACAGCTTCTTTATAAGTTTTTGGTTAAGTTTCTATAGTGATGTTTAGGATAAAGTGTTTGTGGGTAGGATGAAGTTTGTGGTATGAAACATAGTTAGAAAGGGGATAAGGTGTGGTATAATGTGGGTTAGAGGTGATAGCATGATCATGTGAAAGCTGATAGCAATGAAAATAAGTAAGATATCCTGGAGACTTTCTTAATCTTTTTGGTCTGGCATTTGTCTGTGAAGATTAAGAGGAGATTGAAACTGTTTGGTGACAAAGAAGAAAATGAATCTGAAGGAAAAGCTGACTCTCGAGGAATAGAAGACTCAGGAAGATCATTTATAGACTCAGAAGGAATAAAGCTATATGTTTCATCAGAGATTGGAAGTGGCAAAACAGAGTTGGAGAACAGATAAAAACTGGTTGAGTGTGGGAACCATTTTTGTAAGGAAACATACTTTCATGAAAAACGACACTTTAAGAGATGAGGATTTGATTAGTTTGAAGATCAAGAACTTCGTATCCTTTAAAACTTGAAGGAAAACCCAAGAAAACTACAGATCTTGCTCTTTCTGTAAATTTGTTTATGTCTTTTGGTAAAATAGAGACATAACAAAGACAACAAAAAAGTTTCAGATGACTGTACTCAGGTGTTCTTCCAGTCATATTGTGATTTATCTTGTAAAAGAAGTGTTGAGGTTCTGCTTATGAGATAAGTAGCAGTAAGAATACAATCTCCCCAATATGAAAGTGGGATGTTGGATTGAAAAAAAAGAGCTCGAGCAACATTTAGGAGGTGTTGGTGTTTCCTTTCTACTACTTAATTTTGTTTAGGAGTGTAAGGACATGAATAGTAATGAAAAATGCGTTTGTTTTGTATGATTTCTAGAGCATTATCAGATCGAATGGCTTTAACTTTGGTATGGTATTGTGTTTCAATAAGGTTTAAGAAAGCTGGAAAATATGTGAAACTTCACCTTTATTTCTGAGTAAGTATATCCAAACAACCCGTGTACTATGATACATGCTGATACATACTGTTAATGGAATGTTAAGGCAAGGTTCAACAAAAGCAGAAATGAAGGAAATGATATTAGAGTTACCAATGTCAGGGGAAATTTGAGGATTGGGGGAAGCTGCAGCCGTCTTTCCAAATGAATAAATGTTATGTCCTTGAGGAGTGCTAAGGTGAGTAACAATTTGCTGGAGTTGCTCTTGTGTCAGAAAGTTTTGAATTCCTATAGCCCATGGAGTAGACTTTTGAATCTGGTCTGGGAATAACAGATTCACTCTAGATGATGTTAGTCCTCTTGGACGAATAAAAGATGTTCCAGAAGTTGAAGCTCTATATCTAGAAGGATAACCATGTAGTTTATAGCATCGTGTAACTACATGGTCCATCATACCACAGTGAGAACAAAGAGGTCTAGGCCTAACAGCTCCAAAGTATCCTCGAGGTCTCATAGCTTGTATTTGAGAAGAAAGTATTGTATTAGCTTGATAGGTAAAATTGTCATGTGTTGTAGTAGCTTGAAAAACAACATTCTATGATAATGGTAGCACATGTTTCTGTTGTTGATCTTGCACAACAAGATTAAAAGCTTTGGAAACAGATGGCAAGGGATCCATTAACAAAATCTGACGCTGTACAGGTGCATATGACTCATTCAATCCCATAAGAAACTTTAAAAGATATCTTTGTTCCTCTTTCTTTACAAAACAAGTAGTGTGACACATTCACACTTTCCACAAGTACAAGATGCATACTCATCCAAGCTCTGAAGAACGTTATCAATTTGGTGTAGTAGCTATTCAGATCTAGTGAGCCTTGACGTAAATTTTGAAGTTCTTGCTCTATTCCATAAATCTGAGGAATGTTTTTATGACTAAAACGATGTGACAAATTTTTCCAAATAGCTAACGTCCTTTGCATGTGAACAATGCTAGCAGAAATGGATTTACAGACAGAATTCACAATCCAGGAACATACCACATCGTTGCAACAAATCCAAGTGTCTAAGTCTGGATGATCTGAATCTGGACGAGGAAGTGCTCCATTAACAAATCCGAGCTTATTTCGACCGTTGAGCGCCATCATCATCGATCGCTTCTAAGTATTGTAGTTTAGCTCACCTTCAAGCTTCTCAGAGATTAGAAGAATACAATTGTTATCAGTATTGAGTAGAGAAAGATTATTTCGATAAGGATCTGTAAAATTAATAGAAGAATTTGAGCTGGATCTGGAAATCGGATCATGAGTAGAACCACAAGACGCCATCAAATAAAAAATTGAGGAAAGAAATTTGTGAAGAAAGAGAAAATAAGAGAAGAAAAAATGGAAGAATCAAGGCGAATACAAGCGTAGAAGCTGAACAAAAAAGTGCTCTGATACAATTTTACGAAGAAAAAGGAAAAACAAAAGAGAAATTGTGGAAGCTTTTCTTGTATATTTCTATGAGTTCAAATTGAAAAACATAAAAATGAGTCTACCAAATAAAATACAATACAAATGTTGGGTAAAAATCTTCGTTAATAATAAACAACAGAAAACTAACAAACTAACGGTGTTGTCGTTAACTAGTATGAAAATAGTCTTCATACTTTTGATATGCTCCACCGAAACTCCATGCTGATGAATCCGAAAAAGTTTTCAACATCATTAAAGAATATTGTCTTTAAATCAAATTGGATTTTATCTCTCCAAAATTTCCGCTAGAATCCGGTGTGTTCCTCGAAGTACCTTAAAGCCTTCTTTGTCTAGAATCTCTCCCTCTTCTATAACATCGTCGCTACCGTAACTCATGCAACCCGAACTGTCGGGAGGAGGAGAACCAAGCGTCGGCCAAGAACACCAATAGCCATGAAGAAGATGATGCTTCTTGTTCTTTTTGATCTGAATAAATGATTAACATTACACGAACTAGACTATTGAAATTTCGGTTGGATGGTCATGGCGGTAATTTTTTGATGTTTAGAGAAGATTTTATGAAAGCTATTTATCTATGATTTAGTGGAGATAATCGTGTGGATAAAAACATAATAAGAGAGAATAAGAGAATAGATGATAATTGTTTATTTTTTTAACAATTTAGGAAATTGTTTAACAATTTTAATTTTAGGTGACGTGGTGCTCTAAGGAGTAAGGCTAAACTGAAAATATGATTAATATTACACGAATTAGACTATTGGTATTCGGTTGGATGGTCATGGCGTTGCTTTTCGATGTTTAGAAAAGATTTTATGAAGACTATTTGTGTATTATTTAATTGAGAGTGTGGGGGTAAAAGCAGAATAAAAGAGTAAATGAAAATACTTTTTTTAACCGTTTAGTAATTTTTTAAACAATTTTAATTTTAGGTGATATGACGTTTTAAGAAGTAAAGCTGAGATGACAACATCAAAATCGTCCATTGTATTGCCTTATTTTTATGTAGATTTATCAACAATAACAAATATTAGACACTAATCAAATGAGAAAAATAAATAAAATATAGACAAATAATCATAAAATTTGTTATATATATCTATATGAAGGAACCATACAATTGATCTCATTCTTGCTTTTATATGTTAGAGGTCAAATTCAAATTAAGATTGCTGCTCAATATTTGAGAACATTGGAATTTTGAAATAATCTAATAAACACTAATAAACAAGAGTGGAATCACGTTTTGTAAGATTTGAACCTACGACATTAGGCTTTGGAGACCCACGTTCTACCGAACTTAACTAAGAGCGCTTTTCCTTTTTAGTTTTCTAAAAAAAGGAAAAGGTTAGAAAGAGGACAATAAAATTTTAATATTGCAGAATCTAAATTTAATATAATTATATAAGAAATTTATTTATCTATATAGATATAAGAATAGAGTATATTTACATGAAAATTTGGTTATAAAAAAATTGAAAAACAATATTAGATATTAATGAAATAAATTAAACTAAATAAAATATAGACATAATCATATAAATTTTTTATGTAAATCCGTATAAGAATTTTATTCTTGAAATTTATGAAATATTATATGTAATCATATATATAAAAGAGTTTATTACTCTCCTCTCACGTCAGCAGAGAGAAAGAAAAAACTCCTCACTTAACAACGTGTATTCAGTTCTCATTAAATTCTCCTTAAAGAGGAGTTTTTTGCTCTCTTTTCATGTTGCCCAGAGAAAGAAAAAACTCCTTACTCAATGACTCGTATTCAGTTCTCATTAAATTCTCCTTAAATTCATTTACTCTTCATTGTAATATGTATTATCCTTTGCAACTCTTCCATTACCCAAATTTATTATCTTCCTCCTAACCCTCGCTCTTCACAGGATCTCCGACCGAAGCCATAATCGATGATCTTGGTCCGAGTCTCCTAATCGGTTTCTCTACGCTCTTGGATTTCATTTTCTGCTGATTGAAATTGATCGTAGCTTGGATTTTCTCGTACCCCTGTCAAATATGATTCCTTGGGGCGGAGTTAATAGCTGCCTTGGCGCCGCCGCTCTTTATCTTCTCGGTCGGAGCAGTGGCAGGTAAAGGCTTCATAACTTCCATTGTTTTGAAATTTTCTCAAGGAAAATGTCAATACCAATCGGCTTTTCTGCCCTGATGTTGTAGGGATGTTGAGGTACTGAAGACGATCAGTAGGGTTAACCAGTTGAAAGATTTGGGTATGTTGCAGCGGAACTTTTATGTTCATCTGGTCGTCAGTTGTGTGGTTCCTTCTGATTTCACATCAATGATCTTGCTTTCGGATTTTTCAGGCTTTTTTTAGTACATCTGCTAGAATTTAAGAACAAAATCTTGCCCTTTAATTTTGCGGTATCAGGAAGAGTTGAATCTGAGACACCTATCAAGTGTGAGCATAGTGGCATATGGGGTGTTATTGTTGAGGAGACGGTGAGTATGGAAAAATGTATGTCTTGTTGGGTGTCAATCATCTGGCGTTGAATACTCTTGTCAATACATACATGATCCCTCAGCCCGAACAAAATTTTGTAAAACATAATGAGACGGGTTCTTGGCTGCACGATAGTGCACTAATGTTATCAATGAGTAAGGAGGTTCCTTGGTACTTGGTAAACCTGATTACTCTGTTGTAATTTAATGAGCCAAGAGAATTACGACCCCTTCTGGATGTGCTTATCTACATTCTTTTACCAAAAACCGAGAATGGTTTGCAAATAGGATGATAGGACTAGCCGTGTACATGTGGTGGGAGCTCGTGGTGCAGCAGGCTTTGCATTGACTGTCAGAAGTGAAGTATTTGAAGAGTCAGGGCATTCACTTGTACGTGGAACACTAGATTATCTCCAAGGCCTCAAGGTTTTCCATTTCTCCTTTATTAATATTAGTCTCGATTGTACTACGATCCTCCTGTTTTGGTTAAGCTGTAATTGGTGATGCAATCATTTTTTTAGATGCTTGGAGTGAAGCGTGTTGAGCGTGTTGTACCAACTGGAATGCTGCTGACCGTTGTTGGGGAGGTAGGTCTTGATTCGATTTGTCAGAGTATAATAGTATATAGCTTGTGTATTTAAGCTTTAATTTTGCTGTTGGCATGTGTGGTAGGCTGTCAAAGATGACATTGGGACTGTCAGGATTAAGAAACCAGAAAGAGGGCCTTTTTATGTTTCTCATAAATCACTTGATCAACTCATTTCCGATTTGGAGAAGTAGTCAAGGTCGTCTCTTTCTCAGTGCTTTTTGTAAAGGATATACATGTAAAAAGGGTAGAAACATAATTTCTGTAATTAGGTCTAATGTTGTAATTAGGTTTAATGTTCTATTTTGTACACATAGTCGTTTAATGTTCTAATGAATTATTCAGATTTCAAATTATCATGGTATGAGCTTTAGGTCTAACGACAACTAATTCCGTAATTTCTCGGCCGGCCCCTCCTCCCCCCTCAAACCGCCGCCGCCGCCGATCCTCTTTTCTCTTTTCCTCTGCCCGTTCACTCTCTTTTTCCCTCCCTTGCCGTCGTACCACCACGCACGAAAAGCCAAAAACCCAGAATCCCTGGCCGTCGTCCTCCACTTGTGCCGCACTGCCCGTTGTTCTCGCGTCCCGGCTCGCCTCTCACCGCTCGTCCCGCGCCGCGTCCCGTTGTTATCGCGTTGCGGCCCTCCGATCACTTTAACCCTAGATCCGCATCACCTAACCCTAGATCTAACATCTCTTGCTCAGCCGCCTCTATACCCTAATCCATGGCCGGCCAAACCAGTAACCTTACCGCCCGTCTCTCCGATGCGGCTCCAACTTTCGATCCACAACATCCGCTCAGCACTCTTCTCACGGTCAACATGACCAACATTACCAAGCTAACGCCGACCAACTTCCTCACATGGAATGTTCAGATTCGAGCCCTCCTAGAAGGCCACAATCTCCAATGCTTCATCGAGGACAATTCCATTGTTCCTCCGGCCAAGATCCACCGCGATGGTGTGTCCGTTGACAACCCTAATTTCCAGCCATAGAAACAACAAGACCGCCCTCTTCTTAGCCCTATTTGAAGCCATATCGGCCTCCCTTCAGCCCCTTATTGCACGCGCCCCTTCCACCTATGAGGCGTGGAAGACGCTCGCCAACACCTACGGCAAAGCGTCTCGCAGCCATCTCCTTCAACTACGTGACAAAATCAAACGGTGCTCCAAGGGATCTCAATCCATTGATGAATACTTGCGTGTCATCACGACCACCGCTGATGAACTTGCCCTCTTAGGGAAACCGATGGATCATGAAGATCTCCTCGATGCAATCCTTGATGGCCTGTGATGTGCGCAAACTCAAGTAATAAATTACCTAGACTAACGCTTCCGCAAGGATACGGATCGTGTAGCAACTAGGGTCGAACACATGGAATTGATGCGACTTATAAGCTATTAGACTAATGAATAAGACGTGATGAATCTAATGATAGATGAAATGCAAATGCAAATGCAAACTAATCCTAAGATGGGAATGACTCAGCGACAAATCACCATAGGTATCAAGAGTTGCACAACGATGTATCGAAGTTCTAACGAGATAATTGGTCTTAGATACTATCATGAGTTCAGGGAATTCAAGCTCTCCTATAGGAACTGACTGGCGTAGACTTGTCCACTATCTAGCATGCATATACCAATGTATTCATTGCGCATCTTACATGGATAGACGCATTACGACCGCTATCCTAATCCCTAGATTTAACCGATTGACCTGGCGTAGATTCTAAACCGGCTAAACCCTAAATCATGGCTAAGTTCCGAAGTCTAATGCCCTGGCGTTGGTTTATTAGACTCCTAACATCATTCATTCAAGTGGCGTACAGGTAATGAAAGCATTAAGAACAACCATAAGATCTGAAAACATGATAAAATACCAAATTCATTCATAACGAGTGGCGTACAAGTATGAAAGCATTAAGATCCACCATTCATTAAGCACAAGACTTCATTACATGTTGGCAATACTCTCTAACCTATGGCAATAGATCTACTTGAACATGAACTCAGGAAACGAAACACAAAAGAAATCTAAATTCGACATAGAAAGAGAAAGAGAATGCTCCCTATTCATCGACCAATGTCTTCAATAGATACTCCATGCTTCGGATCCGTAGATCCGTCCTTCTCGATCCTTCCAAGTGTGTCTCTAATGGCACTGAATTGTCCTTGAGTCCCCCCCTCTCAATTGGCTTCGAATCCCCTTTAAATAGATCTGATTTTGGTTGTTAGAAATCTTGGGAATTTGTTGAGAAATACAAGGGCCCGAGCGGGCACAGCATCTACCCGCTCGTGCAGGCCTTGTACCCGACCGTGTACACCGATTTTCACCCGAGCGGGCACTCATGCCCGAGCGTGTTCCTCTTCAGCCCGAGTCGTGCAAAGTTACGGCGCATTTTGATGACCATTGACCCGAGCGGGCACTCCATTGCCACCCGATCGGGCACACATGCCCGACCATGTTCCTTGAGCACCCGAGTCGTGTAAAGCTACGGGGTTGTCATGGCATCAATTACCCGAGCGGGCACACTTCTAATGCCCGAGCGTGCACGACCTAAAATGATGTTTTCGCTCCTTTCGCTCGGTGTTTGCACGTTCTCTTCAATCCACGGTCTTGCACAAGCTGAACCTTGTCATTTTGGGGTTAAATTGCCAATTTCTCTCGTGTTTCTTGACATGTCTTCGTTTCCTACACAAAACACGAAATGTAGATGAAATCCTCGAATAGACTCGATAAATGAATGAAATCTAACAAATCTACCTAAAACTAGACCTAAGAATGACATAAAAACTACTACGGATTACGTGTTATCAAACTCCCCCAGACTTATCCTTTTGCTCGTCCTCGAGCAAACCTAGAGTCGAGTACTAGAAAAGCTAAACAACAATGGATACTAACACAAATACATCAAAGGATTAGCCATCATGCAAAACAACGCGTCACATGAACGCAAGCCTAAGCGTACCAAGTTCAGACTTCTATCAAACCGAAAGTCTCGACCCATCCAATCCTACCAATGACCTAAGTCTAATCCGTACTCCTAAACAACGTCCAAGCGATCTCCATACCAACTCTCTTAAGCTTGAGATATCATTAAGTTCAAATTCTCGTTCTTATACTTTTTTTTTTCTTTTTTTTTCTTTCTTCTCTTTTTTTATAGATCCACGCTTTGTTCCTAGGACGTCGAAGTCGAAGAGGGTGGCTTTCTACTTAGACCCAGGCTGCCTATGGCACACTCATAAGGTCGCGTAACCTTAGCGGAGTGAAGAGATGCGTCATTGAAGCTCATTTTTTAAACCATGGTTTTTTTTACTTCTCTTTTCTTATGAAGAATATGCATCACTCTAACCCTTAGGACGTAGAATAGCGCCTCAACCCACCACTTAGACCCGAACCATCGATCTCGATGTACTCATGTCAATGAAAACCTAAAATAGTTAAAAACTTATCCAAAAAGAGAACATTGACAGCGGAGTATAAGCATGTGGAATCTAATGAACGATAAAAATCTATCAAACAAGCAACGAATAATCGGTACACACGGAGATATGATACTTGGTACCGAAACTTAGGAGATGAATGTAACTATAAGTCATAGTTTCAAGCACAATTACTCAACTAATCGGAATCAAGAAATCTTCTAAACACACCTAGACTATAGTTCACGATTCGAAAAAGTCGCACAATAATGACTAAAGCTTGAAAATTCATGCTAGGTACCCATCCGTTTATTCCTAAAAACAAAAATCTACATCTAATCCTAATCATCTAAAACAAAAACAGAAAAACTCAACGAGTACCCCCC
The DNA here is from genome assembly GCA_036759665.1 of Gynandropsis gynandra. NCBI lineage: Eukaryota > Viridiplantae > Streptophyta > Magnoliopsida > Brassicales > Cleomaceae > Gynandropsis > Gynandropsis gynandra. The sequence goes on along the minus strand of CM071864.1, from coordinate 15,806,156 downwards.
CAGACTTAAATGAAACACAGTCCCTGTGTTCTAGACCGATAAGGGACCTCCAAAACATAAAAATGCGAGAAAGCATGAAAAAGTAGCGAATACACCTGGTGTGTGCATATGTCTTTCTCGATGATACGTCTGGATGTAGTGACTCTTGCGCTCTAATGCATTTGCTAATGTGAAATACCTGTGACATGACCATACAATGCAAAAGAGTAGAACAAAGAGCACTAAATAAGTCTGAAGAGCGTACAAGATACCTATCTAAAAACAAGAAAATGATAAAAATGGTCCACGAAAATAAAAAGAAAAGAAAATAAAAGAAATAGGAAAAAGGAAAGAGATCGTCTAATCCTCATCCGCTCCATCGCGGGTAGTCGGTATGTCCGCTGGATCCGCTGATGCTCCTTCCCCAGGTGGGAAGTAGAAGCCCTCCAGCTCGTATGGGATATGAGGACGGTAAGGTATAGCTCCGGTATGGTAGTCCTGAGGAATCGGGATATACGGCTCCTGGTAATGTGTCATGCTCAGCTGCTGGAACCGCCGGACGGACTCGGTGAGGTAGTAAGTATGCTGAATAGATTGCGCCTGGAATTGCTGCTGCTCCGCATACCTCGCAGCCTCCAAGTCGTACCTCTGCTCTGCTAGAAACGACTGGTACCTAGTCTCCTCCGCTACATACCTGAGGGCATCGGAGACTCCATCAATCGATGGGAAATCAGAGCGGCTATGAGGGTACTCCGGACGCGCACGTGAGTGTGTGGCGCGTCGGCTACGCTGTCTCGAGGTGGACGGTCTAGATGCGGCCGCGGGAGGTGGATCCATATCTGCTACCCTCGGGTCGATGTGCCCGACGTTTGGATCAATCCTAAACCGGGATCCCTCCACGTCTAAACTCGGTACCTCAATCTCGCTAAGATCTACCTCTAAACTTCGACCGTGCTCGTCCTTGTAACACCAAATCAACCCCCAAACGTCTTGTTCCCATGATTGCTCCGAGTAATGTGGATGGTATGAGTTAGATAGCATATGACGAAGTTTAGCAAGTTTATTATTTACCCAAGCTATATTGGCATCCAAAGAATTCACGTTATTCATGTTACCTCGCAAAAGAAAGAATACAAAATTCGATTAAGCTCCGAGAGGTAAAAAAAAAATTCTCCTTTTTTTTATTTTTGACTCTATAAGAAATAAAACAAAAACGAAAAACAAATGAAGACTCCGGAAAGGACTATGTCTTAATCCAAAAGTGATAACTCTAAA
>CM071864.1:15764126-15786686 GCA_036759665.1 Gynandropsis gynandra | reverse complement strand
TGGACACTTTTTAGACATATCCACCGAGGCAGTCTGTACGGAGACAAAGATCATGTGTGGTGGGATAGTTACTATGATAGCACGTAGGCTCGGGATCAATCTTGGGATACTGGCCGACGATAGGATTAATGAGGAGCCAGTGTTGAACCTCCAGCACTTGCGAAACCGACGAGCGGTCACGTTAGAGAGGTACAACGTCATCTGGTGCTATAAGGATGAGCACGGTAGGAGCCTAGAGGTTGACATTAGCGAGATAGTAGTACCGGGTTTAGACGAGGAGGGATCCCGATTTAGGATTGACCCGAACTTCGGGCACATCGGCCCGAGAGTAGCAGAGATGGATCCACCTCCTGCAGCCGCATCTAGACCGTCTTCCTCGAGGCGAGGCAGCCGACGCGCCACACACTCGCGCGCGCGTCCTGGGTACCCCCACAGCAGATCCGACTTTCCTTCCATGGAAGGAGTCTCCGACGCCCTCAGGTACGTTGCGGAGGAGACTAGGTACCAGTCTTTTATGGTTGAGCAGAGGTACGATTTGGAGGCTGCGAGGGATGCGGAGCAGCAGTAGTTTCACGAGCAGTCGATACAGCATACCTATTACCTCACCGAGTCAGTCCGGCGGTTTCAGCAGCTGAGCATGACGCATTATCAGGAGCCTTACATCCCGATTCCGCAGGACTACCACTCTGGAGCCATCCCCTACCAGCCTCACATCCCGTACGAGCTACAGGGATTCTACTTCCCACCTGGGGAAGGAGCCACGGGAGACCCAGCAGACATACCGAGTACCCGCGATGGAGCGGACGAGGATTAGACTTCTCTTTCCTTCTTTTTCCTATTTCATTTTCTTTTTATTTTTCTTTTATGGACCATTTTTTATCGTTTCTTGTTTTTAGATAGGTTTTGTGTACGCTCTTTTCAGACTTATTAGTACTCTTTGTTCTACTCTTCTGCATTGCATGCCATATCACAGGTCTTTCACGTTACCAATGCATTAGAGCGCAAGAGTCACTACATCCGAGCATATCACGATCCGAGAAAGTTACACGCACACACCAGGTGTATTCGCTACCACTTTTACGATTTCTCGATCTTTTTACATGTAGAGGTCCCTTTTCGATTTAGAACAACGGGACTGTGTTCCGTTCAGGTCTGGGGGGGTTTCTCTTACATTCATTGATATTCGGATGCATTTTTAGAGCGGCATGATTAGATTAGGATTAGGATTTAGAAATAAAACGGATCTAGCGAAAATTTTTTCGAATTTAGTCATATTTTTGCTACTTTGTTGAATCGTGGATAATAGTTTAGGTTTGCTTAGAAGCCCTTTTAGATACCGTTTAGTCGAGTAGCTATGATTGAAACCCTATGTCTAGTTGAATTCACCCTTTAGATCTCGATACCAAGTAGACATATCTCCGTAGATACCATTTAGCTATGCTTCATTGATATGTTTTAGCGTTCTAGAGTTAGATCACACGCTTATACTCCGCTGTCGTCTAGGATAAGTTTTACGCTTTTCCGAGTTAAGATCGACATGAGTACATCGATATTCGATGGTTCGGGTCTAAGTGGTGGGTAGAGAAGCTATTCTACGTCCTAAGGGTTAGAGTGTTGCGTAATCAAGAAAAGAAAAAGAAATTAAAGGACAAAAAGTCAAAAACGCAACTCTTCACTCCTCTAAGGTAGCGCAACCTTATGAGTGTGCCATAGGCAGCCTGGGTCTAAGTAGAAAGCTACCCTCTTCGACTTCGACGTCCTAGGAACAAAGCGTGTATCTAAGCACCGAAAAAGAAATAAATGAATAAGAACGAGAAAAGAAAATTCAAATGATATCAAGAGCTTAGAGAAAATCGGTATGGAGATTGCTTGGACGTTATCTAGGGTAGTGAAGTAGACTTAGATTTTAGGAAAGATTTCATGGCTCAGCACTTTCGGTAGATATAGGGCTATACTCGGTACGCTTAGGCTTTTATCCATGTGACGCGCTGAAATGCAAAAGTGGCTAATACTTCGGAAATTTTGAGCTAGTATCCATTGTTATTAGATTCTTCTAAGGCTAGACTCTAGTTTTGTTTGAGGACAAACAAAGGTTTAGGTCTGGGGGAGTTTGATAACACTGAAAGTGTATCATATTTAGGATAGGTTTTTATGTCATTTTAGGATATTTCTTACATGGTCTACTTACTTATCCGATATTATTTTGAGCTTCACACACCGGTTTTATTGGTTTTCAGGTTTTTAGGCGACAAGGCCTAAATGAGCTAAATACGAAGGATTTCTGAACAAAACCACAAGATCTGAAGGAAAATCTACTCAGAGCCGAGACCGAGCTCCAGAACCCAAAAGGAACACCCGAGCAACGAGCGGAAAAGAAGAATATCAAGATAGCAAGGGTGCCCGATCGGGCACCACTCTCTACCCGCTCGGGTAAAGCCTACGGGGTTCATCCATGCAAAACTACACGACCGGGCAAATGAACAAGGTGATCGGGTAACATCTACCCGATCGGGCAACAATTGAATACCCGCCCGGGCGGTTACTCGTCAATCTGCCCCGCAAGTTTACGCGACTCGGGCTCCTCAACCACACGATCGGGTGACCACTACCCGATCGGGTGCAATGCTCAACACGGTCGGGCAAGCCTTTACCCGACCGGGTAACATCACTACCCGAGCGGGCCGCGAGATCCGTAACAAACTTAGATCTAGTTTCAAACGAGCTAATAAAAGGGAGAGAACAGATCTAGGGCAAAAGGGGGCGACAAACAGGAGAAGAAAACACTGGAGAACATCTGGAAAAGCTGGGGAAGCATCGGAGAAGAGGAGAAGCACTATTCCGTACACCGGTAACGCATTAGGGAAGGTCGAGGCATCGAGTTCCTTAGGGTTTTATCATGTATTGGATTGTGTTATCTTTGGTTTCCTTTATTTCCATGAGTGAGTAGAGTCCCTACTGCGGGTAGGGTTTATTGGATTTGTATGTATGAACGATGACTTCTCTTAATGCTTAGTTTTACGATTTTCACTCTTGATTACGGTTCTATGCTTAGCAATATCAATCTTATGTTAGTGCTGACCGCTCAACAACAATGGATCTCGAACCTTGCTGGAAGGTTAAGGAACGAATCCGGTCCGCTAAGTAGTAGATTAAGTTTTGGCTAATGAGAATCTGACCGGTCGGTTAGCCAACTTAGGGATAGTGACTGCGGACTTAACGCTGCCATGGTGCGTGTTAATCGGCTGTCGGAAGGCAGGGTTGCATGTATCCATGGTTAGGAGGTTTAGGCTCGGAAGAATCACTCCTCGACAGTAGAGCATGAATTTCCCGTTGTCAAGAGTAGGTTGTAGATCTATGATTTTTAGTCGTTCTTATGTGCAATATCCGGTATCCCGTATTACCCGTAGTATTCATCATATCTAGTTTCTCTTCACCTTCGTTTTGTTGTTACCTTTAGGATAGATTTAGGACCTTTAGTATCATATCCCCTCCTATCATCTTCCTTCCTAGTTTAGTTTTGTTCCTAGTTTAGCCACACTTAGTCCCTAGAGATCGACCCTGGTACTACACGATCCGTATACTTGCGGTGAAGTGGTCTAGGTAATTATAACTCGTGTTTTCCACACGTCATTTATCAAAATCAAGATGATATCCGCACATTACGCGGTTCTAAGATAATTATACTGTGTTTTTCTTAAATATTGTATATAAGTCATTAATTCAAACATTGTTATGACATTTGATATATGTATCAGTCAATACAAACACATAATTCTAATTTTCAATGTAAAAGTTTCAACAATAGATTTATAAGATGTAATGTAAACTAAAACTGCGATTTGTTCATAATATCTTTAAATTTTTAAATCGTAATTTATAGGAGAAAGTGATTGCATGTTTTGGATATGTGTTTTTTGCATGATTGGTTTTTTCTATCAGCACATACATAATTTTTAGGAATAAATTTAATTTATTACATGATTAAAAAACAATTAATAAGATATAAACATAATTTGGGAATCTTCAAAATATACTTATGTTTGAATTTTTTTATTGTCTTCAGAATTTGATTGGTGTAGATGTTTGTGGAACAGGACGGTTGAAGTGTTAATAAACTTTATTGATACAATTACAAAGGATAACTACGCAAGAACATGAACCAAAAAATATTAATTATTATATGTTTTAATATGTTTTTAATACCATTGATCATTATGGGAACAATACCTTTGATCTTTATCATTTAAATCGAAATAATTTATGTTATATTAGGAGGATAAAGAGATATGGAAATTAGGACAATCTTATCTTGTGTTTTGCAATTCATTGGATTATGTATTTGGGGATTAAACAAATATTTCTATATTATAAACCATTTACAAGGAATGCAAAAAAAAAAAAAACAAAAAAAAGCGCTAAAATAGCCTCCCAGGCGTCAAGAGGAGTGAGATGTGTGATACACATTTACAGTGTACCATATCATGGATCTATTACATGGCATGCTAAGGAACAATGCCTTTTAGGCCATTTTTAAAGGATTTTGTGGACACGAAACACATTCATTGACAATCGTTTGCTTGGTCTTGGGTTTTTACTCCTCAGTGAAACAATAAGTTATGTTAATGTACTTACATATTCCATATTCTATGAATATCTTTCATCATAATGTATATGATATATTGCAGGGAACTACTATTGAATGATATATATCTCTTGGCGATGTTAATAAATACAACCAATATATAATGGAAGGAGATATATTTATCCTAAAAAATTTGTCAATACTACCAAATGTTGATAACTACAAGTTAACCGAAAATGGTATGCGTATATGTTTTAAAGAGGATGTGGTTGTTGAGAAAGTGACATATCAAATTCATACAATTCCGAAATACAAATTTGCTTTCATACCGATAATTGGTTGGATTGGTTGGCCACAAAAAGTTATATCGGACAAATACGTTTACAATAAATCAAACATACTATTTCTTTACTACTAAACTCATCTATTGGAATTTTGAAAGTTTTAAATGTTGTTGGACTCCTCATTGCTATGCAAGGATCAAATTTGCGAATGCCAACCTCCGATAAAAAATTAGAATTCCGATTGGTATTGAATAGGTAAGTATTATATTATTACTCCATTAACCTATTTTGTTATTTGTACTATAAAAAAATATACTCACCTTACTTCAACTTTTAAACTTCAGAAAATATTTCATAATAATAATCATGTTGGACGAACTTGCTATGCATTTTCGTTTACTTGTTGCTCAAATGATCATCAAAGAAACAATCATGATCGTAACAACCATTACTCCCATTATGATCAACGGTATTACAAAAACTAGATAACATGTATTACTTTATATAATTTTTCAATGTAGTTCGTACTTATTCTTTCTAAATATATCAAACAGATTTATTAACACTTCGCCCCATCCTGCTCCACACACATCTACATAGCCAATCAAGAAATTTAAACATAGGTAAGTTTTCAAAATTTCCAAATCATGTTAATATCTTAATAATTTTTCTTAAATCATGTTATTGATTAATTTTAATCCTCAATATTTATGAAGGTACATATAAGAAAAATAATAATGAAAAACCTATGGCTCAAATAGTGCGATCGTTTTTTTGATATTTAAAAATTGATAAAACTATGTGCATTGCGCAGGTTCTATTACTATATAAATACCATCTAAATAAATGGTGCATGTTCACTGAAAACGGATCGGGATCGTATTACAACTATTTTCATATGTTACTTGATTGATATTGTGATTCCTCCATGGTAAATCAACAACTATTATCATGTGTATCACATCAAAGGATGTTTTATCATGAAACAACATCATAATATCTTATGCAGATCATGGTTTAAAGAAATTCTTATTAGCTTATTATCCAAAATGATTGTATGTGGCATCAATCCGACCAAAAATGAGTATACAGGTTTTTGTTTGGCTCTTTGAAGAAGTAGAGACAAAAGTTCGATTGAACATAGAATCACCATACTTGAAAGTAGAATAATGAAGGTTACTCAGTATAAAATTCTTCTTGATTCAAGCTTTTTGTATGTGATACTAAGAATTATGGTTTTATATGGTAAATAATTTGTTTCCACATCACTCTCTCTTCTGAAGCTTACATATCATCAAGTTAAGTATTTTTTTGTTTTAATCTTTTTATTCCTACATTAATTACAATTCATAAAATTCTTTAAAACAATTATATATTAGTAATTTTAATATTTTAAAGAAACATAAAATATTTACATTAAATTTAGAGAATATTTTAGTAATTATATATAAATAAATAAAAAATTAAAAAATTAATAAATAATTTAAAAAAAATTGTATATGTTTATTTGAAATAAAAAAATATAATACATTAAAAATTGAGTTTTTGCTCAATTCTGGTGAAGCCACGTCAATATTGACGTGACAGTCCAGTCAATCAATTCTATTTTTATTGATTAAATTGATTCAATATAAATCTTATATATTAAAAGTTAGGTTTGAAGCATTGTGGTGTCGTCATCTCAGTGATGATGTGACATCACAGTCATCAAACCTAACATTATAATATGTAAATATGTAAATGTAATGTAAATCTTATACTTTAAAAGTTGAGTTTTTGCTCAATTCTAGTGAAATTACCTTATATATTACAGGTTTGAAACATTGTGGTGTCGTCATCTCAATGATGATGTGACATCACAGTAATCAAACCTAACATTATAACATGAAAATATGTAAATGTAATGTAAATTGAAATTGAAATTGAATAAATATATAAAAAAGTTGGATAATACTTTCATTTTCTCTTCTCAAATTTCCACGTCATCAAGTTAAGTTTTTTTAATTTTTTATTCCTATATTTATTACCATTCATAAATTACTTTAAAAGAATTATATATTATATCAATATTTAAAGAAGTATAAAATATTTAGATTAGAATTAGGGAATACTTTAGTAATTGTATATGTAAATAAATAGAAAATTAATAAATTCATAAAAAAGTATTTATATATTTATTTGAAATAAATTTAGTAAATTATTAAACTTTGACAATTAAATTATTAATAAAATTGGTACAACGTGTGGTGGAATGTGCAATATTGTACAACGTGTGGTACAACATGTATAGTACAATATGCAATGTTGTATAATGTGTGGTATAACGTGCAATGTTGTACACGTGTGGTGCAATGTTCAACATTGTACAACGTGTGATGAATGTTCAATGTTGTAAAACGTGTGGTTTAATGTGCAACGCTGTACAATGTGCGGTACAACGTTGGTGCAATGTGCAATGTTGCAATGTGTTATGCAACATGCAACGCTATACAATGTATGGTACAATTTAACGTTGTATAAAGTGTGGTGCAACATGCAACATGCAACATTGTACAATGTGTGGTACAACATGTGGTGCAACATTCAAAGTTGTATAACGTGTGGTGCAATATATAACATTGTACAATGTGTTGTGCAACGTTCAACATTGTACAATGTGTGGTGCAATGTGCAACGTTGTATAACGTGTGGTTTAATGTGTAATGTTGTAAAATATGTGGTAAATTTTTAGTGTTTACAATATGTGGTACGTGTGGTGAAATATTTAATGTTGTAGAATATGTGGTGCAACGTTCAACGGTGTATAACCTGTGGTATAACATGTGGTGAAACATTTAACATTGTGCAACGTGTGGTGCAATGTTTAACATTGTACAACATGTGGTATAACGTTTGGTGCAACGTTGATTGATGAATTTTGTGACATTTCGTTATGTAGGATGAATGTTGAAGGAGCTAACGAGAGGTTAGTAATTCATTTTGAGTATGAAGGGTTTTATCACAAGATCCCAACTGATGAACAGTTACGATGGGTTTTGGAAAAGAATAGTTTATAAAATAATGTTCTATAAAAGTTTGCAAACTGTGAAATACAATGACATGTTGATCGCATCACCAGGAAGATTAATAAGGATAAAGCTTTAAAGAAGAAAAGATTCAATTATGTCTCGATGATTGTAGGACCAAAGAGGCCTTCATACATCTTAGATGATGAATATGTTATTGGCTATTTGTTGGAAGTTGATAAGGTTGATGCAGAAATGTCTTACATGTAGACATCACCGATGAAATTCAAGAAAATAGAAATGATAGTTTTCGTACATTTTTTTTAAATGTCATGTTGAGAAAGAACATGTTGAAAATGAACAATATGTTGAAACTGGAAATGAAGTGGAAAATGAAGGATGTGTTGAAGTTAGGAATGGAGAACTTGGTGAACTCTGAAATGAATTTGAAAATGAAAAACGTATTGAAGTTGGAAATAGAGAACTTGTTGAACCTAAAAATGAAGTTGATAATGAAAAACATGTTGAAACCCAAAATGAAGTGGGCCTTGATAATTTAATGGTTATTGGTTCTTTAAGTTTTCATTGGGACGATGATTTAGATATTAATATGGGTCAAGAATTTACATGCAAAAACAACATTACGTTATTGCTTAAAAAGGCTGCATGCATTGAATTCTTCAAATTTAACGTAGTGAAGTCAAAGAAGATATCGTTTTCCACAACATGCAAACAACACGATTCTGGTTGCAAATGGTCTTTACGTGTGGCCAAGTGTAGTCTATTATATGTTTTCTTAGTGAGGGTACACAACAAGACTCATACATGCTTCTCGAGTGAGATGAATAGTAATTTTGGCACATCGAAAATGGTTCAATCCCTTTTGAAGGAACGATTCTTGGGACAACTAGATATACCAAGTCCAAGAAATATAAGAATGATGGTGCATGGATGTTTTGGTGTTGAAGTATCATATGTATGATGTACGCAGTAGTCTAGTAATTAGTTTTGAAATGCTTCTATGTTATTTGCACATGCCAAAGAAAATGAATGAGGGATCAGTGACACATCTTGAATTACACAACAATAGAATATTCAAGTATTTATTTGTTGTGTTGGAGCTTGTATTCAGAGTTTTAGAGCATTAAGAAAGGTAATTGTCATGGATGGAACTTTCTTGAAGAATGCGTATGGTGGAGTCTTGATAATTTTTACCAATATTTAGTTGCTTTTCGATTAGTTGACTTCGAGAATCATGCTAGTTGGACATGGTTTATGATGAAGCTTCAAGAGATAATACTGGATGGTCTTAGTTTTGTTTTCGTCTTGGATAGGAAGAAGAGTAGTGTCAATGCGATAGATGAGGTATACAAGAACGCTAAACATGGGTTTTGCGTTTGAAATTTATTGAAAAATGTGAAATGAAAGTTTACCATGGTAGAAAAACTGATAGAGAATCCATAGCAGAGAATTTTAGTCAATATGCTAAGACATATTCGGCGGCTTGGTTTCACGAGCTATATGATGAATTCAAGACTAAGTACCTTCAAACTGCTATCTATGTCTAGGATTGCGTTGAACTAGAAAAATGAAAAAGATGTTATTTTCGTAGGGATGGTACAACACTGATACTACCAATAAAGCTTAATCTATCAATTCGGTATTTGAAGACGCAAGGAAGTACTCATTGTTGCCAACGTTGGATACAATAATGTTAATACTAGCAGAGTGGTTCAATAAGTATAGATAAGATTCTGTCTATGGCTCAAGTTCATAGAAGCTGACACCTTTGTAGGAAAGATATTACACACACGATTCATGAAGTCGACAAGCTGTAGGTACATGAAAAAACGACTTTACACCCGAATTCAATATCATAGGTCATGATGGAAAAACTTATTTGTGGATTTGAGAAGTCGAACATGTACTTGTAGAGCATTTGATATTGATAAATATCTATGTGTCCATGCTCTTGTCGCTGTCAAAGGATGTTTTGATTATACATAAATCCACGATTTATGTTCAAAGTTTTATTTGAAAGAACAATGGGCATTGGCATATGAAAAGATGATTAATATTTTTCCCAGTCAGTTCTATTAGATCGTTTCGAATGAAATACGAGAATTGAGAGCTCTTCCTCTAGAAAAAGAATCAGATGCAAGAAGAATATTCATGTAACTCAGAGATATTTTGTTGGAGAACCACAATGAAAAGGACGTAGAGGCGTTCGTCAATGGTTGTTTAAGTGTTGTTAAAGTTTAAGTATTGTTTTCATATAACTATTCTTAACATTTATGTATTTTTTGTACAATTATTGTTAACATTTAAGTATTGTTTTTGTACAAGTATTGTTAACATTTAAGTATTGTTTTTGTACAAGTATTGCTAACATTTAAGTATTGTATCGTATAACATTTAAGTATTGCTAAGTACAAGCACATTGTACCACAACGTGTGTGTACAAGATTCGTGCTAAGTACTAGCACATTATACCAAAATGAATATGTTCAACGTTCATGCTAAGTACTAGCACGTTGTACCACATTATATACAACGTTTAATGTAAATAATAGCTTGTTATACCATAACGTGTGTATACAACGTGTATGATAAATACTAGCATAAACATTATACCACAAGTTTTTTGCAACATTTGTGCTAATTACTAGCACAAATGTTTTACCAAATGTTGTGTGCTAATTACTAGCACGAATGTTTTACCACACGTTGTGTACAATATGCTAGTACTTAGCACATATGTTGTAACACAACATGTGTGCTAAGTTCTAGCATGAACGTTGTACCACACATTGCGTACAACGTGCTAGTATTTAGCACACACGTTGTACCACAATATGTGTGTATAATATTCGTACTAAGTATTAACACGTTGTACAAATGAAAAAAAATACAAATGAATTCCTTTATTTTAAAATCCATAATATATTAAAAATTTACAAATGAATTCCTTTATTATTACAAATGGAAAAAAGAAGAAGAAAATTTACAAGTAGAAATAAAAAATTACAAATTTATAATTACAAAACCATGCAATTAAGAAATAAGTCACATGAAAGTTTGATTCAGAGGTTGGAGACATTGTCATTACAGAGTTTATGAAGTGGCCTCTAAATAACTCATGTTCGATGAATTTTATGTACAATGATATACAATCGTTTCTCCTATTACAAAACAAAACATATCAATAAAATATTAAAATATATAATATCGGAAACTAAAAATTTAAAACTTACACATTAACTTTATTTTACGTCACATATTCCATGTATCGTTATTTCCACGAATTATCCTTTATGTGAGCAAACCGTGGTATAATTGATTTTTTCAGGATTTGGGGAAACCAATGGACATAAGGCTTCATATTTTTGTCCATCTACTCGTTGTTGTAGATTTTTTGAAAGATCGAATAGAAGGAACTCCTCGACTTCTAACAACACATTCACACCAATCCAATGAATCGATTCATTGTTTATAGGGCTTCAGGAGTTTATGATGAATTATGCCACATCTACGTAGATCCACCATTTTGCATATAATTTGGGATACAAATCGAGCAAATCTAAAAGGCTGAAAAAATCTTGAGAGAATACTTTATTGGTGATGAATGCTCTCAGCTTCATAAGGGGTAATTTGGATTGCTAATTCCTCAGCATCGATAGGCCATCTTCAATATGTTGTAGATGGTTGATAACACGTAGTGTGTATCAGTTTTAGGCTAGACATTTGCATCATTTTCGCATAGATTATATAGCACGAGTTACAAATCCGACACGAACATTCTTTATATACTCCCTTTTTGTTGATTTTCAGTTTTAAGGCGACAAGGCCTAACCGAGCTTTAGAATACAAATTCTTGGATTTAACCACACATATTGGAAGCTACAAATCACTCGGAGAAAATTCAGGCCATGGAACCAAAGGAAACACCGATCATAGGCCTCGACAGAAGTTCCAGCTCGCCAAGGGCCGAATGTTTACCCACTCGTGCTATGTGGGAAACACGAACCCGGGCGCGCTCTAATCTTAGCCCGCTCGGGCTGAAGTTCCAGAAAAATTCACACGACTCGGGCCGGAAGAGAACCCAATCGGGTAGGTCAATCACATCGACCCTGCTCGGGCGGATTCTTTAACCCACTCGGGTTGGTTGATACCCGATTGGGTAGAGCACCTAACCCGTGCGGGCTGCCTTTCTCGCAACAACCTGTTTTAAGTGTTTGAATGAGCAAAAGAGAGGGGGAGATCAATTCCAGCAACGGAGAGCGATGGCTAGGGTCAGGAAAGGACTGAAATTCATCAGGAAAAACTCAGGAGAAGCTGGAGAAAGAGAGAAAAATCAATCCGGACTTCAGTAACAAGATAGGGAAGATCGAGGAATCGTATTTCTTATTCTTTATCATGTCTAGGGTTAACTTCTCTTGTTTCATAGTAGAAACCATGAGTGCGTAGATTTCCAGCTATGGGTTAGGGATATCGGATTTGTAATGGTTGTTTGAATTATGCGTTAATGCTTAGATTTATCGAAACTTTTTTGATATTCGGTTTTACAATCAACATCGTAAACGTTTTATACTAGTGTTTCCCGCTCTGTAATCTAGGAATTTGTGTTTAGCTGGTAGGTTAAATTATGAATCCAGAACAGTTGATTGTAGATTAAGTTTGATTAATGAGAATCTAACCGGTCGATTAATCGACTTAGGAATTAGGATTGCGCGCTTAACGCTACCGTAACCACGAGTTAATCGCTGCATGAAGGTAGGGTGGCACGTAATTTTGGTTAGGAGGTTTAGGTTCGGCAAAAACATTCCTTATTTCAGAGCATGAATTCCTCGTTGTCAAGATAGTCCGATAGGTTTATGATCATTTGTTTGTTACATCCTTAGAAATCCCGATAACCCGAAACCCATAGTGTTCTTAATTATCAAGCCTTCCACGTTTCCTCTATCGTTGTAATCATTCCATTTAGTGTCTTAGAAGTTCATATCACACCATCATCAATTCAACCCATCTTAGTTTAGTTGTATTCTTAGCTTAGGTTGCATTAGTCCCCAGAGTTCGACCCTTTTATTACACCGACCCGTACTCTTGCGGTAAGTGGATATTAGGCATTTGTATAGCTTGATATTTCCCACATCAAGTTTTTGGCGCCATTATAGGGGACTAATTACGGCCTAGATTAGGAATTAGCTAGAATAAGATTCAGCCCTTTCCAGAGTCTTAGTCATTTTCAGCATTTTCTTTTCTTTTCCATTTATCGAGTCATTTCTATCTACATCAGATCTGCACTTTGGTTGTTCGTTTATTGTTGTGCAGGTATCATTGTATGAGAAGCTCCACGCAAAAGCTATTCATATACGATCCTGAGGTTGAAAGAACGATACGAAACTTGCGCAAAAAGAGGAGAATTAGACTTGTAGATTCTGAATCCGAAGTAGATAAAGAGAGCATCCCAGAGACACACGGTTCCGAAGAGGAAGGAACTGACAGCGAAAGCCCTAGCGCAAGCAGCGAAGAAAGTCGCACCGATAAGCACGAAATGGCTGCTGCTAGAAAACCAAGTTGAGCTACAACCCGCTTTCATCCAGATGCTCAACAACTCCGCTTTCAATGGAATGGAGAATGAGGATCCAAATTCACACCTCACGGACTTCAAGATGCTCTGCAGCACCAATAAAGTTGGCAGGAGTCACTCGGGAAGATCTATACTTATCCGCATTCCCATTCTCGCTCAAGGATGCAGCCCAGCATTGGTTGTTCAACTTGCCTACTGCGTCTATTACTTCGTGGGATGACTTAGAGCAGCGATTCATGCAGCAATTCTTCCCAGACCACAGGACGCTGCTCGGCAAGAATCGAATAAATTCATTCCTTCACGAAAGAGGTGAGAGTCTACATGATGCATGGGAGCGCGTCAAGAATTATCAACGCATATGTCCGCATCATGGAATGGAAAAGAGATACCTCATCACGAGCTTCATGCAAGGTCTCCATGAGACCACATGCTTCATGATTGTAGCAGCGGGTGGTGGTTCCCTCAGCAACCTCACTTCCCAACAACTCGAGAATTTGATCGAGAACATGGCAAGGGAGGGAGGCAAGAAGGTCAGAGACTAAACCGTGATTTCTCATCCAAAGCGGCGGTAAAAGAATTAGGTATTGCCAACCCAGACTTAACAGATCTAAAGCAACAAGTTGGGGAGATATACAGGATGATGGCAGGTCTTCATGTCGATCGACAAGATGCATCCATCGGTCAAGGAATCGAGGAAGTCAATTACGTCAACAATCAGGCCTACTAGCACAACTACATCAAGAGCCATCCCAACCTCTCCTAGTGCAATACAAGTAATGTGGCGAACCCACATGATTTTCAGCCGTGGATGATGGCAAGAAACCAAAACCAAGGTTTACAGCCGAGAGGGAGTGGCCAAGACTACAACTATCAGCCTCGTGCACAACCTTTAGGTGACTCCGAAATTCTCTCTATGCTCCAATCGATAATGCAAGAACAAAAAAATCAAGGTTATGCGCTTGGAGGAATTAAGGCTGAACAGGATGACATGAGGAAGAGAATGGACGGTTTCCAGACACACTTAAAGCTCCTAAAAATGCAAGTGGCACAGCTAGCCCAAGGGTCTAGCCGACAGCCCGAACAGCTCCCCGAGAAATCGGAGACGAACCCCCGGGAGCAAGTCAATGCCATTTTTCTAAGGAGCGGAAATACAGTGGAGCAACCCATGCCTTCCACAGCTGCAAGATGAGAGATTGTAAGCAATACAATTGGACAACCCATCACTCAAGGTGTGGAAGAGAAGAAGACCGAAGAGGAAGAAGAAAGGGAGTTGCCTTACGTAGCACCTGCCCTGAGGGTACCACCCCTACCTTTCTCGCAACGTCAAAGGAAGCATAACGATGATGCTCAATTCGCCCAATTCGTGGAACTCCTAAGGAAGCTGCAAGTCACCATCCCATTCTACGACGCGCTCATGAAAATCCCATCCAATGCCAAATTCCTCAAGGACATTATAATGAGGAAGAGAATCGTAGACAATGGGGTAGTGATGGTCACCAAATCGCTCATACAACCACCTACCATGGCCAAAAAGATGCCCAATCCAGGTAACTTTGTCATCCCTTGTAAGATCTACAATTATGAGATTGAGCATGCACTAATCGATATCGGAGCGAGTGTAAGCTTGCTACCATTTTCACTTGTTAAAAAACTCAATCGAGTAGGAGATCTACAACCAACACGCATGATGATCACCTTGGCCGATCAATCCGTATGGAGTCTCGTGAGCCTATTTTAGTCACCCCAAGATGTCAATGCATGCACACAACTCAGGGAGAACTTAAATACTCCGCAGATGAGAAACAGCCTGCGTGTGCCCATACCTCAACCCGCGCGTGCTACACCAGAATCGGAAGACCCGCACGGGCTTTATCACGACCTGACTCGGGTAGCACTCTCGGGGATAAATGGCGCAATTCGTAACCCGAGCGGGGCGGTTGATGAGCCCGCTCGGGCAGGCCTCATGGACAAGAATCTGCGCAGGCTTTATCACGACCCTACTCGGGCACACCTCTCGGGGTTAAATGACGCAGTTCAGAGCCCGCGTGGGACGAAGCATGAGCCCGCTCGGGCAGTTCACATGAGCATGAATCCGTATGGGTTAACTAAGACCCCAACGCGGGCTGCGGTTTTTCGGCCTTACACCTTGTTTCCCACACCTTCGATGGCCCGCACACACACTTATCCCACCTGGAACACCGAGGAAACACTCAAGCAAAATCGAGTCCGACAGAGATACCATTGAGTCGTAGGATTGGATGAGAAAAATGGAGATTCGTTAATGGAAAACGCTCAAAATTTCAAGCCATGCTATGCTAGTCAAGTAGAAGACGGAAGAGGCGTACCTCCTCTTTCCGACATCACACATGTCTGAAAACGGTAGGGTCAAGCTAAAGACCATAAACAAGCGCTTCTCGGGAGGCAATCCGAGCTTCGTATCCTTTTTTTCCTTTCTATTTTATTTCTACTCTCGAACTCTTTGTAGGACATGGACATTTTTTTAGGACTTTAGTGGCCTTCATGATTATTGTTGTATGTTTTCCTCGTAATTTTTTTTTCAGATTGTAGCACAGCCCGGTCGGGTTGACGAAACGACCCGCGCGTGTTACATGCAGCCCGATCGGGCTGATAAAAAGAACCCACACGGGCTGAGTTGGTTTACAGAGATAAGTTGATATTTCAAGTTACCCGAGACATAACCCTAACAAATCAAACTTCCTTTCCCCGAGCATGCAGCAACTCCACACAAATTCTCACCGCCGATCAATCCTCACTTTCGACCAACGAGTACCCGCCTAGACCCTTCACTGTAGAACGCGAGATCAGATACTCGAAATCTCTCTCCCTTTTCTCTCGCAAATTCTCCCTAAAACCTTCAATTTCTTCTCTTAATCCAAATATTTTCGTGAACTAATCTATGTTTTTGACTGATTTGGACTAGATTTAGGCATGCTTAGAAGGATTTAGGGTGATATTTTCGATTTGAAGCACGAAATCAGATTCCAGATCGCGATCTCGCGACCAGCCCGCTCGGATAAGGGTTAGGACCCAGGCGGGCAACCAGGTTCAAGCCCCGATCGGGCACTGACTCGACCCGGATCGGGCGAAACTACTGGAACCACAGCGAATTTTTTCTAGAAACGCAGCCCGAGCGGGTCACACCCTCTACCTGCGCGGGCTGCCTGCAAATAGCGACTAATTGTTCATTTTTCTTTGATTGTTTTGCAGATGACTCCAAATTTCTTCCAGAGCTCAAAGAAACGACGAGCAGACGCCTATGATCAGGAGCAGGGATGGCGAGAAAAGCCGGACGCTATCACGGAGTTAACCCCATACATGCCCATCACAATGTCCCACCAACAGTACAACTACCAGACAACAACCTTTCTATCCGGTCACAAGTCAAAATTCAACGAACTGTTGCCGCACATTCAGCCATCCCGCTTCCTATCCACGGAAGCCATGAGTGTTCTCCGCATCGAAGAGCACATCAAGAACATGTTCGGCAAAATGGAGTGGAACGGATTTCGGGAGACAAGGGAGCACACATACCGCAAACTCACCGTAGAGTTATTCGCATCATACACAGCCTTTTTGCTCGAGTCAAGAGACCCGGATAAGGTATTTATGGAGTTCCGTCTGCTGGGATAGAACTATCGGATTACCGCACAACAGTTTGCTGCTGTGTTAGACGTCCCGCACTGCGCCTTCACCAAGCTGCCCGAACTTAACAAGAATCGTCAAGCGCATTTCTGGAATTGGATAGCGTATGGGGATTATTCAACGAAGTCCAAGGCCTGCCACATACGCCATCCCGTCATCAGGTACTTCCATTATTTTTTAGTCTCCTCGATCTTTGGCAAAGGAGTACAAGGTGGAGTAAACCACACGGAGCTAGGGTACCTAAGGTATGCGGTCCACATAGACGTTGATGGTGACGAATGGGATATGCTAGATATCGACTTGGCATCATTGATTATGCGACACTTTTATGACATCACCACCAAGAAGTGCAGCACGGATACGAAGATAATTTGTGGTGGAGTAGTTACGATGATAGCGCGGAGAGTTGGTATCAACCTTGGCATCCTGACGGAGGGCAAGATTGATGAGGTGCCCGAGCTCAACCTCCAAAACCTTCACAACCGACGGGCAATATCAAATGATCAACATAGGATCATTTGGAGCTACAAGGATGAGCAAGGTCGAACCTTGGAGGTCGACCTGGACGAGATTCAGATGCCCGGACTAGACGAGGAGGGCATACGCTTTAGGATCGATCCCACCATCGGGTGCCTTAGTCCGCGATTAGATGAGGCAGATCCAGCTCTAGCAGCTGCACCAGGACCATCGATGTCTCGACAACGCAGCGGACGTGCCCCACATCCTCATACCCGCCCCGACTACCGTGGACACCGTTCTGACTTCCCTTCTATGGAAGGTGTTTATGATGCTCTTAGGTACATTGCGCAGGAGAGCCGATATCAGACATTCATGGCGGAGAAGCGATACGACCTCGAGGCAGCAAGGTACGACATCGAGGCGGCGAGGTATGCGGAACAACAGCAATTCCACGAGCAGTCCATCCAGCATACATACTATATCGCGAAGTCCTTTCGACGATTCCAGCAGTTGAGTATGCAACATTACTCGGAGCCATACTAGCTGATTCCACAGGACTACCACACCGGCGTCATTCCCTACCGTCCACACATCCCGTACGAGGTACAGTCGTTCTATTTCCCACCTGGGGAAGGGACCTCCGCGGAGCCAGCAGACCCTCAGACCACCTTCGGTGGAGAGGAAGAGGATTAGACCACTATTTTCCTTTTTCATTTTCTTCTTCCTTTTTCTATTTTTTTTGCTTTATGGACCTATCTTCTTTATTTTATTTTTGTTTTGTTTTCGAGTTTATGTACGCTCTATCAGACATAATGATGTATTACTTTCTTCTCTATTTTGCGTTGCATGAATCTTATCCCAGGCTCTTCACAATAATACCCGCAATAGAAAAGGAGAGTATAACATCTGGATGTATTACCAACTCGAGAAAGCAAAATACGCCAGGTGTACCCGTTCTCATTTTTTTTATCTTCTCTCGAGTTTTGGCATGCGGGTCCCTCTTATAGATTTCGAACACCGGGACTGTGTTCCGTTCAGGTCTAGGGGGTACTCTTTTGAGTGATATGATTTTTTTAAGTGACATAATTGCGATTAGGATTAGAATTAGGAATAAGCAGATGGATACCTAGTACGAATTTTTGAGCTTTGGTCATTATTGTGCGACTTTGTCGAATCGTGAACAATAGTCTAGGTTTGCTAAGAAAGTCTTTTGGATACCGATTAGTCTAGTAGTTGTGCTTGAAACCATGATCTATAGTTGCATTTCACCTCCTAGGTTTCAGTACCAAGTATCCATATCTCTATGTATACCATTTATCCCTTGCTTTGTTTGATATATTTTACCGTTCATTGATCATTAGATTCCTCACGCTTATACTCCGTTGTCACCTTGGATAAGTTTCTAACTATTTCAGATTTACATTGAGATGAGTACATCGAGATCGATGGTTCAAGTCTAAGTTATGGGTTGAGGCGCTATTCTACGTCCTAAGGGTTAGAATTGATGCGTAATATTTGGTAAAAAAATGTTCTTCAATGACGCACCTCTTCACTCCGCTAAGGTTACAAGACCTTATGAGTTTGCCATAGGTAGCCTGGGTCTAAGTAGAAAGCCATCCCTCTTCGATTTCGACATCCTAGAAACCAAGCGCGGATCTATATAAAAAAAAGAGAAAACAAAAGAGAATAAGAAAAGGAATACAAGTCTAATGATATCTCAAGCTTAGGGGAATTGGTATGAAGATCGCTTGGACGTTGTTTAGGGGTATGAAATAAACTTAGGTTATTGGTAGTATTGTATGGCATGTGACTTTCGGTTGAAAGAAGTCTGAACTAGGTACGCTTAGGCTTGCGTTCATGTGATGCGTTGTTTTGCATGATGGCTAATCCTTCGAATTTTTTCGTGCTAGTGTCCATTGTTGTTTACCTCCTCTTGTACTCGACTCTAGGTTTTGCTCAAGGACGAGCAAAGGTTTAAGTCTGGGGGAGTTTGATAACACGTAGTGTGTATCAGTTTTAGGCTAGACATTTGCATCATTTTGGCATAGATTATATAGCACGAGTTACAAATCCGACACGAACGTTCTTTATATACTCCCTTTTTGTTGATTTTCAGGTTTTAAGGCGACAAGGCCTAACCAAGCTTTAGAATGCAAATTCATTGATTCAACCGCACATATTGGAAGCTACAAATCACTCGTAGCAAATTCAGGCCATGGAACCAAAGGAAACACCGATCATAGGCCTCGACAGAAGTTCCAGCTCGCCAAGGGCTGAATGTTTACCCACTTGTGCTGTGTGAGAAACACAATCCCGGGCGCGCTCTAATCTTAGCCCGCTTGGGCTGAAGTTCAGCAGAAGTTCCAGAAAAATTCACACGAGTCAGGCCGGAAGAGAACCCGATCGGGTAGGTCAATAACATCGACCCTGCTCGGGCGGATTCCTTAACCCGCTCGGGTTGGTTGATACCCAATCGGGTAGAGCACCTAGCCCGTGCGTGCCGCCTTTCTCGAAAAAACCTGTTTTAAGTGTTTGAACGGGCCAAAGAGAGAGGGGGAGATCAATTACAGCAACGGAGGGCGATGACTAGGGTCAGGAAAGGACTGAAATTCATCAGGAAAAACTCAGGAGAAGTTGGAAAAGGAGAGAAACATCAATTCGGACTTCGGTAACAAGATAGGGAAGATAGAGGAATCATATTTCTTATTCTTTATCATGTCAAGGGTTAACTTCTCTTGTTTCACAGTAGAAACCATGAGTGAGTAGATTTCCAGCAATGGGTTAGGGATATCGAATTTGTAATGGATGTTTGAATTATGCGTTAATTCTTAGATTTATCGAAACTTTCTTGATATTCGGTTTTACAATCAACATCGTAAACGTTTTATACTAGTGTTGCCCGCTCAGTAATCTAGGAATTTGTGTTTAGCTAGAAGGCTAAATTATGAATCCAGAATAGTTGATTGTAGATTAAGTTTGATTCATGAGAATCTGACCAGTCGGTTAATCAACTTAGGAATTAGGATTGCGCGCTTAACGCTACAGTAATCACGAGTTAATCGCTGTTGGAAGGTATGGTTGCATGTAATTATGGTTAGGAGCTTTAGGTTCGACAGAATCATTCCTTATTTCAGAGCATGAATTCCCCGTTGTCAAGTAGTTCGATAGGTTTATGATCATTTGTTTGTTACATCCTTGCAAATCCCGATAACCCGAAACCCATAGTGTTCTTAATTATCAAGCCTTCCACGTTTTCTCCATCGCTGTCATCATTAAATTTAGTGTCTTAGAAGTTCATATAACACCATAATCAATTCAACCCATCTTAGTTTAGTCGTATTCTTAGCTTAGGTTGCATTAGTCCCCAGAGTTCGACCCTTTTATTACACTGACCCGTACTCTTGTGGTAAGTGGATATTAGGCATTTGTATAGCTTGATATTTCCCACATCAATGGTGAAAAAGGAAATTAGATTTACGAAGTTGTGACGAGTCAACCAACCTTGTACAACGTGTGATTACCGATGTTGTACAACACGTTGTACAACATGTGACTACCAATGTTGTACTACACGTTGTACAACGCGTAACTACAAGCATTGTACAACGTGTGACTACCAATATTGTAAAATTTGAGGTACAATGTGTGGTACAATGTTAGTTTACTCCACGAGAAAATAAAAAGAGGAAAAAAATCAAAATGTGTGATACAACGTTAGTCTACTCCAAATCTCCTAGTTTGAGTCATGAACACTTAAAAAAACTTCAAACCCCGCTTTTCCCCTATGTGATACGCCTAAACCTTTTAACTTTTGAAAAATTTTACGACACGAACATAGACCTTCATTTCATGCTTCACCAAGTTCATTGGCTGCATGTCACTGGAGATCCCCATTAATAGTAATGAACCTTCCTTTATTGGAGCTTTCTCTCTAGCTTCCCTTGCTAGAGCTTTCTCTAATGGAGCTTTCTTTAAAGCTTTTCATGCTCCAAATTTCTCTACAGTTGGCCTAGGTGGATTTTTCTCTTCAGCTTTCTATTTTTTTTTTGCATTTTCCTCTTCACTAGTACCACATTTATTTTGTTGTTTCTTTGTGGTGTATGACGTCTTCTTGTACTTAGATGACTGCAATACCCTTGGCTTTTACTAGTCTTGATCGAGGCATTCGAGCAACATATCCTCACCCATCTTCTTCATAGTCATCATAAAGATTTAAATCGTCTGATACCTCTTTTTGGACATCCTTTATGATACAATTTTCAATATTCTTGATATGTTCTTCAAAACCGTTGAGAAACACTTCAAAACTGCTCAGACACCCTTTAACACTATTGAGACGATTTTCAAAAATATTGAGACATTCAATAACTTCTTGCATCACCCTCATGACATAGCCTCAAGCAGAGCATCTTCAAATCATGAACGAGTCTATGGGGACATCCTTGATAAAGGAAAAGAATGTATTGGGGGTAAGGCCATTTTTTATGTTGGTGATTCCGAATGAATCGCTTCAGGGTTTCTCACAATGAGATCAATTTTGTAGAGGTGTTAAAAAGAAAATAGGAAAACCTCTACTTGATGTGGACATCCAATCATCAATAATTGCATCAGCTTTGCCTAGCTCAAGATATATCATGTCTATGATCTTGGGTCCATTTGGGTGATGATACTTTTGATGTTCTGAAAGTGAAAAAAAAAGTGTTACACAAATCAGAATCAATGTTGTACACATTGCACCATAATGATCATCTCGTTTTCATACGTATTTCTTGCACGATTTAGGAGACGTTTTTGATACATATGTGATGTTTTACGTATGATTCCGTATCCGTTTTACTTGCTTTCGTGATTTTCATGTTCTTACAGGTTTTTACGCGTATTTGGACTATTTTGGAGCTAAAGGAACATGCACGGAGCTAAGGAGCAACTTGGCGGATCATCACGGGACAAACGGGACGAGATTGAGCATGGAGAAGC
>CM071864.1:15702986-15717786 GCA_036759665.1 Gynandropsis gynandra | reverse complement strand
GCTATTCTACGTCCTAAGGGTTAGAGTGTTGCGTAATCAAGAAAAGAAAAACCGAAAGAAAAGAGAAAAGAATAAAAAAAAAATCAATAACGCACCTCTTCACTCCTCTAAGGTCGCAAAACCTTATGAGTGTGCCATAGGCAGCCTGGGTCTAAGTAAAAAGCCAACCCTCTTCGACTTCGACGTCCTAGGAACAAAGCATGGATCTAAGTACCGAAAAAGAAAAAAATTGCATAAGAACGATAAGAAAAGATTCAAATGATATCAAAAGCTTAAAGAAATCGGTATGGAGATCACTTGGACGTTATCTAGGGTTGTGAAGTAGACTTAGATTTTAGGAAGGATATTCATGGCTCAGTACTTTCGGTAGACATAAGGCTATACTCGGTACGCTTAGGCTCTTATCCATGTGACGCGTTGATTTGAAAAATGACTAACCCTTCGAAATTTTTGAGCTAGTGTCCATCGTTATTAAACTCTTTTTATGCTAGACTTTAGTTTTGTTTGAGGAGAAACAAAGGTTTAGGTCTGGGGGAGTTCACCATTTTCGCATGTATCTTATATAGAGACGTACATTTCCGATATGATTATGCGGTTCACACACCCGTTTTGTTGGTTTTCAGGTTTTTAGGCGACAAGGCCTAAATGAGCATAAAATGACGGATTCCTGATCAAAACCACATGAATTGAAGAAATATCTACTCAGAGCCAAGATCGAGCTTCAGAACCCAAAGGAACACCCGAGCAACGAGCGGAAAAGAGAAATTTCAAGGAGACAAGGGTGCCCGGTCGGGCACCACTATTCATCCCGCTCGGGTAAAACCTACGGGGTTTTATCCGCACACCTTGCACGACCCGGGCACAAAGGCAACGAGATCGGGTAGCCTTACCCGATCGGGCGCAAGAAGTATACCCACTCGGGCATTAATCCTTCCAATTTTCCCCGAGAGTTTGCACGACTCGGGCTGCTCAACCACGCGATCGGGTGACTGCTACCCGATCGGGCACTATGAAGCAACACGACCGGGCAAGCCTCTGCACACCCGGGTAACACCTGTGCCCGAGCGGGCCGTGTAATTCGCAACAACCTAGATCTAACTTTCAAACGAGCGGATTTAAGGAACAAAATAGATCTAGGGCAAAGGGGGCGACGAACAGGGAAAGGAAAGGCTGGAAAAACATCTGGGAAGGCTCGGGAGGCATCGGAGAAGAAGAGAAGCATCAATCCTTGCACCGGTAACTCGATAGGGAAGGTCGAGGCATTGAATTCCTTAGAGTATATCATGTATAGGGTTATGTTATCTTTGTCTTCTATTTTCTCCATGAGTGAGTAGAGTCCCTACTGCGGGTAGGGATATCGGATTTGTATTGTATGAACGATGATTTCCGTTAATGCTTAGTTCTATTAATTTATTCTTGATTTACGATTCTACGCTTAGCATTGTCATTCCTACGCTAGTGCTGACC
Source organism: Gynandropsis gynandra (assembly GCA_036759665.1). Taxonomy (NCBI): domain Eukaryota; kingdom Viridiplantae; phylum Streptophyta; class Magnoliopsida; order Brassicales; family Cleomaceae; genus Gynandropsis; species Gynandropsis gynandra. Next base: position 15,716,319 of record CM071864.1, on the reverse strand, counting down.
GCTCAGCGATATAGGATTTCAGACTTTGCTGGAAGGTTAAAGGATGAATCCGGACCTGTTAAGTTGTAGATTAAGATTGGCTAATGAGAATCTGACCGGTCGGTTAGTCATCTTAGGGTAATGATTGCGTTCGTAATGCTGCCATGGTACGGGTTAATCACTGCTGGAAGGTAGGGTTGCACGTATCCATGGTTAGGGGGTTTAAGCTCGGAAGAATCAACTCCTCACCTAGGGCATGAATTTCCCGTTGTCAAGAATAGTTGATAGATCTATGATTCTTAGTTGTTTCATCTATGCAATTTCCGGTATCCCGTACACCCGTAGTGTTCACCATATCTGACTTTATCCCCAACCTAGTTTCGTTGTCACCATTTAGGTTAGTTTGGGAAATTTAGGAGCACATCCCTCTCTATCCTTTTCCGTCTTAGTTTAGTTTTATTCTTAGTTTAGCTGCTTTAGTCCCTAGAGATCGACCCTAGTACTACACAATCCGTATACTTGCGGTGAAGTGGTCTAGGAATATTTATAACTCGTGTTTACACCACACCAAATATCGTTGGTTGCCGATGGTGTTTCGCATCAAACGAAAACAAGATGGATCTGTGGAACGATTCAAGGCTCGACTTGTTGCAAAGGGGTTTCACCAGGGACCGGGCATCGACTATCTGAGACATTCAGCCCGGTTGTGAAGCCTACCACCATTCGTGTCATCTTGAGTATTGCTGTCTCTCGCGGATGGTCTCTACGACAACTTGATGTCCATAATGCCTTTCTACAAGGCCATCTTTCGGAGGAGGTATACATGTCTCAACCCCCGGGTTTCATTGATCAAACTTAACCTCATCATGTGTACAGACTTCAACGAGCAATCTACGGGCTTAAACAAGCCCCTCGAGCATGGTTGACGATATTGTTGTTACAGGCAATTCCGCATCACGGGTACAACAGTTCATTGATGCCCTAGCCGCACGTTTTTCCATCAAAGACTTGGGCCACCTATCATTCTTTCTCGGGGTAGAAGCAACGCGGACATCTGATGGCCTACTTTTAACTCAACGTAAGTACATCAATGATCTTCTCCACCGCTGTCTCATGCATGAATCAAAGCCGGTTCCCACACCCATGCCGTCCACCTCACGTTTGACACTAGACACCGGTGCTTCCCTCTCCAATCCAACGGAATACCGGTCCATTGTTGGAGGACTACAATACCTCTCTCTCACACAACCGGATGTAAGCTTCGTCGTCAATAAGCTGTCCCAATTCATGCATACTCCCACGAATGTTCATTGGCAAGCCGTTAAAAGAGTCCTACGCTATCTTGCTGGCACGAAGGATCGAGGTATCTTCTTATCCGCGCACAACACCCTCTCCTTACATGCCTTTACCGATGCAGACTTGACTGGAGATTCGCGTGATCTCAAGTCCACCGGAGCATATCTTCTCTTCCTTGGTGCGCATCCTATTTCCTGGTCGTCTAAGAAGCAATCCGGACTCTCCCGTTCGTCTACTAAGGCTGAATACCGATCTATTGCGTCCACAGCCGCAGAAGTCCTCTGGGTCATCGCGTTATTATTTGATCTTGGAATCACCTCATCATCACCACCCACCATCTACTGGGACAACATTGGAGCAACATATCTAAGTGCTAAACCGGTTTTCCACTCTCGCATGAAACACTTGGCTCTCGACTATCTCTTCGTTCGCGGCCTGGTTGAGTCGAACACTCTTCGGGTCACTCATGTTCGAGCCGTTGATTAGCTTGCAGAAATTCTCACGAAGCCTCTTCCGAGACTACGATTCGATGTCTTATGCTCCAAGATTGGACTCACCACGGGTGCTCCATCTTGAGGGGTCGTGTAAAGGATATACATATAAAAAGGGTATAAACGTCATTTTTGTAATTAGATCTAATCTTGTAATTAGGTCTAATGTTCTCTGTTGTACATATAGCCGTTTAAGCTCATTCTAATGAAATTATTCAGAATTCTAATGAAATTATTCAGAATTCAAATTATCACAAAGTAATATAATTCTAACCCGATTTCACCCAATTTAATATAATTCCAAAGTAATATCGAGTTGAAATTATATTAAATTGGGTGAAATCGGGTTGGAATTATATTATTTTGAATGAAATTGAGGTAAATCGAAAATCGGGTTAAATCAGTTTAATGAAGTTTAAAGTGAGTAAAACGGTTAAATCTAGTTGAAATTATATTAAATTGGGTGAAATCGGGTTTGAATTATATTACTTTGGATGAATTTGAGGTAAATCGAAAATCTGGTTAAATTGGTTTAATCAAGTTTAAAGTGAGTAAATCGGTTAAATCGGATTGAAATTCGGTGAAAACTAATAAAATTTGGGTGAAATTAGGTTGGAATTATATTAAATTGGGTGAAATCGGGTTGGAATATATTACTTTGGATGAAATTGAGATAAATCGAAAATCGAGTTAAATCGATTAAAAAATAATAAATCGGATTAAAAGTGAGTAAATCGGTTAAATTGGGTGAAATTAGGTTAAATTTGGGCGATAATCGGGTTAATTTGGGTGAAATTGGGTTAAAATTGGATAAAATCGGGTTAAATTTAGGTGGAAATCGGATTAAATTTGATGAAATCGGGTTAATTTGGTTGAATTTCCGAGCGGGCATGTCTTGAAATGTCGATTCCGCTCCTTTCGCTCGGTGTTTGAGTGCTCACTTCCATCCGTGGCCTTGCACAAGTCGAACCTTGTTACACAACTTCATTTTCGGGGTTAGATTGCCAATATCTCTCGTGTTTCTCCTCATATCTTCATTTCCTACACAAAACACGAAATGTAGATGAAATCCTCGAATAAGCTCGATAAATGAATGAAATCTAATAAATCTAATAAAAACTATACCTAAGAATGACATAAAAACTACTACGGATTACGTGTTATCAGGGCGTGTAAAGGATATACATGTAAAAAGGGTATAAACGTAATTTTTGTAATTAGGTCTAATCTTGTAATTAGGTCTAATGTTCTCTTTTGTACATATAGCCGTTTAGGCTCACTTTAATGAATTATTCAGAATTCAAATTATTAGTAAGCGGCCACTGTTTCATTTTTGTAAGCGGCCATTGCTTCCATTTCTCTTCTTCGGTTTCTAGTTCTTTGAATGCTGACCGTGCATAGCTCATAGGAGAGTGGGCTAGCTTAGTTTTGCTTTATTTACTCGTATTTATATCCCGATATTTTATTTCCTGCAATAACACGAGAAACCGATGAAAGAGAACTAAGTGATGCTTAATGCTCGGTAAACTAACTACGAAAATGAATTAAAATACTACAACAAAATAGACGTTATCAATTATTCTTACAAAAGTGGCACTTAGCCGTTTTGTTCTTCTGCAACTTTAGTATTTTTTTCTTTGTTTGCAGGTCTGATTTCTGGGCTTCACGAGTTGCATTGAAGGTTTGGGCTGCTTGAGTCCACGGGCTTTTCATTCTCCTTTGTGTTTCTGCCTGGGCTTATAGCATACGAGTTTAGTGGGCCTTTGCAAGCCCACGTTATCTTTGGTCTGTAATAATCCGATCTTCCTTCGTGTTTGGTTAAACACTCCACTTTCTCGAATCTTCGGTCAAATTCATCCTAGTTCTGATCTAGTGTTTCCTCTTCTATCTTCGATTCTAGCCAATTACCGAGGGGGATTAAACGTTTCAATCTCCCTCTCAATCCTTCTCGGTACAACACCCAACCTTTCCATCAGATCTTCGAACCTTTTCGTGCTAAGAGCCTTCGTAAAATGTCTGCTCTCGGGTCGGCCCCGGAACAGTGAAGCAAGGTACTTTTCTTCTCTTTCTCTGCTTCTCTAACAATATGCATCTTGATTTCAGTATGTTTAGTGTGTCGGTGATCATCTTGTTTTCGTACACGATTCTCGCATGATTTTAGAGTTGTTTATGACCTTAGTTGCAAGGTTTATGTGTGATTTTGTATTCATTTTACATGTTTATGTGTTTTCATGTTCTTGTAGGTTTTAATGCGTATTCGATTCATTTCGTAGTTAAGAAGCGTACACGGGATGTAATTGGACAATGAAGATCACAACGGATCGAACGAACGAGAAGTGGACAAGTCATGGCCAAGAATGATCAAGTGCACGACCAAACAGCCACTCTCACCTTGTGCACAGTCGAGCTATCATTGCAGCACGGTCGGGCTCCTCTTTGGTGAAGTAGCACGACCGGGCATCCAATCCAGCACGACTGGGCATCCAATCTACCACGGTCGATAATCCTTCTCCTTGGAGCAGCACTGTCGGGCTAAGTGAGGAGCACAGTCGAGCACCTTTGTGGCAATTCATCCCCGAGAGATGTGCACGACCTGGGCACACATCATGCACGGTCGGGCACTCTCTTGGTGAGGGAGCACGTTTGGGTGTCTTATGGTGCACGGTCGGGCAACTCATACAAATTCATCCCCATAGCTTGTGCACGGGTCGGGCGTTCCAAGTGCACGGTCGGGCACCAACAATCAAACACAGCACGGACAGGCATCAAGCACAACACGGTCGGGCTTCATGGCAAAACAACTTGTCTACAATTACGGAAGAAGCATGCCTGACCGGGCATGACATAGAGCATGATCGGGCATGACTATGTAAAACGGCCTACCGACGAATTTGGTGGAAAGGAGTCGGCCAAACTTCAGTTTTAAAATTCATAAAACGTAAAGGAAAGAAAAGAGAAACCATCCACGATCCACCATCCACAATCCACCATCTAGAACACAGTTCACAACCACCATCAATCCATAGAGTTCCCTTGACGGGAGGCACACAAGGAGTTGGAGATTGATTCGGGATCATCGCTCGTTTGATATCTCTATGCTCTTTAATCTACTGTTTTGTTTGTGATGTTTAGACTCATGACCAAGTAGTAGATTTGTTCTAGGAGAATGGATTAGCCCATGGCTATCCTGAAACCGTCTTTGATTCGTTTATGAATGCATTTCGCCGTTTTGTATTATCTATTCTTTGTCTGAGAACTTACTGCCTTGTGTTTACAAATGGCCACATATATGCATGTGTTAGGGATAAGGAGAAGGACTGAAAGGTAAATTCTAATCCTAGAAAATCATGCTTATTGAGAACAGAACTTACTATCTTGTGTTTACGAATGGCCACGTATATGCATGTGTTAGGGATTAGGAGAAGGACTGGAAGGTGAATTCTAATCCTAGAAAATCAGGCTTAGAATAATCGAGACTAGGTCACGAAAGTAGGGTAGTAACGGTTGAGGGTTGTGTCAGGCGAATCATAAATCGTAATAAGGTTTAGGGGTGTCAGCCACGAATGTAGGGGATGACTCAATCTAGCCACGTTCCTATGCCTTGAGAGAGGGTAGGTTCTACATTAGGATCGTTTGCCTTAGATATCTTGATAGGGAATGCACGATTGATAGATCGGAGATAGGTTTTGGAGACTATGCGGCGAAACTGGTTTCCTAGGGCGTTTGTCTCTTTGTTTTGAATTCACTTATCCATTGCATCATCATCATATTTGCATTTCATCATCTTCATTCTTTCGCAGCAAGCTTTGGTTCTACTTTTGATTCTTAGATTGTGTTACATTAGTCCTTGTGTGATCGACACTTAACTACTACACACGTGACGTGCACTTGCGGGTAGTCTTAGGTTAACTTGTTAACTTGACACACATCAAGTTTCTAGCACCGTTTCCGGGGACTAATTGTCAACACGTTTAGGAATTCAGATTTAGAATCATACTTGTTTTTGTTTTTCTTTTCTTTTCGTTTCTGTCTACGAATTCTTTTTTACTTGTCTTTCATAGGTGCATGACCCGATTTCAAGGTAATTCGAATTTGCATCGAATCGACCCTGAGATTGAGAGAACGATTAATAAGCAAAAGAAGGGCAAGGGAGAAGAAAGGGTAGATACAAAAATCCACGAATGATGAACAATCAAAACGATGTATTGGATGGTCACAGACAGCCGCAATTACCAATTGGTAATGCGGCAGCATTACAGCAACCACAGGCTCCTCCACCATGTCGTCTTCGTGATTACGTGGTGCCAAATATGAGCAATGTCCAAACAGCAATAAGGATGCCCGCTTTTCTGAGGGAACAATTTGAGATCAAGCCTGTGATGATCAACATGTTATACCAAAAACAGTTTATGGGTGGCAATCACGAAGACCCTCATTAACATCTACAAGACTTCTTAGAGCTATCAAGCACATTCAAAATTCATGGAGTCTCGCAAGATGCTGCTTTGCTGCGTCCCTTTCCTGGGGGACGAGCAAAGACGTGGCTACAATCTCTTCCCGCTTGTTCTATCACTACATGAGACCAGCTTTGCACGAAATTCCTATCACAGTTCTTCCCTATGAGCAAGATGATTCAAATGCGAGGAGAAATCACTATGTGTAGAAGCCGAGAGGGAGAGACGTTATTTGAGGCATGGGGAAGATTCAAGGACCTTTAGCAAATGTGTCCTCATCACGATCCAGAGCAGTAGTACGTGATTCAAACATTCTACAATGGGATAACATATGAGCATAGAACGACATTAGACAACGCTGCTCAAGGATCATTCATGGACTTAAGCGTTGAAGAGGCATACGAGCTAATCGAAAATCTTGCCATGAACCACACCATGTGGTCTACACCAAGATGTATGTCAAACAAGACACGGGTCTCTACGAAGTGGATCAGAGAAGCGTGATGGGCAATGCGGTGAATGCCATCTATTGTGCAAATTGTGGAGAAACAGATCATATGGCTTACCAATGCACAATGCAAGAAGGCATGGAGAAAGTGAGCTACGCCCAACAGCAAGGCAATATGCAATTTGGGAACACATACAACCCGGATTGGAGGAATCACCCAAATCTCTCGTATCGCACGAACCAACCGATGAAATATTCGGGTTTTCAGCAAAAGCAGCAACCATATCAACAATCGCAGCCATTCCAGCAAGTGCAGCAAGCTCCTCAACATCCTCAAGCTCCTTCATCAAGCCTTGAGGCAGTGATGCTTGAATTCATCAAAGAGCAAAGGCAATATCAACACAACATCAAGGAGCAACAATCACTCTAAACGAAATTCAACGAGGAAATGGGGACTGCGATCAATGAACATAAAACTCAAATGGATTCCTTGAACACACATCAATCGACTTAAGCAAAATTCAATGCGGATATGGGAGCAACAATGAATGAGCTGAAAAATCATATGGACTCCTTGAGCACACATGTGAAGATGTTAGAAAACTCCATTGCGCAGCAGGCTGCATCATCCTCTCGGAATCCCGGGATGCTACCCAGAAAGCCCGATCTTAACCCGAGAGAGCACGTAAACGCCATCACGTTGTGCAGCGAGGATACGATCGAGAATCCGCCTTCAATAGCAAGAGAATGTTGCTGGACATTTGGCGAATAAAAGAGAAGGCAGATTGCAATCATGAAAGGGTATGAGCCTGATTTAGAGAAGCCATATGCTGCTCCACCGACATACGAACCTCTCGTACCATTTCCTAGACGCTTGGTGTGCAGCAAGAATCGAGAGAGCGTAACCAAATTCTTCCATTACCTCAAGCAGCTCGACATCAACATGCCATTCGTGGAAGTGCTCCAAAAGATGCCTAATCGAGCAAATTACCTTAAAGAGGTTCTTTCCAAGGAGAAGCGCATCAAAGAGAGTGACACAGTAGCACTCACCGAGGAATGCAGCGCAATTCTCCTAAACAAGCTGCCACCGAAATTGAAGGACCCCGGAAGCTTCTCCATCCCATGCACCACAGGAGACATTGACATCGACAAAGCTTTGTGCGATTTGGGAGCAACCGTGAGCATAATGCTACATTCGGTTTATAAGCGGGTGAACTTTGGGAATCTCAAACCTACAAAGATGTGTTTACGACTCGCGGATCGTCGGTAAGTTATCCGGTGGGAATTGTAAAAAACATTCCCACCAAGGTAGGTAGTATTTGCATTCCCACTGATTTTGTTGTACTCATATCGAGGAAGATGCTAACGTACCTATTATTCTTGGAAGACCGTTCTTAGCTACTGCAGGTGCGAAGATAGATGTACAACAAGGGAAGATCTCTCTATGTGTCGGTGATGAGAGAATTGAATTCCATTTTTCTAGCCCTAAGGAGTCATGCCAAAGTGTTGATGTGCTGGACAAGTTGGCGGATGACACGTTTAATCGAGTAAGTAATTCCGATCATTTGGAGAGAGGGCTAACGCAAGTTTACAATGCTGCGGGACTTACCAATAAGGGGCCAAGGTCTACACGAAATTCATGAGTGCCATTGAGGCACTACAATACACTCCTCATGAGAAGACACCGCACAAAACGCTGACTGATTTTTCGGTAGAAAAGATGTCTAAGCTTCAGCTTGAACATCTTCCTTCCTCTATTCGGCATGAGACGTGAAAGCCACCAATTCGTCTCAAGAAGCGTAGGAGAGTGAGCCCTTCAACATGTATGCGCTGGATACCTAAGGACGACAGCCGTGAAATGTCCATCAATGATCAAAGAAGGCTGCACCAATTTTTGGAAGAGAAAAGGAGCATCGAAGACAATGCGCAATGAGAAAGGCAACCGAGCAGAAGGATTGCACGATACAAAGACCATACCTCATGACTTTCGGCCAGCTGATCTTGTTTTACTTTGTGATTCTCGTTTTCATTCTTTCACGGGCAGATTACATTCGTATCTAGATAGTCCATTTTAGGTATAGAAAGTCTTCACAAATGGAGAGATAGAACTATGGAGCGATTCAAGCGGAATGCTCACAGCAAATAGGCACCACCTTAAACTACATCAAGCCGCTCCATTGATCGAAAGTGGAAATTCCTTCTCCCTATTCAATCCACCCATCGCGCACACATGAAGCATGGAGACGTCAAGTTCAACGACGTTAAACAAACGCTTTATGGGAGGCAACCCAGCATTTGTTTTCTTTTGTTTCATATTTCTGACTTTGTTAATTTAAAAATCATAAAAAATATAAAATCATAAAAAAAAAGACGAAGAACGACAACCGTGATCTCACCTTCCTACCCTCCATCGGAGCTACACGTCGAGGATGCCGTTCAATTCAAGCCTGGGGGAGTAGCTTACGTTTGTCAGGTGATCTCAATTCATTTTCCTTTGTTTTTTTGTAGTACTTAGATTAGTTTATTTTAAGTTAGAGTCATCCTAGGCACTTGTCCGGTGCCACGTTTTGAGATTAAACTTGAACCTAGGATGATTAAGTAGTTGGCCTTTCCGTGATATATTGCATTGAGATGGACCTTGAACCTCGGATGCTTAAGAAGTTGGCATTTTCCGTGATATCTTGCATGTTAGAGCTTATTAGATTGTTGAGGAACGAGTGGGTCAAAACTCTTTGGGAATCCTAGTGTTACTTATGGGAAGTTTAGATGAGTTTGCTAAGTTAGTTTCTTATTCATTCTCTCTATCCAAGTGATTATACTTCATATTGACGATACTTTATTTCTTTTTTACGAGGATTATTTGATCGCATGAATTGAGCTTGTTTTGTAGAAAATAAGAGCACACACTAACACTCCGTTATCGATAGAAGTAATACCTCCAAGCATGATCTAAACTCAATATGAGTGCATCGACCTTGATACATTTTCGATGGTTAGGGTCTAAGTGGTGGGTTGGCGATCATCTTTTTCTACGTCCTAAGAGCAAGGTGCATAAAAAACGACATCTACTCCGCTACACTCTTCAATGAGGTGCAAGCGTATACCGTTATCGGTAGCTTGGGTCTCAGTAGAAGTTGAATCCCTTCAAATCTGACGTTCTAGAAGCCTAGTTTGTTCGCAAAATTAGAATAAAGAAAAAATGGAATGAAAAAATAAAGAAGCTCCAGAATAAAACAAATATCCTCTTTGATTATGTGATTAGAATTTGTTTGAAGTCTCCTTTCGTAGAGAGAGTTTCGGTTTCTCACTTAGCTCGTTTTTCGTTCACTTTCTAGGTAACCATGGTCACCTAAGATTATGACCGAAAGTTATTAGACCAAAATTTGCTCTAACTTGTTTGGTTGATCGATTAGGTTTGCTTTAGCGGTATTTCTAGAGGAAAGGTGAATTCTCACATTTTATATCTCCCACGTGTTCCACGTTTCTGTTTGCTTAGGGACAAGCAGACATTCAAGCCAGGGGGATTTTGATCATCTCGTTTTCGTACACAATTCTCACATGTGATTTTGTATCCGTTTTACTTGTTTCCGTGTTTTTATGTTCTTGTAGGTTTTAATGCATATTCGATTCATTTCGGAGTTAAGAAGCTACACGGGATATAATTGGAGAATGAAGGTCACAACGGATCGAACGAAACGAGTAGTGGACAAGTCATGGCCAAGAATGATCAAGTGCACGACCAAATAACAACTCTCACCTTGTGCACAGTCGAGCTACCATTGTAGCACGGTCGGGATCCTCTTTGGTGAAGCAGCACGGCCGGGCATCCAATCCAGCATAGTCAATCATCCTTCTCCTTGGAGCAGCACGATCGGGCACCTTTGTGGCAATTCATCCCCAAGAGATGTGCACGACCCGGGCAGACATCATGCACGGTCGGGCACTTTCTTGGCAAGGGAGCACAGTCGGGTGTCTTATGGTGCACGGTCGGGCAACTCATACAAATTCATTCCCATAGCTTGTGCACGGGTCGGGCGTTCCATGTGCACGATCGGGCACTAACAATCAAACACAGCACGGTCGAGCATCAGGCAAAACACGGTCGGGCTTCATGGCAAAACAACTTGTCTACAATTAGAGAAGAATCATGCCCAACCGAGCATGACATGGAGCACGGCCGGGCATCAAGCACAGCGCGGTCAAGCTAAATGGCAAAACAACTTGTCTACAATTATAAAAGAAGCATGCCCGACCGGGCATGACATGGAGTACGGTCGAGCATGAGTATGTAAAACGGCCAACCGACGAATTTGGTGGAAAGGAGTCAGCCAAACTTCAATTTCAAATTTATAAAACGTAAAGGATAGAAAAGAGAAACCATCCACGATCCACCATCTAGATCACAATTCACAGCCACCATCCATCCATAGAGTCCCCTTGACGGGAGGCACGTAAGGAGTTGGAGATTGATTCGGGATCATCGCTCGTTTGATATCTCTTTGCTCTTTAATCTACTTATTTGTTTGTGATGTTTAGACTCATGAGCGAGTAGTAGATTTGTTCTAGAGAAGAGATTAGCCCATGGCTATCCCGAAACCGTCTTTGATTCGTTTATGAATGCATTTCCCCTTTTCGTATTATCTATTCTTTGTCTGAGATTTTAATGACTTGTGTTTACGAATGGCCACGTATATGCATGTGTTAGGGATTAGGAGAAGGACTGAAAGGTGAATTCTAATCCTAGAAAATCAGGCTTATTGAGAACAAAACTTGATGTATTGTGTTTACGAATGGCCACATATATGCATGTGTTAGGGATTAGGAGAAGGAATGAAAGGTGAATTCTAATCCTAGAAAATTCAGGCTTAGAACAAGCGAGACTAGGTCATGAAAGTGGGGTAGTAACGGTTGAGGGTTGTACCGGGCAAATCATGAATCGTAATGGGGTTTAGTTGGGGTGTCAGCTACGAAAGTAGGGGATGACTCAATCTAGCCATGTTCCTCTGCCTTGAGAGAGGGTAGGTTCTACATTAGGATTGTCCGTCTTAGATATCTTGATAGGGAATGCACGATTAGATAGATCGAAGATAGGTTATGGAGGCTATGCGGTGAAACCGGTTTCCTAGGGCGTTTGTGTCTTTGTTTAGAATTCACTATCCATTGCATCATCTTCATATTTGCATTTCATCATCCTCAATCTTTCGCAGCAAGCTTTGGTTCTACTTTTGATTCTTAGATCGTGTTACATTAATCCTCGTGAGATCGACACCTTAACTACTACACACGTGTCGTGCACTTGCGGGTAGTCTTAGGTTAACTTGTTAACTTGACACACATCACTCAGTGTTGAACGAGATTCTTCCCTATTGCGATGGCCGAATTGTTGTTGCAATAGATGAAAATTCCCTCTTCAAACTCGAATCGCAGTTCTTCGAACATTCTCTTTAGCCATGCAGAGAGATTCGTGGTAGCATACAGAGCAGTGTATTCTGCCTCTCCTGTTGACTGTGCTATCACGGGTTGCTTCAGTGTTTCCCACAAAAAACAAAGCACTTCCTAGTGTAAAACAAAACCTAGTAGTGCTTCGTATGTCTTCCTTGCATCCAACCTAGTCCGAATCCGAGTACCCAAGCAGCTTTGAATATGCCACACGTTTAAACCACAATCCATAGTTCATAGTTCCATTTATATACTTGAAAACTCATTTCGTATCAAACATGTTTGTGTCTTCAGGGTAGCCATATACGTGGACGAGTAGGAGGTGGCAAACATGAAGTCTGGTCGTGTTGCAGCAATGTACAGGAGCCGTCCAACCATGCTTCGATACTGCAGTGGATTGTGATAACACGTAATCCGTTGTAGTTTTTATATCATTCTTAGGTCTAGTTTTGAGTAGATTACTTAGATATCATTCATTTATCGAGTTTATTCGAAGACTTTATCTACATTTCAGGTTTTGCATAGGAAACGAAGACATGAGGAGAAACACGAGAGATTATGGCAATCTGACCCCGAAAACGTAGTTGAGTGACAAGGTTAAACTTGTGCAAGGCCATGGACTGAAAGTGAACACTCAAACACCCAGCGAAAGGGGCGGAAACAACATTTCAAGACATGCCAGCTCGGGCATTGGAAGTGTACACGATCGGGCTAATTGTTGCCAATCACCCCCGTAGCTTTGCACGACTCGGGCACTCAAGGAACACGACCAAGATGGAGTGCCCGCTCGGGTGGAATTGGAGTGCCCGCTCGGGCTAATTGACGTCAAGAAATCACCGTAGGTTTGCACGACTCCGGCTCAAGAATCACACGATCGGGCATGGTGCCTGCTCGGGCTAAAAGGAGAGCACACGGTCGGGCAAGTGGCCTGCACGAGCGGGTAGAGGCTATGCACGCTCGGGCCCTTGAATTTCTCAACTAACTCCTAAGTTTTGGAACGGCCAAATTAAGGGGAAATCAGATCTGAAAAAGGGTTTTTCGAACCAGATTGGATCAGAGAACATTCAGAGACAATAGGGCAGAAGGAAGAAGGAAGAAAAGACGGAAGAACGGATCGGGAGCAAGGAGGATCTATTGAAGACATCGGTTTATGAATAGGGAGTCATCTCATTCTTCATCTATGTCGAATTTAGTATTCTCTTGTGTTTCCTTTGCTGTTTTCATGT
>CM071864.1:15658941-15670279 GCA_036759665.1 Gynandropsis gynandra | reverse complement strand
TCAGTGAGACCGTCCAAAACCCTTGACCATATTCACCTCTAGAACTCTTAGGACGATAGAAGATGCCACAAGCAACCGTGGTTAGTTACTTGATAAGTCGAGTCGAGCAAGTCCCGGACATGGTAGATTTGTGTGAGATAAATCTCTCAATCTCATGAACAATGAGCTAAAGCTCCTTTGATATGCAATTGGTTCAAAAATGACTTGTTTTTTTATTATTCATGCGTGCCTCCTTAAAAAGGAAGAAGGCCAAAAAAAACTTCCCACATTACACTCCTATTCAAAAGTCTAAGATTCTTATTGACCACTAATCTTCCTATATTTTATTTCTACTGACAATGCACGAAATAAGCCCTAAAATATAGGTGTTCTTGGTATAATTTGAATTCAAATTTGAATTTGAATGACACAACTCCAAGACACTTCCTCTTGATGGGTCTTTGTGTAGTCCATGGACTTGTGAGGCTCTAATCCCTTCAAATGATCTTGCTGTCCAATCTCTTGGGCTTCTAAGATGTCTAGAATCTTCTCCTATAGCATCATAGCGTTAGATCTAGTCCAAATCCTCTTTAACATGCTTGGAACCTCGGAATTTGGCTCTAAGTGTGCACTAGAGGTTTAGTCGGAAAGGTTGCCAGAGGGTCGTCAGAAAAGTGACGTTATAGCAGTGATCCAGTACTCATCAGAAAGATCTTTGAGGGCTGGTTTCAATGGTCTTGGTTGCATCGAATTTGGACATCGGGAAGGCCTCCATTTAGGTGTTTTCGTAAAACGCCTCATCATCCAGTTAGGCAGCCCGCGAATATCGGACGCGACCTTTAGTCCGTGAGTCTCGTCAACGGTCCGCATATTCACGTCCTCGTCAGCATCCTGCACTTCCTCGTCAGCATCCCGCAAGTCCTCATCAGTCTCCCATGCGTCCACGTGATTGTCTTGCCCGTACGATCCATCCGTTTCGTTCGTCCATTCGAGGCTTGCATTGTTTGTGCTATCCTCATCATGAGTTTCCGCTTTCGATCGATGGAGCGGCTTGATATAACGTAATATGCTGCCCATTTGCTATGAATGTTCCGCTCTAATCGCTCCATAGTTCTACTTCTCCATGTGTGAAGACTTCTCGTACCTGAAATGGACCAGTCTAACGGGAACGTGATTTGCCCGAGCAAAAATTAAAACAAGAGTCAAGAAAGAGAACAAAATCACCAGGCCGAAAGTCACGAGGTATGGTCTTTCAATCGTTCCATCTTTCAGCGCGATTTTCTTTCTTAATGCACATTGCTGTCATCGCTCCTTTCTTTTCTAAACTTTGGTGCAGCCTCCTTTGATCGTCGATGTAGGGTTCGCGTCTGTCCTCTTTAGGCATCCAGCGCTTACATATTAAAGGACTCACTCTCATACGCTTCTTGAGATGAATGGGTGGCTTTCACGTCTCATGCCAAAGAGAGGAAGGAAGAGGTTCAAGCTGGAGCTTAGACGCATTCTCTACCGCAAAATCAATGAGCGTTTTATGTGGTGTCTTCTCATTTAGAGCATCTTCTCAATGGCATTGTTGAACTTCGTGTAATGCATGGCTTCTCCACTGGTAAATCCTGCAGCATTGGAAACTTGCGTTAGACATCTCTCTGAAGGAACGGAAACACTTACTCGATCAAACTTGTCATTTGCCGACTTGTCCAACACATCAACTCTATAGCATGACCCCTTGGAGCTGGACAAATGGAATTCAATCTTCGCGTCATCAACACGTAGAGATAGCTTCCCTTGTTGTACATCTATCTTCTCACCTGCAGTAGCTAAGAATGGTCTTCCATGTATTATAGGTACATTAGCATCTTTCTCGATATCAAATACAACAAAATCAATGGGAATTGGTGGGAACGTTTTCAATAATTCCCACCGGGTACCTTTCCGTACGATGTCATAGACACATTTTGGTAGGCTTGATATTCCCGAAGTTCACCCGCTTATCGACCGAATGTGGCATTATGCTCACTCTTGCTCCCAAATCACATAGAGCTTTGTTGATGTCAATGTCTCCTATAATGCATGGGATGGAGAAGCTTCCGGGGTCCTTCAACTTTGGGGGCAGCTTGTTTTGGAGGATGGCGCTGCATTCTTCGGTGAGTGCTACTGTCTCACTCTCTTTGATGCGCTTCTCCTTGGAAAGAACCTCCTTGAAGTAGTTTGCTCGATTAGGATCTTTAAAAGAGCGTAGGAAGAGAGGTGCAAAACTAAAATACCGTAGCCTGTGTGGGCTATACACCATGCCCGCACGGGTCCTCTACCCCCGAAAATGTTGACCGTGTCGGGGTTCCACCTAACCCGCTCGGATTCTTGCTCATGTGTTCTGCCCTTATGGGCGCGTCCCAAACCATGTGGGCTTTGAGAAGCATCATTTACCCCCAAGAGACCTGCCCATGGCGGGGCATGATCTACCCTCTGCGGGTTATGCAATATGGGTTCAGCCCGCGCGGGCTCTTGGGTTGGCATGCCCGAGACAATGGTTGTTTCAAGTGTGATCAACTCATCCATGAGTTGTATGCATTCCTCCCGTTGCATGCTGACAATGCTATCTCCACATGATTGATGTTGATAATGTCTATTTTGTTATAGTATTTTAGTTCATCTTCGTAGTTAGTTTACCAAGCATTAAGCATCATTTAGTCCTCTTTCAGTGTTTTCTCGTGTATTTTCAGGAAAGGAAGACATCAAACACAAACACGAGAAAATACAAGCAAATGCCATACACTACCAACCAGAACAACCGAGCACAAAACATAGCACGACCGGACATAGAAGACAACAACCTGCACGGCCGAGCATAACACATAGTTTGACCGAGCGCATGAGGAGAATGGAGTGCCCAACCCATCTCACCCCATCAGCACGACCGGGCGCACAAGGAAGCTTAGGTGCCTGATTGAGCACTATTCCGAGCCTGATCGGGCTCATAAAACAAAAACTAAAATGAACGTGTAGCACGACTCGGGCATAGGAGAAGCCCGACCGTGCTGTATCTTGAGGATGTGCCTGATCGAGCTTACTCTTGTGCCCGGTCGGGCATGTTGAACCTGCATGCGCTGATCAAGAAAAGGAAAGATTCAATCGCTTAAACACTCTAGGAAAATCACGAGAAAGAATGGAAATACTCAGCCAAGGAGGAAAGAGGAAGAAAAGAAATAAAAGAAATAGGAAAGGAGAAGAAATGGGGCAAAGTGAAGGAACTCATTCGGACAAATGCACACACCCGATGCAGTAGAGAGAGAGAGAGTAGAGAGAGAGCAGACCGTAAACAAGGATAGAGATGAGGCGAAGAAGCAGGATTGCGGAGGAGCTGTTGAAGTCATCGGTAATAGAATAGAGAGGGATCTCATTCTTTATCCATGTTTAATATAGTTTTCTATCGTGTTTTGTTTTCTAAGCCCATGTCCGAGTAGATCTACAGCCACAGACTAGAGAGCTTTACATATATGCATTGAAGTTTTGTTCTTAATGCTTGGTTATAATATTTGTTCATTTCAGATTGATTGGTTGTTCATAATGCTTTTATTGTTTTTGGTAGCTTGAATGAATGTTTATAAAATTCTAATTGCATGGGGAGATGAATTGAATTTTGGAACGTAGCAATGATATGAAGTTTCAATTGATGTAGAACCTTGGCCGGTAAGTTAATTAAACTTAAGAATTAGGATAGCAATCTTAATGCATCTAGTAGGTGAGATTATGCAATTGGGAGATTGGTCGTAAGCATGCTAGATAGTGGGTTTAGGCATCGGGAGAGTCATTCCCTAGAATAGAGCTTGAATTCCCCGAATACGTAATGACATCTATAACCATGACCTTGTTAGAAGTTCATTGCATCATCGTGCATCTCTCAAAACCCATGGTATTTAGTTAATTAAATTTAATTCATTGATCAGTTAGTTTAGCTTTATTCAAATTCTACAAACTTATTGATTTTTACCATCCTATACATTAGTTTACTAGGTTTAGAGTTGCATCAATTACGTGTGTTCGACCCTGGTACTATATGATCTCTATTCTTGCGGAAGCGTTAGTCTAGGTAATTATTACTTGAGATTAACCACATCAAGTTTTTGGCGCCGTTGCCGAAGATTTGGTTACGATTTTAGAGTTAGGATACTTTTGGATTAGGACATATTCCTTTCCGGAATCTTATTTTTTTTTCGTGATTTTCGTTTTGTTTTCTTTTTCTTGAGTCTATTTCTTTTACTTTTAGGAGCTCACACGTTTTCTTTTGTGTTTGTCTTTTCTTGTGCAGATTACTAGTGCATAAAAGTGTCGGTAGTGCTGATCTAGTTTATGATCCAGGGATAGATAAAACACTCTGGGATATAAGAAAGAAATAAACAGCGAGTGCAAGTCAACCGATACATGACACAACAGTCACTTTAGATAGAGAGCCGAAGAAGTAACAGAACCAAAATTCGCAGACGAGAGCGAAGATGAACAGATGGGGGAACGTATCAATCAAAACGCCCCACGTTTTTTGCACCACAAATTCCAGCCGCGTTAACCTATGGATCATACATGTCCCTAGGCATACGCAACTCTTGTCTTGCATCACTAGGAGAGACGCTCGCGTTGAACTACAACCGGCATTCATCCAAATGCTCAGTAACGCAGTGTTCAGAGGTAGACCCGCCAAGGATCCGGACCAGCATCTTACTGATTTTAAGATGTTTTGCAGAACTATCAAAACTGAAGAAGGAGTCTCGAACGAGGACATCATGCTTCCTACCTTCCCATTCTCAGTGAAAGATAAAGCGCAAGACTGGTTGTATTCCCAATTAGAAAACTCTATACGATCACGGGGACAACTAAAGGAAAAATATATGACGCAATTCTTCCCTCAGAGTAAAGCTCAGCTCACGAAGAATCAAATCAACCCGTTCGTCCAAGGAGCAGTTGAGAGTTTATGCGAAGCGTGGAAATGTTTCAAAGGCTATCAACACTTTTGCCCACATCACCACATTGATCAGAGCTATCTTATACATGCAAGAACTCATGGATAACACGAGGAATCTGATCAGAGCCGCAGGTGGAGGTTCATTGAGCAACCTCACTTTTCCACTAATCAAGGACTTGATTGATCATATGGCTGATGAGGTAGCAACGCCGCTGGAGAATACAGCCGCAACACTCCAGCAAGGGTAGCTCATGTGAACGACGCGCATGCTCTATATGCCTGTTTAGCCGAGATGACGTCATCCACAATATTTGGAGCAATTAGAGGATCAAGGAGTCCAAGGGTATGAGGAAGTACACTATGTGAGCAACAATCAGCCCTTGGGAAACACGTACAATCCCGGATGGAGAATACACCCAAACTTCTCCTACAAGACTTTCGACGGTGCATTGAATGCGCAAAAACTATCAGCAAAATTTCATCTAGGAGCGATGCAAAGGAATTAGAATTTTCAGCGAAGGACACTGACCCCAACCCAGAATTATCAGCCACGTGCACCCTTTCCTCCGCAACAAGAAGCTAACACCGATATTACGGCTATGCTAGCTCAACTCTTACAAGGACAAAAAGATCAAAACAATGAGCTTAGACGGATGAGAGCAGATCATGGGGATGTAAAGAAAGAAGTTGTGGGGAATGCAAATGCACCTAAAGATCTAGGATACTCAAGTTGCACAACTTGCTGCAAAATCTTCTCAGCCGTAAGGAATGCTACCGGGGAGGCCGGAAGCAAATCCTCGTGAGCAAATCAACACCATTCACTTAATGAGTGGTAAGACGCTGGATCAGCCCACTCATTTGACGTTTGAAAAGAGAGAATCATCTAGTACAGTAGCGGAAACCAGAAGCAATGTTGAAGAGCATAAAAAGTAGGAAGAGGAGCCGAATTATGCAAACCCGAACCGAGGCCTCCCCCTTTATCGTTTCCACAACGCCAATGGAAGCAGAATGATAAGGCTCAACCTGAAAAGTTTGCTGAGATGTTGAAGAAGATGCACATCACCATTCTATTCATTGAAGCGTTGAAGAAGCTGCCTTCATACGCCAAATTCCTCAAAGATGTACTTGCAAACAAGCGAGATGTGGAGACGGAATCCGTCATGGTGCTAACTCAATGCTGCAGTCAAACCTATCCAAAAAGATGCCCGATTCAGTTATATTCATGATCCCTCGTAAAATAGGTGATTATAAATTTCACCATGTACTAATCGATGTGAAAGCAAGTGTGAGCGTGTTACCATTATCATTTTACGAAAAATTGGATCTTAGGGGTATGCTGGATCTTCAACCTACACGAATGGCGCTCACCGTGGCTGATCGAAGTGTTAGGATACCCGAGGGTATGCTGGAAGACGTGTCTTTACAAGTTGGGAAGTTCTTCTTCCCGGTCGATTTCGTCGTCTTAGATATGGAAGAAGACAAGAAAATCCCAATTATTCTCGGTAGGCCGTTTCTTAATATAGAAAAGACGATCATACACTGTGCTGAAGGAAGACTCACGTTTAAATTCAGAGATGAAGAAGTGGAGTTCAATCTGAACGACACACTCAAGCAGCCTTGTATGGTAGATTCGGTATTATACATCGACGTCTTAGAGAAACTAGCCGAGGAAGTTCTTGAAGAGTTGGCCAACATGGATTCTCTTGAGATGACTCTTTTAGAAGCTGAAGAAGGGCTATATAAAGATCCTGACGAAGTGAAACATTACACCAAGCTGCTGGAGAAGGAGAGACAAATGAAATCCCGAATACCGAGCTAGACGCACTCCGAATAGATTTCTGTGCGATCCGAGCATAGCACGTTGTAACCCAAGAAAAATGTGAAATTTCGGACAATCCTTATCAAGGGAGTTCGCAACTCACAAACACATAAGCACGGCTCAAGTGGACATCAATTCAAGTCAAGAAAACGTCATAAATCAGTGCACAAACATCTGCGCGTCCCACACAGATTCCAACGCATTTCGAGCAGCATGCAACGCGAGTTCAACCACTCCTGAGATGCCTAACAGCCACACCAAACGTTCCAAACCTGAATGGACTATTGAGAAAGCACCGAAAGTGGAGTTGAAGCCCTTACCACAAGGGCTGAGGTACGATTTCCTTGTACTCAAATCTACTTATCCCATGATAGTGAATGATAATTTATACGAATGCCAAAAAGAACGATTGTTAGAAGCTCTTAGGAAGTATATGGATGCCATAGGTTATATATTAGAGGATATTAGGGGACTTATTCTAGCCTTTTGCATGCATAGGATTCACTTAGAAGACGACTCTAAGATCTCCATTGAACATCAACATAGATCAAACCCAAACATGATGGAAGTAGTTAAGAAAGAGGTCTTTAAGTTGTTAGACACCAGAATTATATACCGGATAGTGCGTGGGTGATTACTGTACAGGTAGTCCAAAAGAAGGGAGGCATCACCGTTGTCCGAAACACAAACAACAAACTGATTCCGACAAGAATGGTCACGGCTTGGCGCATGTGTATTGACTACCGCAACCTGAACGCTAACACTCGGAAAGATCATTTTCCCTTAGCTTTCATTGATCAAATGCTAGAACGTTTAGCTCTTCACTCCTATTTTTGATTTCTTGATAGTTACTATGGTTTCTTTCAAATACCAGTCCATCCAAACAATCAAGAAAAGATGATGTTCACATGTCCCTTCAGTACATTCTTATATCATCGGATGCCCTTCGGTTTGTGTAATGCACATGCTACCTTTTTGCGGTGCATGGTTTCTCGGTCCATGGACCTTCTTGATGTTTGTCTAACCAATCTGTGTAAAGTGTTAGAGAGGTGCGTAGAAGCGAATCTTGTGCTAAATTGGGAGAAGTGCCACTTCATTGTTCGCAAAGACATCATATTGGGACATAAGTATCAGCAAGGGAATAGAGTTTGATAAGGTAAAAAAGAAGTAATCGAAAAGCTGCCACCTCCTAGAAACGTTAAGGCCATCCATAGTTTCCTAGGACATGCGGGGTTCTGCAGATGTATCATCAAAGATTTCTCGAAGGTATATAAACCCCTCAGCGATCTATGAGGCAAGGATGTACCATTTGAGCTTACAATGTAATGTCACGTTGCATTTGAAAAGTTGAAGAAGGCGTTGGTTTCTCCACCAATAATACAACTACCGAATTGTGAGCTCCCCTTGGACTTCATGTGCGATGCAAGCGATTATGCGGTTGGGGCAGTATTGGGACAACAAAAGGATCGGATGTTGCACGCCATTTTCAATGCAAGTAGAACATTAGACAACGCCAAATGCAACTACTCCACGATCGAGAAGGAGCTACTTGCAATCGTCTCTGCGTTTGAAAAGTTCCGCTCATACCTAGTTGACTCCAAGGTAATAGTATACATGGATCATGCTGGCTTACGTTACCTTCTCACCTAGAAAGATTCAAAGCCGAGGCTCATTACATGCATCCTACTGCTTTAAGAGTTCGATCTTGAAATAAGGGATAGTAAAGGAACCGAGAATGAGGTGGTGATCGTTTCATTTTCAAACGTATTTCTTGCACGATTTTAGAGATGTTTACGATATAGATGCTATCTTTACGTATGATTTTGTATCCGTTTTACTCCTTTTTGTGTTTTCGTGTTTTTATAGATTTTAATGCATATTTGGTTCATTTTGGAGCTAAAGGACGTAAACGGGACATAACACTAACATCTAGGATCATAACGGAGCAAACGGGACGAGTATTTGCGAGGACTAATGATGTGGTTAATCACAATTAATAATTACCTAGACTAACGCTTCCGCAAGAATACGGATCGTATAGTACCAGGGTCGAGCACGAGGAATCGATGCAACTCTAAAGCTAGTAACTGATAAATAGAACGTGTACCAGGGTCGGTTGATTCGCTTCGGACATCATATTGAAGAGCCCACTGATTTGACCTTTTATTTCAGCTAGCTCGGCATATATGGTATGCGTGTCGTTCACATTAGCTACCCTTGCTGGAGTGTTGCGATTGTATTCTCCAGCGGCGTTGCTGCCTTCATCAGCCATACGATCGATTAGGTCTTCGATTTGTGGAAAAGTGAGGTTGCTCAAAGAACCTCCAGCGGCGGCTATGATCAAGATCCTCGTGTTATCCATGAGTCCTTGCAGAAAGTTATATATGAGATAACCCTGATCCATGCCGTGATGTGGGCAAAGGCGTTGGTAGCCTTTGAATCGCTCCTACCCTTCATGTAGACTCTTAGCTGCCCCTTGAACGACATGTTGATCTGGTTCTTGGCAAACTGAGCCTTACTCTGAGGGAAGAATCGCATCATGAACTTCTCCTCTTGCACCTTATCTTTCACTGTGAGTTCGCCGGTTGAGAGTATAACCAGTCTTGCACCTTATCTTTCACTGAGAATGGGAAGGCAGCTAACATGACGTCCTCGTCCGAGATTCCGTCTCCGGTCCTGCTTTTTCTACAGAGCATCTTGAAATCAGTAAGATGCTGGTTCGGATCCTCGGCGGGTCTCCCTCTGAACNTCTCTCCTAGTAATGCATGACAAGAGTTGGGTATGCTTAGGGATCGTGTAAGATCCATAAGTCATCGCTGGTTGCACTGGTGGCACGTTTGGCACGTTCAAGTTTCGACGTTCTGCCATTAGCTCTTCTTCGCTCTTGTCTACAATCTTTTGTTCGATTACTATCTTGGTTTGGAGGTCTAGGTGCACTTGTGTGTTATCGACCGATTGGCTTGCACTAGCTCTCGTTTGTCTCCTTAATTCTCTGAGCGTTCTATCAATATTTGGGTCGTACACTAGATCAGTACTTCCGGTACCTCTCATGCACAGATGAGCTGCACAAGATGAAGAAGCAAAACACAAAAGTCGTGTGAGTTCCAAGAAGTAAACGAATTTGACTCAAAATAAAGAAATCAAAAATACGGAAAAGCAAATAAGACTCCGGAAAGAACTATGTACTAATCCAAAAGTATTCTAACTCTAAAGTCGTAATCAATTCCCCAGCAATGGCGCCAAAAACTTGATGTGGTTAATCTCAAGTAATAATTACCTAGACTAACGCTTCCGCAAGAATACGGATCGTATAGTACTAGGGTCGAACACGAGGAATCGATGCAACTCTAAAGCTAGTAACTAATGAATAGAACGTGTAAAATCAATAGGTGAATGGAATGCGAATGAAGATAAACTAACTAACTAACTATCGGATTAAGACTCAATGAACTAAACACCATAGGTTTCGAGAGATGCACGATGATGCAACGATGTTCTAACAAGATCATGGTTATAGATATCGTTATGTATTCAGGAAATTCAAACTGTTTTCTAGGGAATGACTCTCCCGATGCCTAAACCCACTATCTAGCATGCGTATACCAATCTCCCAAGTGTTTATCTCACCTACTAGACGCATTAAGATCGCTACTTAATTCCTAAGTTCAATCAACCGACCGGCCAAGGTTCTAAATCAATTGAGACCTCATATCATGGCTACGTTCCAAAATCCAACTCATCTCCTAATACAATTAGATTTTTATGATCATTCATTCAAGCTACAACCAAGAATAAAAGCATTACGAACAACCAATCAATCCGAAACAAACAAATATTATAACCAAGCATTAAGAACAAAAGTTCATTACATATCGGCAAAGCTCTCTAACCCATGGCTATGGACCTACTCGGACATGAACTCAACAAAATAAACACAAACGATAACCATATTCAACATGGATAAAGAATGAGATCCCTCCCTATTCTAATACCGATGTCTTCAATAGCTCCCCCGCGCTCCGGCTTCGTCGCTCCGTCCTTCACCCTTGTGTGTGCGTGCTGCTCTCCTCCTTTTTCTCCCTGTGTGCTCTCTCTTGTCTCTTACTTTATGTCTGTATTCGTCCCTCTGAAGCTCTCCCCCTTCGTTACAGCAGCCACCTTACTTTGTTGTTTCTTGAGTAGTTTTCCAAATCTTGATTAAGTTGGCAACGTTTCTATTACTTCCTCCAGCGAAATATGACTTTATTCCTCTTCTCTAAGGGTGTTTTCCTTATTGTATAAGTCCCCCACGAACATCCCCTTGTTTTAAGTCAAATTAACTTATTTGGAGTTACAGGGGACGAACGCGTCCCAAGCGGGCTGGGTCAGTGCCCCGCTTGGGTGCGGCGCGGAAGGTTGCGATGCAAGAATAGGCAGCCCGCTCGGGCTGAGATGCTGCCCGCTCGGGCTGAGCCCCCAAGCGTGGCTTTTCTTGCCCGACTCGTGCAAAATTTGCTGGACAAAATCGCCGTAACATTTGCCCGCTCGGGCTAGGGAGGTACCCACGCGGGTAGTGGCTTTTCCTTGCCGATTCTTGTCCCGTTTGTCCC
>CM071864.1:15632368-15652364 GCA_036759665.1 Gynandropsis gynandra | reverse complement strand
TCCTTCTTCCTTTTGCCCTAGTGTCTCTGAATCTTCCCTTCTGCAATCTGGTTCGAAAACTCCCTTTTTCAGATCTCAAATTCCCTTAATTTGGTCGTTCTAGATTTTAGGAGTTTGTTGAGAATAAAGGACCCGAGCGGGCATTGTCCTCTACCCGCTCGTGCAGGTCACTTGCCCGACCGTGTGCACACAATTGAGCCCGAGCGGGCACCATGCCCGTTCGTGTAGATCATCAGCCCGAGCGGGTACAACCCACGGTGATTTCTTGGCATGAATTAGCCCGATCGTGCACTGCAAATCCACCCGAGCGGGCACCCTATTCTGGTCGTGTTCCTTGAGTGCCCGAGTCGTGCAAAGCTACGGGGTTGTTTGGTATCAAATAGCCCGATCGTGCACTCATTTACCACCCGAGCGGGCACCATTGATTTGTTGTTTCCGTTCCTTTTGCTCGGTGTTTGAGTGCTCACTTCCAATCCATGTCCTTGCACAAGTTGAACCTTGTCCTTCAATTGCGTTTTCAGGGTTAAATTGCCACAATCTCTCGTGTTTCTCCTCATGTCTTCGTTTCCTATGCAAAACACAAAATGTAGATGAAGTCCTCGAATAAACTCGGTAAATGAATGAAATCTAAGCAATCTACTTAAAACTAGACCTAAGAATGATATAAAAACTACAACGGATTACTTGTTATCATACATGTTAGAGAACAATGTACTAGATCGGTTCGCCATGAGATTGCTAAATGGATTGTTATATTAGTATCATAGCAATTCTCATAGTGATTATGGTATATATAATCCTATGACTTGAGATTACCAGAGATCTTAACATAAGCAATTGCATGCTTTGACACTATTAAACGTCACTCGTAAATGGGTGGACAAACAAGATAATGAGTGGGTATGCAATTTGCTTATGTAGTAAGATGTTGGTTGATCGAGATAAGGATTTGTCCCTCCTATATAGCAAGAGTGATGTCACGAGCTCATAGATTTAACTAGATGAGTATGATACGTTCCATGAGTCATGTTCAATCTAGACATCAAGGAAAAAAGGATTAATATACATAAATAACAAGATTGGTAATGTCGAGTCATAAACATTCTCATTTCTTAGGAAATAATGATGTGTTGCTAGACACCGCTCATTATTTGTGATCAACGCAATGAGAACCTATTGGGTCGAACACAAAGACGAATGAAGTTGGACATGTAAATGGGCCAATCCTATTATGAATAGGATTGAGAATAATCAAGTTATTAGGGCCAATTCTAATTGAATTGTGAATTCAATTTTATTGGGCCTAATTCGGCCCATTTGATTGATTGGGCGAAACCCTAAATAGGGTTTTAAGTTAGGATTAAACCGTTTTCCTTATAAATAGAGTGCTTAAGTTATATTCTCTATACACAAAAAGAAAAGGCACTTCGCCCAAAGTAACCTAGAGGCCGGAACCATAATCTAGAAACTAGAATTTCGACTTTGTCCAAAAGGCAGGGGTGATTTGCTGCTGCTCGTGACTCACAAATCTTGGCTTTACGTTACAATACACCAAGGTATGTCCTAAGAAACCCTAATCAGGTCTATCTCGGAATCAGATCTCTCACTAAGGGAAAAACCGAGAAAACTCTGTGTTTCCGCTTTGTGTTCTTTCCTTTCGGTTTCCCTTCAGTTATATCAGAGCTTGGTTTCGGAGACCCTGATTGTCTTTCTGTAATATGCATGTATGATTTGCATGCTAGATATATGACTTGTATGACAAGTTCCGTGATATGCATGTATACTTCGTGTAAATCCGAGCTATGCATGACATGATCTTTGATATGCATGTTGATTTGCTAGATCTTTGATATGCATGATTGATTCGTATAGATCTATGATATGCATGTAAGTTGTTTCGTGCTAGATCTATGATTTGCATGTTGATTTGTATAGATCTGTGATGTGTGAATATTGATTCTGATAGATCTGTTATATGCATGATATGTGAATATGTGGTATACATTATTTTTGAATCTGTGATAGGCATGATTTGTGAATCTGTGATATGCATGAATAATCGGAAAAGTAAGAAATGTGGAAAATCACATAAAATCGATATGATTAATTTTTTATGTTGTTTTTCCACAGAGGGGAAGTGAAAATTTTGAAAAGTTTGAAAATTTTGAAAAATTCGATGATGTTTTTCCATGAATAATCGGGAAAGTAAGAAGATGTAGGCTAGCGGCTGTTAAATCCCTAAGGCAGTATCTATCGCATCTCGTTGAATTGGAATACAATGCAATATCTATCGATTCTCGGTGAATCAGGATATGTGAATGCTCATGATCGAATAAATGTTACCTAAATCAGTTCTGACTAAGGACAAGAGGTTACATAATTATGCGCTCTTATGAGTTGGCTCCCTCTTACCTGGGAACTACTTAGCTAACATTTAAGGTATATCACTCGCATCATAAATAATGGGATCTAACAACAGTATGGCTCCTGATGTTAATTCTTTTCCTAATTATGTTTATGTTTTATGAAATATGTTTGATTGCGGTGAAAATCCCTCGTGTGAATTAGTGAAGTTAAATATTGAATAAACACTCATCAAGACTTAGATCGATGTGTGTAGATTTTCCAAAGTGAATTGCCACATCAATCCTAGTAAGATGTGATCGGATAATTGTGATATTCAATTACTTATCGATTGGGTCGACTTAACTAAGATCTCAATGAGATTGGGACTTAGAGGCATAAATTTGGGTGTCTATTAATGAGATGAATTGGAACAAGGAGTTGTATCAAGAGCGGGCTAGGCAAGAGAGGTTTGAAACCTCTAAGGCTTTATTTAGATTTGTTATGGCATAGGGAACTTCTGTAGTCCGCATGTACTCAAAATGATTGGGTATATTAAGAGCCTTGAGAAAATGGGTTTCACGATGGGCCTAGAGTTGGCCACAGACTTGATTCTGCAATCGTTGCCAGAATCTTATGATCAATTCGTCATGAACTATAACATGAACGATTTTGATAAGTCTCAGGCATAATTGCTGAACATGTTAAGAACTATTGAAATAAACATCAAGAAGTCCAAACCCAAAGCTGTTATGATGGTTCAGAATCACAAGGTCAAGGCCAAAGGCAAGAACAAAAGGGGTAAAAAGCCCAAGTTCAAGTCTGGTAAGGCCTTAAAGCCTAAAGGTGGGGTGGCTAAGGAAGGTGACTGCTTCCACTATGGTAAGACCGGTCATTGGAAAAGGAACTGTTCAATGTATTTGGAAGAACTGAAGACCAAGAAGGGAAGTGAGACTTCTGCTTCATGTATTTATGTTATAGAAGTCAACTTATCTACTTCTACTTCATGGGTATTATATATTGGTTGTGGTTCTCATATTTTTAATAATGTGCAGGAACTGAGAGGAAGTAGATTGTTGAAGAAAGGTGAAGTCGACCTGCGAGTTGGAAATAGAGCAAAAGTTGTTACATTAGCTATAGGGACTTATGTATTGACTTTGCCTACTGGGCTTGTTTTAGAACTTGAGAGTTGCTATTATGTGCCTACCATTACTAAGAATATTATATATATTTCTTGTTTGGACAAGAAGGGTTTTTCATTTATAATAAAAGACAATTGTTGTTCTATTTATTTGAATGATATGGTATATGGTGTTGCAAATTTGATGAATGGCCTTTATGTTATGATCTTTGATATGCCTATCTATAACGTGAATACTAAAAGGATTAGAACTAATAATTCTAATCCAACATATCTCTAAACTCCATAAAGATGGAATATTGGTTTCATTTGATTTTGAATCATTTGAAACATGGAATCTTGTTTAATGGGCAAGATGACGAAAGCCCCTTTTAAGGGACAAAATGAAAAGGCAAGTGGTGTATCAGATCTCATACATTTAGATGTATTGGGACCTTTAACCACACAAGCTAGAGGTGGTTTCTTGTACTTTATTACCTTTACTGATGATTTCAGTAGATATGGATATGTGTATCTGATGAAACACAAATCTGAATCCTTTGAAAAGTTCAAAGAATTCAAGAACGAAGTACGAAACAAACTTGACAAGAATATCAATAAACTTTGATCAGATCGAGGAGGTGAATGTTTAAACCAAAAATTTGTTGAAGAGTGTGGGATTGTCTCACATCTCACTCCACCAGCTACACCATAATGGAGTGGTGTTTCTGAAAGGAGAAATAGAACTCTGTTAGACATGGTTCGGTCGATGATGAATCAAACATTTCTTCCACATTCGTTTTGGGGACCTACATTGGAAACGGCTGCTTTTATATTAAACCGTGTTCCATCTAAGTCAGTTCAAAAGACACCATATGCGATATGGACTGGATAACGTCCTAGTATGTCTTTTATGAAGATATGGGGATGTGAGGTTTATGTTAAACGTCAGAAGTCTAACGCATTCGACCATAAATCACATAAGTGTATTTTCGTGGGGTATCCTAAAAGAACTAAAGGATACTATTTCTACAAACCCCCAAAGCACAAAGTGGTTGTTACCTGCACATGTGTTTTTCTAGAAAGAGAGTTGTTTCTAGAAGAACTAGTGGGAGAATTGTAGAACTTGACGAAATTCAAGAACAAAAAGAAAATACTGCTGACGCTGAGATGGAAGCTGAGCAAACACCACTAGCAGTTATGGAACCGGAACCACAATTAGTTCAGGAACCGAAACCACAATTTGATGCGGAACCTGCTCATGAGACACAAATTGTACATAGGTCTATAAGATCACATCGTGCACCATAGAAATATGGATTTCTGGTGACTCAAGATGGTGATGTAATGCTCATGGATGATGATGAGCCTACGACCTACCAAGGGGCCATAACGCGCCCAGATTCTGAGAAATGGCTTGAGGCCATGAAATATGAGATGGACTCCATGTATACAAACCAAGTATGGGACTTTAGTTGATCTACATGAAGGGGTGAGACCCATAGGTTGTAAATGTATTTTCAAGAAGAAAACTGACATGGATGGTAATGTTCGTACCTATAAAGGGCGTTTGGTAGCAAAAGGTTTAAACAAGTTCATGGTAAAGACTATGACGAAACCTTTTCACCAGTTGCGATGATCAAATCCATAAGGATTTTGCTTGCGATGGCTGCATAACACAATTATGAAATCTGGCAAATGGATTTCAAAACAACTTTCCTTAATGGAACGCTTCTTGAGGATGTGTACATGACACAACCTGAAGGTTTTTTTGATCCAGAAAATGATGAAAAGGTCTGCAAGCTACAACGATCCATTTATGGATTGAAGCAAAATCTCGGAGTTGGAATCTTCGTTTTGATGAAGCAATCAAAGGGTTTGGTTTCATCAAAAATGAAGATGAAACTTGTGTCTACAAGAAGGCTAGTGGGAACACCATAGTTTTTCTTGTGTTATATGTAGATGACATATTAGTCATACGAAACGATATCCCTACACTGAAGTCTATAAATACTTGGTTAGGAAATTGTTTTTCTATGAAGGACTTAGGTGAAGCTACCTATATACTGAGTATAAAGATCTATAGAGATATATCGAGGAAACTGATTGGCCTAAGTCAAAGTACATACATAGACAAAGTGCTAAAACATTTTAGCATGCAAGATTCAAAGAAAAGAACTTTGCCTATGGTAAGTGGCAAGTTTCTCTCTAAACAATAATGTCCTGCGACAAAAGAAGAGAGATAATGCATGAGTTAGATTCCATACGCATGTACGTCATGATATATACACGTCTCGATATATCATATGCCTTAAGTATGACTAGTAGGCATCAAACTGATCCTGGTGAAAGTTACTGGATCGCTGTAAAGAATATTCTTCAGTACTTGAGAAGTACTAAGAATGAATTCCTGGTAATTGGACGTGAAGAAGAGCTCATTATAACGGGTTACACTGAGGCTAGCTTTGAAACCGATAAAGACGATTATTGATCGCAATCTGGTTTTGTGTTTTGCCTGGATGGTGGTGTTGTGAGCTTGAAAAGTTCTAAACAAGCTAAAGTTGTTGATTCCACTACAGAGGCTGAGTACTTAGCTGCATCTGAAGCAGCTAAAGAGGCGGTTTGGATCAAGAAGTTCATATCTGAACTTAGGGTGGTCCTAGCATAGAAGATCCTGTTGAGATCTATTGTGACATCAATGGTGCTATAGCATAGGCTAATGAACCCAGATTGCACCAAACATCCATACACATACTCAGACGCTTCCATCTCATTCGAGAAATCGTGGAGAGATGAGACATTAAGATATGCAGAGTACCAATGGATGACAATTTCACGGACCCTTTGAGGAAGCCTCTGGCACAACATAGGCATGATCGTCATACTAGATCATTAGGTATTTGAAATATACCCAATTGGTCTAATTGGTCTTAGTGCAAGTGGGAGATTGTTGGAGTATGCTCTAGAGACCAATCAATTGGATGATTCTTATTTGAGTAGTTCTGATATATCATGACATTTTTTATAAAATGGCAATCTATTATTACATTTGATTTACTGTCTGCGTATATAAATTTGATGAAATAATATCCTTAGAAATATAATTTAAGATGGTCTTAAAACATCCCTAGCCGAGCATCATTGAGAATAAGGATATCAATTTTGCATTAAAACTAGTATATGTAAATTGATATGAGATATCAATTTAACACATAGGTACATGTTGGAGAACAATGTTCTAGATCGATTGGCCATGAGATTGCTATATGGATTGTTATATGAGTATCATAGCAATTCTCATAGTGATTACAATATATATAATCCTATGACCTGAGATCACTTGGGATTTAACATAAGCAATTGCATGCTTTGACGGTATCAAACGTCACTCCGAAATGGGTGGATAAACAAGATAGTGATTGGGTATGCAATTTGCTTATGTAGTAAGATGTTGGTTGATGGAGATAAGGATTTGTCCCTCCTATATAACGGGAGTGATGTCACAAGCTCACAAATTTAACTAGATAAGTATGACACGTTCCATGACTCATGTTCAATCTAGACATCAAGGACAAAAGGATTAATATACATAATTTTGCGAGATCTGTAATGTCGAGTCACATACATTCTCATTGCTTAGGAAATAATGATGTGTTGCTAGACACCACTCATTTTTTATCAACGTAATGAGAACCTATTAGGTCGTACACAAGGATGAATGGAGTTGGACATGTAAATGGGCCAATCCTATAATGAATATGATTGAGAATAATTTGAGTTACTATTGAATTGTGAATTCAATTTAATTGGGCCTAATTCGGCCCATTTTGATTAATTGGGCGAAACCATAATTAGGGTCTTAAGTTAGGGTCAAAATGTTTCCCTTATAAATAGAGTGCTTAAGCTATGTTCTCTATACACAAATAGAAAAGGCACTTCGCCTAAAGTAACCTAGAGGCCAAAACCCTAATCTAGCAACTAGGATTTTCGACTTTGTCCAGATCTCCTCCGTCCGTATGGATAGCGATAAAGGTAGGGGTGATTCGGTGTTGCTCGTGACTCATAGATTCGGGCTTTACATTACAATACACTAAGGTAAATCCTAAGAAACCCTAATCAGATATGTCCCCGAATCAGACTTCACTAAGGGAAAACCGAGAAAACTCTGTGTTTCCGCTGCATGTTCTTTCATCTCGGTTCCCTTCATTTCCAACAATAATAGGTACTCTAAAGTTCCTATCCAATGTGGTGAAGTGCCCCTCCACTCTGGTCATATGATTAGTAGCACTGCTGTCCACTAGCCATACTTCTTGATTGAAACCTTCTATTGTAATATGAGCAGTAGTAAATAGGGAGTTATCCTCTTCTCGGTTCACATGAGCTTGATTTGTATTAGACTTTTTAACCTTGCAATCCCTAGAAAAATGACCTGGTTTTCTTCAAGTGTAGCACTCCTTCTTTGTTTTAGAGGGTCTAGGAGAGTCTGATCTATCTTGTTTGTTTTAAAGTAACACTGAGCCTCATAGTGGTTGTCCTTCTTACAGTGACCACACCACTTCTTACCCTTTTGCTTGTAGTCACCCTTAGGATAGGGCTTCCTACTAGTTTCTACTTTGTTTGATAGCTTGAACCCCTTAAACTTTGTATTAAATGCTCCCTCTACACTACTACCATGTGTGTTGTCTAATCTTGCTTCTTGCGACTGCAAGGAGATAACTAGTTCACCCATTGTTAGAGTTGTTGGTCCTTAGTCTATTCAATCACTCCAACAAAGGGATCGAACCACTCTCGTAGTGAACATAGAATTTCAGATTTTATGGTGTCTTCCCTAATATCATCACCGTAGGTCTTCATCTCATTTCCAATTCTGTGACTTTGTTAGCAAAGTCATTAATGCTCTATTTGTCTCCTTGTCTTAAGGTGTGTAGTATGTAGCCCTTAACCTTTGTAACTTGATCATTGTTGTCTTAGGATCTCCATTGAACCTTTCCCTTAGTAGATCACACGCATCCTTTGAATTCTCACATGTAAATAAGTGAGCTCGAAAATTTTCATCTGTGACAGCACTGTAAAGTAGTTGTAGTGATGTCTGGTCCTTGGCCTCTAACTCTTCCCTCGTAGCTATAGCATTTTGTTGTTATTAGGGGTTGTAGCAGCCCCCATTATCGGCATGTCTGGTAGTCCCTCTGTCACTACCTTCCAGAATTGTTTTGACCTTAAAGTTTCTTTCATTTTTATAACCCATAGGTTATACTGTTTTCCATCAAACACTGGGACTTGCGGTATTGTCTGCATCTTCTTCTTGGTTAGGTCTAGGGCTCTTCTTCCTCATTGTATTGTTGTGATGATCTTCTGTCCGGTGTTTGTTGTGCTCTGGTGCTTAGTTCTTGGTTGTGATGTTTTCTCCCTTGAATCTTGAGAGCTCCGATACCATTTGTTAGTCTTGTTTCTTGTTCATGAACTTATTTTGAGAGTCTTATGAACATGCCTTCCTCTGTCTTGTAATGGTGCAAACGTAAAATAAAAGAGCAAGATTTGATAAGTTGAATCGTATGTTGCAATAGTGCTGAAAATTTGTTCTAGTTTTGGTATTTTGATAATGGCGAAGATGGCGAAGATGGATACTTTGAAGGTGATACTCCTCACCCTATTCCTCATAGCATATATATAAAAAATGTTCCTACAAAACATGTATAACCTAATTACTATATCTATATCTTTTCTAGCTAATGTAAACTTCAAATAGCCTTAAATTGTTCTTATAAAAGTGGCATTTAGTCGTTTTGTTCTTCTACAACCTCACCATTTTCTTCTTTGTTTGCAGGTCTAGTTCCTGGGTTTCACGGGCTGCACTGAAGGTTTGGGCTGCTGGAGTCCGTGGGTCTTCATTCTTCTTTGCGCTTCTGCTTGGATTGTAGCATTTGAGTTTAATGGGCCTTTTCAAGCCCGCGTTGTTTTCGGTCTGTAGTAATCCGATCTTCCTTCGTGTTATGTCATACACTCCTCTTTCTCGAATCTTCGGTCAACTTCATCATCGACCTTTCATTTCTTATCGAACCCTAGTTCCGATCTAGGGTTTCCTCTTGCGTCTTTGATTCTAGCCAATGACCGAGGGGGATCAAACTTTTCATTACTTTCCCCAACAACCTTTCATTATGGTTGACCACGATCAGATTTTGGGGATTGTTCCCTTCTCTTTCAATCCATATGCAGCGATTCCGCCGATATCCTCGTCCGGATAAACCTAAAATTTTAAGGGAAAGATCAGTCCTCGTTTGTGATTTTTAGGAACTCCAATTTCAGTACATACATGAGGTTCAACTCAATGCAGGCTATTGCACTTAATATGTGTTGATTTTCCCGTTTTGAAAACTCTATCTCTCCACCATCACGCAAAAGCTCTCTCTAGCTTCTCTGTCTCTTCAATGCCTCTAATGGCATTAGACAAGCCGATAAGAAAAAGATAGGTTGTTTACAATAACTTTCTAATGTTTTTATTCACACATCAGGGTTTTAAATACAAAAATGTAAGAAAGATAAAATAATCATTATCATTTAAATTTGATCCACTAAAACATAAGTTGAAAAAGTAGTTCATGTTAAGCTATTAATAGGCAAAAATTATAAAGTAGGAACATTGCATCATTTGGCTAGGTTAATTTTTCTTTTCTCAAGGTTCACCATTGAAAAACTTGATTTGGTCTTTAGCTTCTCATGTCGCATCTTCCAACTGTAGACCCTTTTAGCAAATCGATACATCCTCGATTAACTTGGTACCATTGTTAACCCATATTGATTTTAGTATTTCCTCAACTTTGAGATTAAGCCTTGGATCTTTGTATAGTGGAGGAAGCGTTCCTTCCATTTTCGGTGTTGTTCCTACCTAAGGTTTTAGTAACAGTACATGGAAGAAATGGTGTATTCTTGTACCTTCGGGTAGGTGTAGACAATATGCCACATGGCCAATGTGTTATGCTATCTTCAAGGGTTTGAAGTACCAGTTCGATAGCTGTCGAGACACCCTGTGAAAAACAAGTTGTTGTCGATAAGGTTGTAATCGTAAATAAGACCATGGTGACTTGTGCCTTTAGTT
Source organism: Gynandropsis gynandra (assembly GCA_036759665.1). Lineage (NCBI taxonomy): Eukaryota > Viridiplantae > Streptophyta > Magnoliopsida > Brassicales > Cleomaceae > Gynandropsis > Gynandropsis gynandra. The sequence goes on along the minus strand of CM071864.1, from coordinate 15,641,808 downwards.
CGGCTTGAAGGTCATCCCGCATGGCTAGTTGGATATCGAGTTCATCTACGAGTGTTGCCGTTGTATCATAATGTGGTATATCAAGTGGTGATCTCACATATAATGCTTAGATGGGTGCCTTTGCCGTTGATGATAACATATATTTTGTTTTAGTATTTTCGTCCATTTTTATTGTTAGTTTCATAGCTTATTTAGATTTTATCGAGATTTAAGCATTATTTAGACATCTTCTAGCGTTTTTTCATGTATTTGCAAGAAATTAAGATATCGAACAATAACATGAGCAAATGCCATAAAACTACCTAAATTTCAAAACTGCACGATAGGGCGAATGGAAGAAGGAGAAGACCCCAACCAATCACACCCAACTGCACGACCGTGCGGATGGAAGAAGGAAGTGCCCGACTGAGCACTATGCACAGCCCGATTGGGCTCACCAACCAGACAACACTCTCAAACACACAACATGACCTGGGTGCATGCAAAGCCTGGTCAATCATGTCCTTTAGGAAGCGCCCGACCGAGCCTGCTCCTGTGATTTTGTATCTCAATTGATTTAGAATCTACGCAAGCTTGGTCAATTGGATCTGGGGATTAAGATAGCGTTTGTAACGCATCTAGTGGGTGAGATTACGAAGTCGAAAGATTGGTAGTACGCACGCTAGGTAGTGGACAAGTTTACACTAGTCAGTTCCAATATTAGAGATTGAATTCCTTGAATTCATGATAATATCTAAGACCAATGATCATGTTAGAACTCCATTGCATTATCGTGCATCTCTCGAAACCTGTGGTGTTTAGTTTATTGAGTTTAATCCGTTAATTAGTGAGTTAGTTTATCTTTGTTTGCATTCCAATCACTTATTGATTTTGCACGTCCTATTCATTAGTTAACTAGCTTTATAGTTGCATTGATTCCCTAGTGTTTGATCCTGGTACTATACGATCCGTATTCTTGCAGAAATGTTAGTCTAGGTATTTATTTCTTGAGATTAACCACATAAAGTTTCTGGCGCCGTTACCAGGGAATTGATTACGACTTTAGAGTTAGATACTTTTCAATTAGAACATAGTCTTTTCCGGAATCTTATTAGTTTTTCGTATTTTTTTCTTTTATTTTCTTTCTTTTTTGAGTCTATTTCTTTTTCCTTATGGAGCTCACTAGTGCATGAGAAGCGGTGGAGGCATGTTAGTTTACTATTCTAAAATCGATAAAATGCTTAAAGAATTAAGAAAGAAATCGAAAGCTAGTGCAAGCGGACCAATAAACGACACACTAGCAAACTTAGACAACGAGCCTGAAGAGGTAGTCAAACCAAAACATGCAGACGAGAGTGAAAAAGAACAGATGGCGGAACACATCACCAAAACACACCACATCTTGTTGGGCCACAAATTCTAGCCGCATTAACTTATGGATCCTACATGATTCCTAGGCATACACAACTCGTGTCTTGCATCACTAAAACGGACGCTCGCATCAAATTACAACCAGCATTCATTCGAATGCTTGGCTATGGATCCTACACGATTCCTAGGCATACACAACTCGTGTCTTGCATCACTAAAACGGACGCTCGCATCAAATTACAACCAGCATTCATTCGAATGCTTGGCAACACAGCGTTCAAAGCTAGACCCGTCGAGGATCCAAATCAACATTTTATCGATTTCAAGATGCTTTGCCAAACTACTAGAGTAGGAGAAGGAGTTTCAGATGATGATGTCATGCTCACTGCCTTCCCATTCTTGGTGAAAGATAAGGTGCAAGACTGATTGTATTTCCAATTGTCGAATTCTATACGATCATGGGAACAACTAGAGGAGAAATTCATGACGCGATTCTTCCCTCAAAATAAAGCTCAGCTCGCTAAAAATCAGATTTACACGTTCGTGCAAGGAGTAGCCAAGAGTTTATATGAAGCGTGGGAACGGTTCAAAAGCTTAACACCTTTGCCCACATCATGTCATGGATCAAAGTTACCTTATACACAACTTTTGGCAAGGACTCATGAACAATACGAGGATTTTGATCATAGCCACTGCTGGAGGTTCCTTGAGTAACCTCAAGTTTCTTAAATCGAAGATTTGATTGATCAGATGGCCGACGAAGGAAGCAGTACTGCTGGAGAATACACCCGTAACACAGTAGCAAGGGTGGCTCATCTCATGAGACGCACGCCTTATATGTCGAAATATCTGAAGTTAAAGATCAAGTTGTGGGAATCTACAATATGTTGTCCGAATCACGTTATCCGCATTATTCGGAGTAATCATGGAACCAAGAAGTTCGAGGGTATGAGGAAGTGAACTATGTGGGAAATAATCAGCCCTTATGAAACACGTATAATCCCGGATGGAGAAATCACCCTAACTTGTCCTACGAGAACTTCGACGGTGCATTGAACTCACAACAACAATCAATAGATTTTTAGCCATGAGTAATGTAAAGAAACCAGAACTTTCAGCCAAAAACGCAGCCCCAAAATCAGGATTATCAGTCACGTGCACCCCATCCACAACCAACCCAATCCGAAGCAGCCCCCGACCTCAGCACCATGCTCGCTCGTTTCCTCAATTTCCAACAAGATCAAAGCAACTTGTTGATGGAAGTGAAAGCGGATTAAGAGAGCAACAAGAAGTAGATAGAGGGCTTTCAAACATACCTCTACACTTGGAGACACAAGTTACACAACTAGCACAAGGGGCAGCAGTCCACAAAGAGTTCTACCGGGGGGCCCCGAAGCGAATCCCGTGAGTGCGTCAATGCCATTTATCTAAGGAGTGGTAAGACGGTGAATCAGCTCGCTCCTGTGATCTTTAAAAATGGTGAAGCATCTATCACAGCAGCGAAGAGGACTGGAATCGTTGATAAACACAAGAAGAACCCCGAGGAACAAGAGGAGCCAAAATATGTGAAACCCGAACCGAGGCCTCCTCCTTTGCCATTTCCACAATGTCAACACACGAATATGGTAGACCGAGGAGGAGGAGGAGCCGAAATACGTAAAAACCCGAACCAAGACCGTCTCCTTTGTCGTTTCCCCAATGTCTATGCAAAAAGAACGAGGATGCTCAATTCGCTAAGTTTTCTAAGATGTTTAAGAAGATTCACGTCACCATTCCATTCCATGAAGCGTTGAAGAAGATGCCTTCATACGCTAAGTTCTCGAAAGACGTGCTTGCGAAAAAATGAGATGTGGAGACGAAAACCGTAATGGTAACAAATTTAATGCTATAACCAAATCTACAAAGGAAGATGCTCGATTCAGGTATATTCGTGATCCCTTACAAAATAGGTAATTATGAAATTAACCTTGCACTAATCGATGTCGGAGCAAGCATAAACGTGCTACCATTATCGTTATACGAGAAATTGGATCATAGGGTCAGGATCGATCTTCAACCTACATGAATGGCACTTACCATGGCTGATCGAAGTGTGAGAATCCCCGAGGGCTTGCTGGAAGACGTACCACTACAAGTCGGGAAGTTGTTCATTCCAGGTGATTTTGTCGTATTAGACATGGAGGAAAATGAGAAAATCCTGATCATCTTCGGAAGATCGTTTCTTAACACCGCAAAAAAAATCATATATTGTGCGGAATGAAAGCATAACGTATACAAGGATAGAGACAGGGCGACGAACTCGGAACATAGAGGAGCTGTTGAAGACATCAGTATTAGAATAGGGAGGAATCTCATTCTATATCTATGTTTACGATATATTTCTTTTGCATTTTGTTTTCGAAGTCCATGTCTGAGTAGATCCATACCCACGGGTTAGAGAGCTTTGCCGATACGTAATGAAGTCGTGTGCTTAATGCTAGGTGGTTCTTAATTCTTTAATTCTTGTATGCAACCTGAATAAATTATTTTGGTATTTGATCGTTTTTAGAATGATTGGTTGTTCTTAACGGTTTCGTTCTTGTACGAAACCTGAATGAATGTTTGTAGAAGTCTAAAGAACTACGCCGGAGGATTAGAATTTGGAACTTGGGCATGATTTCTGATCTCAATTAATTTAGAATATACGCAAAGTTGGTCAATTGGATCTAGAGATTAGGATAGCGGTCTTAATGCACCAGTGGGTGAGACTATGCAGTTGGAAGATTGGTAGTATGCACGCGAGGTGATGGACAAGTCTACGCCAGTCAATTCTAATATTAGAGCTTGAATTCCTTGAATTCATGATAATATATAAGACCAATGATCATGTTAGAACTTCATTTTATTATCGCTCATCTCTCGAAATCTGTGGTGTTTAGTTTATTGAGTTTAATCTTTATTTTCATTCCAATCACTTATTGATTTTACACATCCTATTCATTAGTTAACTATAGTTGCATCGGTTCCCTAGTGTTCGACCCTGTTACTACATGATCCGTATTATTGTGGAAACGTTAGTCTAGGTATTTATTACTTGAGATTAACCACATCACATCTTCCAATGGTAGACCCTTTTAGCGAATCAATACTTCCTCGATTAACTTGGTACCATTTTGAACCCATATTGATTCTAGTATTTCCTAATGTTCGAGACTAAGCCTTGCATCTTTGTATAAGGGAGGAAGCGTTCCTTCCATTTTGGTGTTGTTCCTACCTAAGGTTTTAGTAATAGTACATGGAATAAATGGTGTAGTTTTGTACCTTCGGGTAGGTGTAAACACTATGCCACATGGCCAATGTGTTATTCTATCTTAAAGGGTTTGAAGTACCAGTTCGATAGTTTTCGAGACACCCTATGAAAAACCAGTTGTTGTCGGTAAGGTTGAATCATAAATATATAAAATCTCCCACCTCGTAAGTCACGTCTCGCCTTATTGTTTGTCGTCGTGAGTTTTGCCTTTTGTTCGGCTCGAAGGTCATCTCACATGGCTAGTTGGATATCGAGTTCATCTACGATTGTTGCCCTTGTATCATAACGTGGTATATCAGGTGGTGATCTCACATATAATGTTCAGATGGCTGTAATGCTGATTGATGAATAAAATATAGTATTATACGAGTACTCAACCCATGGCAATAACTCATTCCATTACTTTGGTTTTGTGTTACAAAAACATCTCTGCTATTGTTCGATACATCGGTTCATAACCTTAGTTTAACCTTTCATTTGTGGATGATAAGCTAATGACATGCATAGCTTTGTCCACGGTAATTTCTAGAATTCTTGCAAAAAATATCTAATGAACACATTGTCCCGATCACTCACAATTGGTTTCGGCGGGCCAAGGAACTTCACCATATATTCAACGAACTTAGCAGCTACAATCTTTACGGTATAAGGGTTTACGAAGGCAATGAGATGAGCGTACTTATTTGAAAGATCTAGCACCACAATTGTTGTTGTATGACCCTTGGAACATGGTAAGCTTTCTAAAAATTCATTAAAATAACCTCACATATTTGGCAGGGGTTGCAACATTCCTTCTCGATCCAAACAAATCATATTTGGCTCGTTGACAAATTGCATAAACAAATATATAATCTCAAACCATTGATGATGGCCAATAGAAACTTCTGGAAACACGTTTGAAGGTGTGAAGAAGAACGTTAAGTGGAATGTCATGGAATTCATGTAGTAGTTGTGGCACCAATGATGATTGTGCAGGAACCACGACGCGGTTGTTGTAACAGAAAATTTTAATCTTTTATATAGAATGGTTTAGGGTTTTTTAGTTTCCCATTGTGCCACCCTTCATAAGTATGAATCAGTGTTTTCCAATGCGTAGCTCCACAAATGCATTCTTGGTACCAATAAGTCGAGCAATACCGTGGGTTTCGACATTTACGAGAGGGCATATGTGGCTTGGATACATTGATCTAGTTATAAAAAATCTCGTTGTAATAACCAATCAACGTTTCATGCATTTTTATTGCTCGAGTGTCAAAATCCATTGCTCCATTAGATAATGTAAGCTCCATTGAACGATAAGGATAATTAATCGTATGCCCATCAAACATGGCCTCCAAGTACGGACGACAATAACAATAGCTAACATTTCCCTTGCTTATATCGACTAGGACTTCTTCTTCGTGCTCAATCCAAAACTTAAGAATGTGAAAGGTTGTCCACGTTGTGTTAACACAGCTCTGATGACATTTACTGATGTGTTTGCCTAGATTACAAATGGTTCTGCGAAATTAGGCAAAGCTAATGTTGGAGTGGTCGTCATTGCATATTTCAACTTTACAAAAGCCTCTTTAGCTTGTTCATCTGAGTTGAAAGGCGCCTTGTTCAACAAATTGGTTAGTGTTTAGCTATCAACCCATAAGCCTTGAAAAACTTGCGGTAGTACCTCGTTAGAACGAGGAATCCTCTAATGTTTGTCACTTTCGTTGCGCATGACCAATCGAACTTGGATTTTTCAGTTGTTCTACCCTCACCCAATCTTTTGAAAATGATATGCCCGAGGTATTTTAGTTCTTCTTATACGAAAGCACACTTCTTTAGTTTGGCATAAAGTCGATGTTTTTGAAGTATGGAGAAAACTTGTCAGACTTGTTGAAGGTGATCATCCCATGAGGCGCTATAGATGAGAATATCATCGAAGAAGACAAGTATACTCAAAGATGCTCCCTAAAAATTGTGTTCATCAACGCTTGAAATGTTGAAGGGGCATTACACAACCCAAAAGGCATGACCAAATATTTGTAGTTACCATTGTGCATATGAAATGTAATCTTCCTAATGTCTTTGGAACGAACTCGAACTTGATGATATCCTACAGTGAGGTAAAGGTTGGTGAAAAAGCACATTCCATGCAAAACATCGAGTATATCAGCCACCGTTGTATTAAGAAATTGATCTTTAACTATAACCTCATTTAAGGCGTGGTCCATTTAAAATCTCCACAACCTATATTTCTTCTTAACGAGCAGAACCCGAGAAAAAATGGATTTAAACTTGGTTGAATCAATCCTGATTGTAACATCCGATGCACTTGTCGATCGATTTCGTGTTTCAAAAAATAAACATACCGGTAGGATCACACATTAATCGGATTCATCCTTTCCTTCAACATAATATGATGCGATGATATCCCTTTTTGAATGCAAACCACTCGATTCTTACAAAATATTCTTGAAGTCTTTGATCAAAGAATTGAGGCCCATGGGATATTGGGCTTGGTCCTTGTTGAGTCTTTTTTAATGCAAAGAGCAAAGAGATGCCCTCCATATCGCACGATACTTCGCCATGAGGCCCAAATAGCTCATGTTGAACTATTGCTATTTAAAAATTATAACGTGGAACATGACATGATTTGGTCAATGGTTAAATCTTTGATTGATCTTATTATCTCTTTGGACTCAAATTTATCTGTCCATCAACTTATTCGTCATTTCTCTATGTTATTCTTGGTTTCTCTTGGTTTGCTCTGTTTTTATTCATATGCTCTGTTTTTAGTTTCTAATAAAACAAAGCATCTGTTGGCCTCGCATTCCCATTGTCGCTTCCCTGTGAACTCAAAATGTGAAATGATGGTTTGGCTTCCTTGCATTTCCTTTTTCAATCATTGTCTACCGAGTTGACTGAACTAGAATTTGTCAAACTCTCCGACAAGCCATTCATCGATACGCTCAATGCCTGGTTCTTCCAAGCCTTCTTCCTCTCCATTTCTCAATCGTCTTCTTCCTCTCATCATCATCATCGATCTCACACTTTGAAGGGTTGGGAATATAACTCCTACACAATTAAATAAAATAACGGCGAAATTAGGAATTAATGAGCAAAGAATAAAAGTAAAAAGACTTCAGAATTTAACGTGGTTCACCCTACTAATGGGTTACTCCACGGGACAAACTCCAACTTTCTTCCACTATAATAGAATAATAGGTACAACGAGTCTTCTCCGAATATGTACGAACAAATGAGAAAAAAAAAAAATAATAAACTAGTTTTTTCTGAACACTCTTAAAACCTGAATAATTGTTCTCTCAAACTACTTTCTCTTCACAAATTTAATGTGAATTTTGTGATATCTGAAATGAACAAGATTATGATCCTTTTATAGACAAATAAATGCCTACGCATTGGTCAAAAACTGCAATCACCGACAAAATCATATACCTAAATCAAAAGTTATTAGCAACCGTTAAAATCACAATCCAAATAAATTTTTGACCAACTTTTAAACCGACCAAATCTCACCCAAATCACCTTTTACCATATTTCAACCATTTTTTTTGTTTTTTCTTTTTAATTATTTATTTGTGGTTGCCAAGAGAAAATGGAGGGAGATTCGCAGTCGGAGTCCTTCAACAGAGGGAGACTGAGAGACAAAGCGTCGGAGGAGGAGCCGGAGGACGATTTAGAGCTTCTGTGAAGAAATTGCTTCAGAGACGAAGAAGATGATCACGCATTCGAAGGGAGCGAGAGGTCGGAGGATGATCTGGAGCTTTGCTGAAGGAATTGCTTCGGAGACTGAGAGACGAAGCGTCGGGCGATCTGACATCGCTAGATTCATGGCCCTATTTTTCTTTTGCTGTTGATCTCACCGGGAAAACCAGAGTACTCGTTTGCTCCGATCGTCATTTTTTTCCTTAGAGAAAATGAATACAAAATTTCCCGAAAAAATCTTGTTATAATTGGAAGTTTTTCGAAACGGGATCAAATTGGATAAACAAAGAGAAGTGTGATTCAATACTCCATTAAGTCGGAATTTTTCGCCGTCGGTGACAGTTCCGACGAAGACGAAGAAGAGGGAGGTTTACAGAAATCTGACGAAGACGAAGACATGCTGTTTCTTTTAAAAAAATTTGTAAAACTTTTCATTGTACGGTCAGTGTCCCGCGTAGGCTGTGATTGTGCTTCAAGGTCTGTACCGGCTGAAGACCTCTCCGACCGGCGGAATATCAGAAATATCTTTAAAGGCTAAATCACTTCAAAAATACTCTTCTCCAAAATAATTATTAAATCCGAAAAAAAAAACTGAAGAAAAGACAAATTCGCCTTTAACGTTCGAACGTGGAAAAATGGAAGTTCGGCAGTTTTTCGACGTGAAAAACTGCCGAAAACGAGAAAGCCGAACAGTTTTTCGCCGTGAAACCTGTTTAAAAGTTGATAGCAAGAAAGAAATAAGTGATTTCGAACTTGAGAGGGAACGATTTGAAGTTGGCGAACGATTTGAAGTTGGCGAGAAGGAAACTGGCGAAGAGAGCACGAAGAGAGCACGAGTCAATCTTCAATGGGGTCAATAAGTGTAACTAGTTTGATTTCTAGGGTTTTGCAAGCTTTCGAGTCACAAGGGTCAGCGTCAGTGAGTCGGTTAGGTCGCAAGGGTCGCAGGAGTTGCATGAACATCTTCGACTCCGTGAGTCGGTTGAGTAGCAAGGGTCGCAGTAGTTTCATGACCATCTTAGACTCAGTTTATTGATTTGAAACGGGTGAGTGTCAGTGAGTCGGTTAGGTCACAATGGTCGTTTGAGGGGCGTGG
>CM071864.1:15604132-15629680 GCA_036759665.1 Gynandropsis gynandra | reverse complement strand
TCATTCAAGATCTATATTAAAAGGTTCTTTAATGTGGTTAATGCATGCACCTTGGTTAAAACGGAGTTCATTTATTTTTCGTTGAATATGAGTTTATAAATAGAAGAGGAAAAACCGAAAAGCTACAACAATTTGTAGCACCAAATCATCTCTAGTGTATGAAGGTCCAATACACTAGTAGGTAGGAGATGCAAGAAGGTCCAATACACTGGACCTTCTTGGGTCTCCGACCTGTCCAGTGTATTGGACATAAATCATCTCTTGTGTTGTAGCATTAAGGTCACATACAGTGGGATGGTAGGAGACGCAAGAAGGTCCAATACATTGGACCTTCGACCCTTGCCACCCTTGCGACCCATGCGACCCTGCGACCCTTGCGACCCTTGCGATCCATGCGGTCAAAGCTTTTTAATGTGGTCAATACATTCATTCATTCAAGACCTATATTAAAAGGTTCTTTAATGTGGTCAATGCATGCACCTTGGTTAAAACGGAGTCCATTTATTTTTCGTTGAATATGAGTTTATAAATAGAGGAGGAAAAACCGAAAAGCTACAACAATTTGTAGCACCAAATCATCTCTTGTTTCGTCACGAAGGTCACATGGTCGACCCAGGTCTTGGTAATCGTCGGGTGATTTCTCTTTCTCTAGCACACAAATCATCTCTTGTGTTGTATAAAAATGTCGGGTGATTTGTATAAAAACGTTGGGTGATTTCTCTTTCTCTTTCTAATATCGCTTTAATGTCAACGGATCATTTCGTGAAGCTTGTGAAGGAGGAGTATGACAAAACCCGAATAAACTGTGGGTTGATGAGGAAGAAGAAATCAATATTCTTCTTGTTCCTCTTCTGCCAAATAGAGCTACCGTGGAACTCACCATACATGACTCAAAGCCCGAAATGTCAATGGAGCATTTCGTGAAGCTTGTGAAGGAGGAGTATGACAAAACCCGAATAAACTATGGGTTGATGAGGAAGAAGAAATCAATATTCTTCTTGTTCCTATTCTTTCTGGCTTTTTTTTATTCTTCATCTTCATGTTCTTCTTCTTAAACCTCTTTCTGACCTTTGTAACCTTTGAGACCTTATGTAATCAATATTTAAACGTTGAAAATGTCTTATTTTGCATCTATTGTTCGTAAGATTATGAAAGAAGTCGAATCAATATACAATCTTCGAAAATATTATACGGAAAAAGGAAATATAATATCGCATAATATTATACAATCTTCGAAAATATTCCAGATTCAGACTCCTTTCTTGCCACCAATGTGACCCATGCGACCCATGTGACCCTTCCGACCCATGTGACTTGTCCTTTTGCTGTCAGACTCCTGTCTGCCGACCCATGTGACCCTTCCGACCCATGTGACCCTTCCGACCCATGTATATAAGTTAACGTCTACGTCTCTTCCCTTAGTATGCGTATCTAACCCATATTTCTATGAAAAATCTTTTTTACCTTTGTGACCTGCGTGGCGCAGTCACCATTGTCGACGCAGGGCATCGTGCTGTCTATGTGTTACTCAAGGTCTTGGTAATCAGCGGACTCAGGGTCTATGCAGTCACTGACCAGTTGCGGGGGTGAGTTAGGTGACGGTGTTGGGCCACTCTTCAAATGTTCACTGGAAGACCAAATACATGGCAGGAGATGTCGTAGGTGACGGTGTTGGGTCACTCTCTGCTAATGTAATATCTCTCCAGTGAACTCATGCGATCCATGCGACCCATGCGACCCTCAATGAACTATTTCTCCAGTGGAAATAGAATGCGTGCAGAATATTTGATTGACTTTGTAAATGTATTGTTTTGATTTAGAATATTTGTAAATGTATTGTTTTGATTTAGAATATTTGTAAATGTATTGTTTGATTTAGAATCTTTGTAAATGTATTGTTTTGATTGGTTTATCATCCCAAAAACCGTAAATTCGTCGAGTTCGCATCTATTAATCAATATATGCGATCATACGACCCTAATTTGGCATATATGTGACCAAATGACCCATGCCATTATCAATATGCCATTAACAATATATTTGAGTTGTATATGTCTAATTTAGAACCAATATAGATAATAATATAAATAATATCGACATGTGAAGAAAATGTTAAATGTATTGTTTAATCATCCCCCGAGTTCTTAAAACACTACTATCACTTTTGAAACACGGGCATTGGTTATACACAACTCAACTAGGTACACATGGGTCACAATCTGTTTTAACCATTGATTGACGTTGTAAATGTATTGTTTGATTGGTTTTTGTCATTTTATCATCCCAAACCCGTAAATTCGTCGAGTTCGCATCTATTCATCAATATATGCGATCATGCGACCCATGCGACGCATGCGACCCTAATTTGGAATTCATTAGTTTGACGTTGTAAATGTATTGTTTGATTGGATTTTGTCATTTTATCATCTTAAACCCGTAAATTCGCCGAGTTCGCATCTATTCATCAATACATGCGACCATGCGACCCATGCGACCCTAATTTGGAATTCATTAGTTTGACGTTGTAAATGTATTGTTTGATTGGTTTTTGTCATTTTATCATCCCAAACCCGTAAATTCGTCGAGTTCGCATCTATTCATCAATATATGCGATCATGCGACCCATGCGACGCAGCGACCCTAATTTGGAATTCATTAGTTTGACGTTGTAAATGTATTGTTTGATTGGTTTTTGTCATTTTATCATCTCAAACCCGTAAATTCATCGAGTTCGCATCTATTCATCAATATATGCGATCATGCGACCCATGCGACGCATGCGACCCTAATTTGAAATTCATTAGTTTGACGTTGTAAATGTATTGTTTGATTGGTTTTTGTCATTTTATCATCCCAAACCCGTAAATTCGTCGAGTTCGCATCTATTCATCAATATATGCGATCATGCGACCCATGCGACCCATGCGACCCCTGCGACCCTCAGTGAACTATTTCTCCAGTGGAAATAGAATGCGTGCAGAATCTTTGATTGACTTTGTAAATGTATTGTTTTGATTTGGAATCTTTGTAAATGTATTGTTTTGATTTGGAATCTTTGTAAATGTATTGTTTTGATTTGGAATCTTTGTAAATGTATTGTTTTGATTTGGAATCTTTGTAAATGTATTGTTTTGATTTGGAATCTTTGTAAATGTATTGTTTTGATTGGTTTTTGTCATTTTATCATCCCAAACCCGTAAATTCGTCGAGTTCGCATCTATTCATCAATATATGCGATCATGCGACCCATGCGACGCATGCGACCCTAATTTGGAATTCATTAGTTTGACGTTGTAAATGTATTGTTTGATTGGTTTTTGTCATTTTATCATCCCAAACCCGTAAATTCGTCGAGTTCGCATCTACTCATCAATATATGCGATCATGCGACCCATGCGACGCATGCGACCCTAATTTGGAATTCATTAGTTTGACGTTGTAAATGTATTGTTTGATTGGTTTTTGTCATTTTATCATCCCAAACCCGTAAATTCGTCGAGTTCGCATCTATTCATCAATATATGCGATCATGCGACCCTAATTTGGCATATATGCGACCAAGCGACCCATGCCATTATCAATATGCCATTAACAATATATTTGAGTTGTATATGTCTAATTTAGAATCAATATAGATAATAATATAAATAATATCGACATTTGAAGAAAATGTTAAATGTATTGTTTAATCATCCCCCGAGTTCTTAAAACACTACTATCACTTTTGAAACACGGGCATTGGTTATACACAACTCAACTAGGTAAACATGGGTCACAATCTGTTGTAACCGTTGATTGACGTTGTAAATGTATTGTTTTGATTGGTTTTTGTCATTTTATCATCCCAAACCCGTAAATTCGTCGAGTTCGCATCTATTCATCAATATATGCGATCATGCGACCCATGCGACGCATGCGACCCTAATTTGGAATTCATTAGTTTGACGTTGTAAATGTATTGTTTGATTGGTTTTTGTCATTTTATCATCTTAAACCCGTAAATTCGCCGAGTTCGCATCTATTCATCAATACATGCGACCATGCGACCCATGCGACGCATGCGACCCTAATTTGGAATTCATTAGTTTGACGTTGTAAATGTATTGTTTGATTGGTTTTTGTCATTTTATCATCTTAAACCCGTAAATTCGCCGAGTTCGCATCTATTCATCAATACATGCGACCATGCGACCCATGCGACCCATGCGACCCTCATTTGGAATTATTTCATTTTCACCAGAAACAAGGGTCGCAGGGGGACAAGGGTCGCAGGGGGACAAGGGTCGCAGGGGTCCAAGGGTCGCAGAGGAACAAGGGTCGAAGAGGGACAAGGGTCGCAGGGGTCCAAGGGTCGCAGAGGAACAAGGGTCGCAGAGGGACAAGGGTCGCAGGGTCAAACTGGGTCGCTGGGTCGAACTGGGTCGTAAAGTCGCAGGGGTATTTTGGGAATATCAACATTTATACGGGTACTTTTGAAGTTAGAAATTTTTTCTTTTCCGGGAAGGGTATTTTTGAAGTGTTTTAGCCCTACGAGGGTATTTTTGAAGTTACCCCTCTCCGACCTGTGCTGTTTCTCGTTCCGTTTTTTCCGTTATGATCCTCGATGCTAATACTTTATTTCGTGTACGTTCTTTAGCTCCAAAACGAACCAAATATGCATTACAACCTGTAAGAACATGAAAACACGAAAACTGAGTAAAACGGATACAAAATCACACGTAAACATCGCATATATCATCATAAATCTAAAATCATGCAGAAATACGTATGAAAAAGAGACGATCATGAAGCGGGTAACTTTAAAAATATACTTGTTCTGCTATTAGGGTTTTAACCTTACAATTCCTTAAAAAAAGAATTTAACTTCAATTATACTATTATAATATTGATATTCCAAAATTACCTAGTGACTCGTGCGATCCATGCGATCCAAACGATTCATGCGACCCTTGCGACGCATGCGACCCTTGTTATCCATGCGATCCTTGTGACCTATAAGACCCTCGAAAATCAATCGAAATTGTTCGAAATCACTAGAAAATCGTTCAAAAATTGTTGGAAATTGCTCAAAATTGCTGGAAATCGCTCGAAAAATGGCTGAAAATTGCTCTCAACTTCGAAATCGCCTCTTGCTCCTTCGTCTTAATTTTGAAATAGGTTTCGTTTCACTAACAAAAATATTCAAACCATATGTATTTTCTCTAACAAAATATAAGGGCACATATGTCTTTTCTCTATTTTTTTCATCAGGTTTACGGAGATATACGTGAAGTCCTGAAGCTCTACGAGGGTATCCTTGATATTCTCTCGATTGAAGCCCTAATAACATATCAAAGGTATTTTTTGATTTTAACGCATTTAAAAATGTATTTATAGATTTATGTATTTTTGTAATGATTTATTAGATAAATATAAAATTAATATATAAAATTTGTGTATAATTTATAAAAAATAGATAAATAGAATAATTTATTATTGTTATTATTATTATTATTATTATTATTATTATTATTATTGTTGTTGTTGTTATTATTATTATTATTATTATAATAGTTATTTAACTCAAATTTGAATAATAATGAAATATATAATATTTTTTATAACATTTATCAAGTGATAATCCAAAGAAATTGTTAAAATCATATGATTTGTATTTTTGAAATTGTTTGAGATTAGATATTATAAATTTAAATTAGTAAATTATGAATTCTTATAACCAAGATTGATGATTTGTGTTGCACTTTTTTCTTTTAATACATTTTTTAAAGATTTGTATTGACACAAACAATTTTTCATTTGCATATTATTAAGAATAATTTATCTTGTGCGTGAGATATTTGATAGTTTTAAAAGGAAAAAATATGATCAACACGATGATATTTTTTATTGGACAAATTTTTATCTTTAAGAACTTAGATAGAGTCTTTTTTAAAATAATTATTTTAAAACACATGATATTTAAAATATTTTAAAAGTTTGTATCATATCAATTTAGAAAAGACAATATCATAGGAAATATAATGTGAACATTTTTAACTAAATAAAATTGTTTATTTTTTATATATTTAATAGTTGAAATAATATGAAAACAATAGTGTTTGAAATTATTTCACATTTGAATGGCCCTAATGATTATCTTGGTCAGATAAATATAGTAACAACATAAAAAATATATTAGTTGAAATTCAATATCAATTAACTCTAATTAATGTAGGACTTACGTTGATGATGCACTTCATCCAATTGTTCATAGAAATATTCGATAATGTTGATGTGAATGAGACGTCGAACTACATAAGTTATCAAAGATTAGTAAATTTAACATGCATATATAATAAGATAGATAAATATAAGAATTAGTTACCTATTTTCAGTGTTGCCTAGTAGGTATGATATGCCATTACATATTTCATTGTAAATAAAATTTGTTAAGGACGATCTACTGTACCTTCTTCATTTAGATCCAAGATTCTTACTCCATTGGATGAAGTTACTCTTGAAAGAACCACATACAACTAGTGTGGCTGAATACTCTTGGAAAGGTATAATCCAATCTGTTTCAAACATTGTCCTTGATTTTTATTAATCGTCATTGCATACCATAATCAAACTGGAAATTTTCTCTTTAGTAGAGTAACGAAAGATAGGATAATTCTTGGTATGAGAACTTTGTTGCAAATATGGGTCCGTGATAATCTTTGTTTCTAATACTCTTGATGCTAGTTGAGTGATAGCTAATTATGTTCCAATTGCATATAACTAATTGATATTTCTCAACATCATTATTGAGACACCAACCATCAAACAAACAACATGTTTTGGACAATCAGTAAACTCAAGAGAGTTTAGGTATTCATCCAGGTAGAAAGAATATCAATTTGTAGTCGATGCACTATCTATCCCGATAAGATCTGAGCTTAATTATTCCTTAAGTTTACTAGGGAATTATGACAATTAAAAGTTATTAATTTTATCAATGTGCTCAATCTTTGATGTTAGAATTGTTTTCTCAATTAGATATTTACGATTTAGAAAAAAATCAATAAATTATGGATAAATTGCGTCCGCTAGTGTTTGCGTTGGATCTGTTGTGGCTGCCAGCATTAATTTCTTGTCGATTAGGATTTTTCACCATCACAGTACTTAAAATATCTCATACCTTTTGGTGTGCTATTCCATTACCAACATCAAATAGCAATTTCAAGAACTTCATTTCCTGTGGGCATAGATGTTATGTGTTAATGTGTAGACATGACATGATTGACAAAGATATGGTCGATCAATGGTATTTGTCACTTACAAAGAAATATTTTGAAGATTCTAAAGATATGTAGAAAATAATTCCCAAGATATTCAATTATTGTGTCTCCTAACACGACCCCTCAAGATAGAGCACCTGAGGTGACTCCAATCTTGATACAAAAGTCGTGAAAGGGTCTTCTAGGCAGTGGTTTAGTGAGCACATCAGAAAGCTGATAATCGGAGCTAACGTGTGTGACTCGAAGTGTGCCTGATGAGACTTGTTCACGGACGAAGAGGAAGTCCAAAGCAAGATGTTTCATTCGAAAATGGAACTCTGGATTGACACTAAGAAATGTAGCTCCCACATTGTCGCAGTAAATCACAGGAGGAGCAGTCAAGAAGACGCCAATTTTACTGAGAGCCGAGACGAGCCAACTAAGTTTTGCAGATGTGTTGGCTACTGACATGTATTCCGCTTCAGTGGAGGATCGAGAATGGACATATTTTTCTTTGAGGACCAGGATATGTGATGTTTACCAATGAACACAACATAGGCACCCGTGGATTTGAAGTCAAGACGATCTCCAGCCCAATCTGAATCACTATAAGCATGAAGTGAGAGTGGGTTTTGAGTTGAGAGAAAGATACATGCATTTCTTGTGCCCTCCAAGATAATGTAGTACCCTTTCAGCAGGTTGCGAGTGTTCATCTGTTGGTTGATGCATAAATTGCGATAACTTGTTCATAACAAATGAGATATCGGGTCGTGTAAGTGACAAATACTGAAGGCCCCCAACAACTTGTCTGAATGTTGTAGGATCAGAAGCCATAGGTGTGTGGACATGTTTGGTTTCATGTAAATTGTTTCGTGTGAGCAGATGTCCAATATAGTTTTGTTATGTAAGAAGAAGGCCTGAAGTAGTTCTGGTGGCTTCAACCCCTAGAGAGAAAGAGAGATTACCAAGATCTTTTAAAGAGAACTGAGCAGCCAGAGATGTAATGAAGTCTTGGACTCGAGTCCCAGAATTTCCTGTGACAATAATTTAATCCAGGTAGATGAGAACCAGCAGAGTTGTGTCACAACTATGCAGAATAAAGAGAGACGTGTCTGCAAGGGAGTTCTTCAAACCAACAACAAGGAGAAACTTTTTCAATTCCATGTACCAAGCACGGGGTGCTTGTTTTAGACCATATATAGCCTTATGACTTCTACAGACATGATGGGGATGATCTTTGTCGATGAATCCTTGTGGTTGAGACATAAATACCTCTTGAGAGAGATTTCCTTTAAGAAAGGCATTATTAACGTCGCGCTATCGCAAGGGCCAACCTTTGGTTATTGCAAGATTGAGAACAACACGGATGGTGACTGGTCACTGGACTGAAATTGTCATAGAAATCTACCTCGGGGCGCTGATGAAACCCTTTGGCCACAAGGCAAGCCTTAAGTCTTTCAATGGAGCCATCAGGAAGTTGTTTTACACGTAATACCCCATTGCAGCCAACAACATTAGAGGATTCAGAGGAAGGAACAAGTTCCCAAGTGCCATTTTGACAAGAGCATTGAATTCTTCTGTCATAGCAGCTCTCCAGCGAGGGTCTTTAAGAGCTTGACTAGCTGTTACAGGTTCAGTAGTGTTAGCTACAGTTACTGCTACAAGGGATATCTTGAGATTTAGCTTCACTATGTTGTTCTTTGATCTCATTTGCATTGAATGAGCATTGCCTGAGTAGTGTGATGGTATTGATGGAGTAGCAACTTCTGAGAGAAAACATACAACAAGATCAGAAACCATGCATTCTAACACGACCACATTTTCAGCAAAATCAGGTGGAACTACAGTGATGGTTGGTGAGGACTCTGATCACCAGGGCTGAGCAATGGTGGATGGTATGACAAGAGGTAGATGAAATAGGGAGGTTTTGTGGACCAGTGTGCTGGGAGGAGGATCAGTGTCAGAAATAGAGGAAACATGGGAGGACATACCAGGGAAGAATTTAGACAGATTAGTAGTATATGGGAATATATACTCATGGAATTAGACGTGACGAGACGTAAGCATGCGATGTGTGATAGGATCAAAGCATATATAAGCACTTTGAGTAACGGAGTAACCAAGAAAGACAAAGGGACGTGAGCGAGAATCTACTTTGTGAGATGAATAAGGACGAAGCCAAGGAAAACAAAGACAACCAAAGACTCGAACCTTATTGTAATTTGGTGATTCCAGAAACAGACATTCAAAGGGACTACGCATGTTAAGGACTGGTGTGGGGAGTCTATTGATAAGATATATGGCTGTAGTATAGGAAAATGACCAAAAGGTGACAGGTAAAGAGGCGTGCATAAGCAGACTAAACCAGTTTCTACAATGTGTCTGTGATAACGTTTCGAGATACCATTGTGTTGATGAGTGTGAGGAGTAATGTAATGGGAGATTCCACGAGAAGCAAGAAAGGAAGCCATAGCGATGAATTCACCACCATTATTTGTATACAGAGATGTGATTTTGTTGTTGAATTTGCTTTCAACAATAGCTTTGAATTTGGTGAATGTTTCTAAGACTTGAAACTTTCATTTAAGAGGGTAAAGCCACGAGTAGCATGTGTAATGATCGACAAAGAGAACATAATATTTGAAATCATCAATAGAAACAATCGAACATGTCCAATCATCAGAGTAAATGAGCTCAAGAGGTCGAGAAGAAGCGACATTAGATGTCGAAAATGGAAGTTTGTGGCTTTTATTTTGAGAGCAAGAATTGCAGAACAGGGAAATGGAATCCTTACACAACGGTATCCTAAACTGAGAAACAACTCAATATAGAGAGGAGTAGATCTTCTTGTTATGGAAATATGCCTAATATAGCTCACAGAAGATACAAAGAAATATTCTTAAGATTCTGAAGATATGCAGAAAAATATTCCGATGATATTCAATTATTGTGTTTCCTAAAAGTGAACAACTAATGGAACAATAATGTCATTACTCCAATGACCTAACCACCACTTGCATTATCTCAAATTTGATATCACTTCTTTGCAATCAAACACTCGCAAACTTTTTGGAATCATCGTCATCAAATGGCTCTTACTCGGTGAGAGAGCTTTCACTACTTTATGGTCTCGTGATAATAATATCACCAATAATCTGGAAGTCATTACTTTTGTGTGATGGGAGTGACGCGAAATGTCGGATGAATAGGCCTTGCTGCAACGAGTTGCACAAGGTGGGTGGAGCGATTGATCACACGAGAGTTGCGGAAGGGCTCTCGATTCACCGGCCCGTCTTCGAAGGATATTATACACCAACGAAGAACGAACGAACGTTGGATATGACACACCAACGGGTTGTAGGATATTACGCACCAACAAATGATGATTTCACAAAGGAAAATCAAGATAAAATTTCAAATTCAAGATTTTCTAAAACCTTACACCATGACGACCATAATAAGCAAGAAAGGCCATGCAAACACATAAATGTAGCATTAAATGCAAGTCACCATGCAAGGCAACAATTTAATTAGTATAGAAAATAACTAAAACATTAATTAGACAAGTCGTAAGATGTGTCGTTGGGTTGTAAACTTGTCTTGAAGCCCTCGGGTTAATAATTAGGTCGCAGAAAAGTGAGTCGCGGCCTCGTTAAAAACCCGTTGTTGGAAAACCCCTTGGGACAAAACTAACGAAGGGAAAAGAGTACACGCGGGTCACTTTACCTAATTATTAACCGTTGGGAGTTGTGTTTCACGTGTAGTATGATGTGGTTGTTGGAACTTCTTTGTGGACTCGAGCATTTGTCTTGAACTTGAACGACCGTGAGAAATAACGTTGATAGGCTCCTTGAGCTTCCTAGCTTTAGCTCGGGTCACGTGACCTGCTTGTATGATCAAGGCTTCCTACTCTCTAGCCCTAGCACGGGTCATGGGACCAACGTCCTTCTTTCGAGTCGCGTACATCTTCCGTCCTTTTGGTTTAGCTCGGGTCGCCTCTCCTGCGGCACGGGTCTTGTCCTTTGTGATGCGGCTCGCATCATCGGCAACACGGGGCACGTCCTTGGCAACATAGGTCGCATCCTCCTCAACATAGGCCGCGTTCTCCTCAGAATGGGTCGCGTCCTCCTCAGTGTGGGTCGCGTCCTCATCAGCGTGGGTTGCATCCTTATCAGCACGGGTCGTATCCTCCTCAGCACGGGTCGCGTCCTCTTCAGCACGGAGCGCCATTAGTCCGACATAATTGTTGAATGGAGATAAGATTCTTTTTCATCGTAGGCACACACAACACATGATCAAGATGAATATATGAATCATGCGATGAGCTAGGGATAGAGAGAGAACCGATATGGGTGATGGGCAGCGAGGAGCCATCACCGATTACCACTTCTTCACCTCCCTTGTACGGAGAATGAAGCGCCAAATTGTGTAGATCGGACGTGATATGATGAGAGAGTCCTCATCAGCGTGGGTTGCATCCTTATCAGCACGGGTCGTATCCTCCTCAGCACGGGTCGCGTCCTCTTCAGCACGGGTTGCATCTTCCTTATCACGAATCATGTCCTCTTCATTAGCCACGACTTGGGTTGCGTCCTCGACGTTGTTCATGATCATATCATACCCTTCCACTTCAAAAGGATATGTCCTCAAATCTGTTTGATATGTGACAGAAGGAACCAAGTCAGTAACATTAAATTTGAAACTCACATGATGCTTACCTTAAAGGGACCATCGATCCAGGGCATTAACTTTGATTTTCGCTCGTTCGAAAATTGCTCCTTTCGCAAATGAATCGAAACTTGGTCATTGGGCTTGAAAATCATTCGCCTCCGGCCTTGAAAATGCCATAAGTAATGCTACCAAGAGTGCAATACTCTCACAAGCGCGTATAGATCCTTATCATATGTGGCACGGTTGAGGGTTGCGCCCCCAAGCTTCTTGCTGAAATAAACAAATGGTTCCCGTTCCTTGATAACTTCGGTGAGAGGGGCTGCCAAGGTACTAAGGCGCTTTACAAAGCGATGATAGAACTCTGCGAGTCCATGGAAGCTTCGGACTTCCCCGACGGTATTTGGGCTCGGCCAGTCCTAAATGGCTTTAGTTTTGTCCTCTCCACCTTGACTCCATCTGCACTTATGACAAAACCTAGAAACCCAACGTTATCCGTACAATAGGTACACTTCTTAAGGTTAGCTTAGAGTTCTTCTTTCCTAAGTACTTTTAGATCCGATTCTAGGTGTCCAACGTGTGCTTCTAAGTCTTTACTATGGATCATCATATCATCAAAGCAAACCACTACGAGTCTACCTATAAACTCTATAAGAACTTGGTTCATTAGACGCATGAAAGTACTAGGTGCACTTGTCAACCAAAAAGGCATCACTAACGACTCATATAATCCATGCTTAGTTTTAAACGTCGTTTTCCATTCGTCACCTTCCTTCATCCTAATTCGATGATATCCACTTTCAAGATGAATTTTTGAAAATATTCTAATTCCATGCAATTCATATAACATGTCATCTACCCTAGGAATAGGATATCAATACTTCACCGTAATGTTGTTGGTTGCGCGACAATCAACACACATGCGCCAGCTGCTATCTTTCTTTGGCACGAGTAGAACGGGCACATCGCACGGGCTCATGCTTTCTCGGATGGGTCCCTTGGATATGAGTTCCTCCACTTGCCTTTGCAGCTCCTTGGTTTCCACGAGATTGATTTGGTAGGCTGGTCGATTTGGTAACGCGGCTCCGGGAATGAAATCAATTTGATGTTCGATACCGCGTATCGGGGCAAACCTGGTGGGGTTTTCTTCGGGAAAAACATCACCATATTCCTGCAATAAAATATAAATTTCACTTGGCAGCACCGGTGCAAGGTTAGCTAAGCTCGGCAGAGCTTCTTTATAAACAAACAATAATACAAACTGATTCGAGTGAAGAGATTTCTTGACCTCACCCGATCTTGCGTAAAAATTCGATGATTTAAGCTCGTGTGTGCCTTGCTTCTTCAAGTGAATTTGATATTGCAGCACATCCTTAGGCATCAACGGAATAAGGACGATCTTCCTGCCATTATACTCAAAGTAATGCTTATTAGTGAAACCGTCATGTTTTACCTTGCGATCCGATTGCCATGGTCTACCGAGAAGAATGTGGCTCGCCTCCATGGGTAGCACATCGCATAAGATTTCATTTTCGTATTTGCCTATGGCAATAGGCGCGGTCACTTTGCTAGTCACCTTCATCTCGGCATTTTCATTAAGCTATTGAAGCTTATAAGGTCTCGGGTGTTTTTGGACTTTTAATCCAAGCTTTCAGACCATAGTAGCGTTTGCAACATTCGTGAAACTTCCTCCGTCGATGATAACGCTACAAACCTTTCCATGAACAAGGCAGCGGGTGTGGAATGGATTTTCTCGCTGTTCTTGTTCGTCACCCTTAGGTTGCACGCTCACAGAATGTCGTGCCACCAACAACTCTCCTTTGGCCGGTTCCTCCTCACGCGTCTCGTCTGAAAGTTCAACCGCTTCGTCCTCGGATTCAAACCCGCCGTCGTCATGAAGGATCATGACTCTTTTGTTCGTGCACTCGCTGGCGTAGTGTCCTCTCCCCTGACACTTGAAACACTTCACATCCCGAGCCATCCAAGTCGTTGTCTCGGCCTTCCCTTTGTCATGCGGCGCTGCTGGACCTAGGTTTGTTGCATCTCGGCTCGCTGGACTGACCTTGGGCACATCGCGGTTTGCTAGAACCGTGCTGTCCTTCCTTGGATAGCTCGGTTTTCATCCCGTTGGTGGCCATATTTTCCAGCTCCATAGCTCGATCGTGAACTGCTTCGCCACTGGAGTTGTTGCTCGATGAGGATCGCCTTGTGGAGCATCTCTTCAACCTCCACATAGTGTTTCATCTCTAGATGGTATTGGATTTCCAGACTTTGTCATCCAAAGAATCGAGACATTAACGCCTCTCTATCCTCCGAGATGTCAGCCGTCAACATTAGCAACTCCATTTCTTGATAATATTCTTCCACGGAACGGTTTCCTTGGGTGAGCTTCCTTAATCGCTGATGTACTTCTCGGTGGTGATGACTCGGCACGAACCTCTTGCGCATAATGGTTTTCATTTCCAGCCATATTGCTACTGGTTCTTCACCGTTTTGTCGCCTAGAAATCATGAGTTGATCCCACCATCTCAAGGCGTAGTCGTAGAACTTCGTGGCTGCCACCCTAACCTTCTTGGCCTCGGGGTAATATTGACAACTGAATACGAGTTCCACCTTTTTCTCCCACTCGAGGTAGGCATCCGAGTCGGCTTTACCATGGAATGATGGAATTTTCAGCTTGAGACCAGCTAGATCTTCCCTTGGGTTGTCTCGTGACTCACGCCGCCTTCGGTGACTACTTCGGGAGGAGGATGAACTGCCTCGTTCGTAGTAGTCCTCCTCATGCTGGTTCCTTTCTCGTTGTTGGAACGCATGAGTGTCTATCGGTCGGGTTGGATGTTTGGGTCGAAATTCTTGCCAAAACTCCTCCATTTTGTTAGTGATACTTTGCTCCAAACGAGCCGCGAGAGCCTCGATTAATCTCTCGTTCACCCGGCTGTTCTCGGATCCTTTATCCCCCATGATGCTTGATGGTTTTTGAAGATACCTACTCTTGGACTTCCTGCACACTAGCGCACGGAGCAGCCACAAGCGGAATACAACGAAAGACAATAGAAACGTACGAGTAGCAAGACTCGTAGCACATACTATATTTTTTTGGTATTTTTACGTTCAACCCTAGCTATGATCGAAACAATCAAACCGAGAATTGAACTAACCTTTTCGCCACAACGAGCTCTGATACCACTTAACTCGATCCCGCTGGAACGATGCTCTAGACTAAAGGTCGGATGGATAGGCCTAGATGCAACGAGTTGCACAAGGTGGGTGGAGCAAGTTGTCACATGAGAGTTGCGGAAGGGCTCTCGATTCACTGGCCCGTCTTCGAAGGATATTACGCACCAACGAAAAATGAACGAACGTTGAATATGACACACCAATGGGTTGTTGGATATTACGCACCAACAAATGATGATTTCACAAAGGATAATCAAAGATAAAATTTCAAATTCAAGATTGTCTAAAACCTTACACCATGGATGTCCATAATAGGCAAGAAAGGCGATGCAAACACTTAAATGTAGCATTAAATGCAAGTAACCGTGCCAGGCAACAATTTAATTAGTCTAGAAAATACTAAACATTAATTGGAAAAGTCGTAGATGTACTGTTGGGTTGCGAACTTGTCTTGAAACCCTCGGGTTAATAATTAGGTCGTGGAAAAGTGAGTCGCAACCTGCTTAAAAACCCGTCGTTGGAAAACCCCGTGGGACAAAACCAACGAAGGGAAAAGAGTACACGCGGGTCACTTTACCTAATTATTATTCGTTGCCAGTTGTGTTTCACGTGTAGTACGATATGGGTATTGGAACTTCTTTGTGGACTCGAGCATTTGTCTTGAACTTGAACGACCGTGAGAAATCACGTCGATAGCCTCCTTGAGCTTCCTAGCTTTAGCTCTGGTCAAGGGACCTGCTTGTATGATCATGGAACCAACGTCCTTCTTTCGGGTCGCGTACATCTTCCGTCCTTTCGGTTTAGCTCGTGTCGCCTCTTCTGCGGTGTGGGTTGTGTCCTTTGTGACGCGGGTCGCATCATCGGCAACACGGTGTGCATTCTTGACAACATAGGTTGCGTCGTCCTCAACATAGGTCGCGTTCTCCTCAGCATGGGTCGCGTCCTCCTCAGCGTGGGTCGCGTCCTCATCAGCGTGGGTCGCGTCCTCATCAGCGTGGGTCACATCTTTCTTAGCACGGGTCGTGTCCTCTTCAGCACGAGTCGCATCTTCCTCATCACGGATCATATCCTCTTCATTAGCCATGACTCGGGTGGCGTCCTCGACGTTGTTCATGATCATATAAGGGAGAGTGGAGAATCGACATTAAGTTTACTATTGAAACCTTTCAACAATTTTTTTCAGTTATTTAAGAACCGTATGGCGAGTTGAAAATGAGAAGTACAATTACCTTTTTTTATTAATTTATTGATGAGGGCATCACAAAGAACTCAAGCCTTGAACGGACGGATGGGTCGAACGAGTAAGCAATGGCCCTGGAGAGGAAGCAGATCACGTGGACGCGTGGGACGTTACGAGGATGCGTGGGACGCTGATGAGGATGCGGATACATGAGACACATTGACCGATGCACGGATCGTGATAACGTCTATTTTTTCATAGTATTTTAGTTCATTTTCGTAATTAGTTCACCAAGCATTAAGCATCACTTAGTCCTCTTTCATCCCTTTTTCGTGTATTTGCAGGAAAAGATTACATCAAACACAAATACGAGCAAACACGAGCAAATACGAGCAATTACCCTACACCACATTCACTAGCACGACCGAACACGCAAGGGAGGTGAACAGCCCAACCGTACAGCAATTTTAGCCCACCCATGCAGCTGAAGATAAGCAGCCTGACCGTGCATCGTCCAAAGCCCGCCCGTGCTCCTGTTTCACAATGCAAGCCCAACCGTGTAGTGACATGCTCGACCGTGCAGTGACATGCCCGACCGTGCTTCCCATTTAGCCCGATCGGGCTCATGAAACAGACAGCAATGTGAATGTGCAGCACGGCCCGGGCATGCATGAAGCCCGACTGAGCTTGGATCAGCTGAAGCGCCCAACCGAGCTTACTCTTGTGCCCGGTCCGACACATTAAACCTGCACGCCACCATGAAGCAAAGGAAATATTTGGTTGATGGGAAATAACAGGAAAACTCATGGGAAAAAATGGAAAGACTCGACAAAAGAGGAAAAAGAAGAAAAGGAAAGAAAGAAGAAGAGGAAAGAAGGATATTCAATCGTGATTCAGACTGGAGAAAAGGAGAAGACGAGATAGAGTATACGGAGAGGGAGAGCGAGAGAGAGAGCATAACACAATACAAGGGTTAAGGACAGCTGTTGAAGACGCTGATAATAGAATAGGGAGGGATCCCATTCTTTATCCGTGTCGAATATAGTTATATTTTGTGTTTTGTTTTCTAAGTTCATGTCCGAGTAGGTGCATAGCCATGGGTTAGAGAGCTTTCCCGATATGCAATGAAGTTTTGTTCTGAAATCTTGGTTATTATATTTGATCGTTTCAAATGGATTGGTTGTTCGTAATGCTTTTGTTTTTGATGCCCACTTGAATCAATGTTTATAAAAATCTAATTGCATTGGGAGATGAATTGGATTTTGGAATGTAGCCATTATATGAAGTCTCAATTGATTTAGAACATTGGCCGGTCGGTTGATTGAACTTAGGAATTAGGGTAGCGATCTTAATGCACCTAGTAGGTGAGATTACACAATTGGGAGATTGGTAGTACGCATGCTAGATAGTGGGTTTAGGCACCGGGAGAGTCATTCCTTAGGAAAGAGCTTGAATTGCCCGAATACGTAATGATATCTATAACCATGATCTTGTTAGAACTTCGTTGCATCATCGTCCATCTCTCAAAACCTGTGGTGTTTAGTTCATTGAATTTAATCTTATAGTTAGTTATTTGGTATACATTTATTCACATTCCCATAACTTATTGATTTTACATGTCTTATTCATTAGTTTACTAGCATCAGAGTTGCATCAATTCCTTGTATTCAACCCGGGTACTATACAACCCGTATTCTTACAGAAGCATTAGTCTAGGTAAATACTACTAGAGATTAACCACATCAGATCGCGTCCGAGACTCGTGGGCAACCGGTCGCGTCCAAGATTCACGGGCCACTAAATTTGGAAATGAGACTTCTTGCAAAAACGCCCAAATGGAGGCCTTCCCGAAGTCCAACTTCGATGAAACCAAGACCATTGGAACCAGCACTCAATGATCATTCAGATAAGTACCAGACCACCGTAGGAACGTCACTTTCCGGCGACATTACGGCGACTTTCCCGAAGAGACCCCTAGTGCACACTTAGAGCCAAATTCTGAGATTTCAAGCATAGTAAAGGGGCCTTGGACTAGATCCATGATCAATAGGCTACATGAGAAGGTTCATGACATATTAGAAACCCAAAAGATTGAACAGCAAGATCATTTGAAGGGTTTAGAGCCTCACAAGCCCATGGACCACACAAAGACCCATCAAGAGGAAGTATCTTGGATTTGTGTAATTCAAATTCAAATTTGAATTCAAATTGTACCAAGAACACCTGTCATTTAGGAGTCATTTCGTGCATAATCTTTAGTACTAGAATCTAGGAAAATTAGGTTCAATAAGGTACTTAGACGTTTGAATAGGGGTGTAATGTGCGGATTTTGGCCTTTTTCCTTTTTTAAAAAGGCACGCATGAATAACAAAATAACAAGTCATTTTCGAACCAATCACAGATCAAACAGCTTAGCTAATTGTTCTTGATATTGAGAGATTCATCTCACACAAATCGATCAAGTCCGGGATTTGCTCGACTCTACTTATCAAGTAACAAAGTACGGTTGCTTGTGGCATCTTCTATCGTCCGGAGAGTTCTAGAGGTGCATATGCTCAAGGGTTTTGGATGTTCTCACTGAGATTTAGGACAACGTTCTTCAGCATGTATCCGCCTATGGGTTCAAAGGCATTATCCGCACAACCGAGTGAAACGCACTATCCAGCATCACATCAGTTGGTATTAGAGCCACGTTTTCACATGGTTGTATCTATCCAAGTTTCTTAGTTGAAGGTGTTTCTTATTCAGCATTTTTGAGTCATTGATTGAGGAGGTTTTCATTAACCAATTCATTCCATAAAGTCCCTTTCCATTTCGGTTTTAAGTAACTAGTGCGTCCATCGATCTAGTTGCTTCTTGCTCATTTAATTTCGAAAGGATTTGGTTGTTCTCTCTCTTGTAGGTTCAGCCAAGGTGTCATTTAGGGTATAGATAAAAAAAGACCAAAGAGCCTAAGAAAAACAAAGATAAAAGAGAGAAAAACAAAGAAAAAAGACACGACCAAAGAGCCTAAGAAAAACAAAGAGAATAGAAAGAAAAACTAAAGTGGAATCAAAGAGCCCGAAGGTCCACTCCTTAAAGGCTGAACCAAAGAGATACCATCCTAAGTTCATCATCAAATGGGTGGCTGAACACACGAGAAACACACCACACGTGCGGCAAAGCACTTGATCCCGGACGACGAACACGTTCCG
This sequence comes from Gynandropsis gynandra, assembly GCA_036759665.1. NCBI lineage: Eukaryota > Viridiplantae > Streptophyta > Magnoliopsida > Brassicales > Cleomaceae > Gynandropsis > Gynandropsis gynandra. The sequence goes on along the minus strand of CM071864.1, from coordinate 15,610,223 downwards.
AAAACGTGAGTTCAAAGATTGGGAGTCCTAAGGAGTATGAGATTATTCAACCAACGGAGTTAAAAGGAACCTAGTAGACCGCACAATCATCAGGGACTGAGCTTGATAAGAAGGTTGAGTGATTACCTTTGCTTGAATTCGTTTGTGCGTAGGTTTATTCTCAATTTCGTTTGCGTGAGTACTAACTCACAACTAGAAAATTCAAGATTTGGGACGGAATTTGGGGACTAACATTTCTGTCCCTAAATTTAGGGACGGATTATACACAGATTAGGGACGGATAATGAAATTTGTCCCTAATTTTGCGTACCGAAGAGCCGTCCCTAATTGGTCCGCAAATACGGACGGATTAGAGACGGATGAGTAGGCGTCCCAGATTTGGGACGGTAGAGCACGGGCGTTCCTTTGGGGACAGAAGGTGCTGCCGTCCCTAAATTTAGGGACGGCCAAACATCCGTCCCAAAATTAGGGACGACATCTCCTTCTGTCCCTAATTTTAGGGACGGATTTGGGACCGTCCCTAACCAGGGACTTTAAAAAACCATTTTAGGGACGGATTCGGGACGACTTTTTGGAAAACTATTTTCTTAGTCCGTAATCCGTCCCTAATTCATCTATAAATAATCTATTTAACCCCTCAACCATTGATCCGTTTTTATAAGCAACTCTCATATCTTTCGCCGCGTATCTTCTATATTGTTTGCGATTATAATGGCATCTTCATCAAGATCGAACATTTTCGTTTCTAGACAATGGATGTACAGAAGAATTGATCCAGAATCTTAAAGCGTATCAAAAGAGTTTATAGAAGGCGTCACACAGTTTATGAAAATGGCGATGAATCAACAAGTTTACAAAGAAACGGGTACGTTGGTTTGTCCATGCGTCAAATGCAAGAATGAAAAATTTTTTAATGAGAGAACTGTTTGGAAGCATCTTTATTTAAGAGGATTTACCCCGAATTATTTCATGTGGTTATGTCATGTAGAAAAATTTGCACCACGACCTAGTAATGTTGTGGAAAACTTTAGTAGGGGCACTACTATACATCATGAATTTGAGTCTTCTCAAGATGTAGAAATGAACCCTTATTTGGAAATGGTGCAAAATGTATTCCGTGAAAGAAACAAAAATATTGAAGAAGATCCGAATGAAGAAGCAAAAAGTTTCTTTTAAATGCTATAAAGTGCTAGGAATCCACTTTATGATGGTTGTAGGAGTGGTTTATCACAGTTATCTCTGCCTGCATGTTTGATGAATTTGAAGACTGAAAATAATTTGTCTGAGAATTGCACGGATTTGATATTGCAATTAGTAAGAGATTATTTGCCAGAAGATAATAATGCAGTAGACTCCTATTATGAGACAAAGAAGATGATGCGATCTTTGGGTTTATTGCCATATCAAAAGATTGATGTTTGTCAAGACAATTACATGATTTTTTGGAGAGAGACATCAGACATGAGTAATTGTCGATTTTGTGGAAAAGATCGGTTTTATTTAACAAAGAATGGAAAATCCGTTCCATATCTTCGTATGTGGTATTTACCAATTACAGACAGATTAAAAAGATTGTATCAATCTGTGGAGACCGCAAGCGACATGAGATGGCATGCTGAGCATTCAAGTCATGAAGGAGAGATGTGTCATCCCTCAGATGGCGAGGCGTGGAAACACTTTAACAAGGTATATCCTGATTTTGCGGCAAATTGTCGAAATGTCTATTTCGGCCTTTGTGCTCATGGTTTTAATCCATTTGGGATGTCTGGGAAGAATTATTCATTGTGGCCAGTTATAGTGACACCTTACAACTTACCACCGGATATGTGAATGAAAAGGGAATTTTTGTTCTTAACAATAATGATTCCCGGGCCTAATCATCCGAAAAGAAGTTTGGATATATTTCTTCAACCACTTATTGAAGAATTAAAAGAATTATGGAATGGAGTTCAAGCGTACGATGTCTCGAGGCGACAAAATTTTATGTTACGAGGTGTTCTCATGTGGACAATTATTGATTTTCCAGCTTATAGTATGTTATCTGGATGGACAACGCATGGTCGATTGGCTTGTCCATATTGCATGGAGGACACATATGCTTTTCAGTTGAAACATGGAAGAAAGACGAGTTGGTTTGATTGTCATCGTCGTTTTCTTCCTGTTGATGATGCATTACGGCGCAACAAGAGAAATTTCAAAAGGAATGTAATATTGTGTGGAAATCTCCTCCTCTAGTTTTGACCGGCGAAGAGATTTTGTATGAACGAATTCTTGCTTTGGGTATTCCGAGGAGTATATATTGCGGAGGGAACAATCATCCGAGAATTGATGGTTATGGAATTACTCATAACTGGTACAAGAAGAGCATATTTTGGGATTTGCCATTTTAGAAAAATCAGAAACTTCGACATAATCTTGATGTCATGCACATAGAGAATAATTTTTTGGATAACATCATCAATACAGTACTGAATGTCACAGGGAAGACGAAAGACAATATTAAATCATGAAAGGATCTAGAAGAGTATTGCTCACGAAGGGAGTTACATATAAGTGATGATGGTAAAGCGCCAGTCCCGATATTCAGATTGTCAAATGATAAGAAATATAAATTGTTGAAATGGTTGAAAGAAGATGTGCAATTTCTCGATGGCTATGCGTCTAACATTGGAAGGTGCGTTGAAATTCAAGGAGGAAAGTTATTAGGGATGAAAAGTCACGATTGTCATGTATTCATGCAAAGACTACTTCCGATATGTTTTTCTGAATGGATGGACAAACATGCAAACGAAGCAATTGGAGGTATGTGGTTGACTTGATATTAATATGTAGTGTGAATATTTGTTAATACTTTCATGTTATAGGTATTGGCCCATTCTTCCGAGATTTATATTCGAGAAATCTGAGTATGGATGTGGTTCGTCGACTTGAAAATAACATAGTAACTATACTTTGTAACTTGGAGAAGATTTTTCCACCATGATTCTTCGATGTTATGGAGCATTTGACAGTTCATTTAGGAGGTCCAGTTCAATTTCGTTGGATGTATCCGTTCGAGCGATTTATGTTTCATCTGAAGAAAAAAAAAAGCAAATAAAAAGCTCAATCGGAGGGTTCAATTGTGGAACAATACATGAATGAGGAAATATCGTTCTTCACTTCATACTACTTCGAGCCACATGCTCAAACGCATACTAGAAATCTAGACAGATGTTTTGATGGTGGTGTGACGTATTCTTATCCAGTACTAGATGTTCCGGACATATTTTGCGGAATTGGTCGATATGCTAGTAAGGCGAAAGATATATGGTTATCACAACGAGATCTCCATATCGCACATACATATATTTTATTAAACTGCGGATATCTACAGCCTGTTGAAAGGTAAAATCCCATAATTAACTATGGTTATCACAATGACAATTTTGTTTATTTTTGTAATATTTATAGAATTTTGTTACTTTTTATATAGGACATTTGATGATATATTGAAGAATACATATACGAACATTGATGATTCTCAACTCCAAGAATTTAAAGAAAAATATTTCTCCACATGGATCAGACAATATGTAAGTAATGAAATTTTACATAAATAACTTTTATGTAACGATGTGTCTAAGTTTGTACATGTACTGTAGGTTGAGATGGGCAATCACCCGTTGTGGCTACAAGATCTTGTCAATGGACCGATTGTGAAAGTTATGAGTTGGCCTATGTATTTTACACGTGGTTATAATTTTCACACTTACGAACATGGGAAATTGAAGTCGACGATGAATTATGGTGTATGTGTGAAAGGTGAAAGCTATTGTGCATCGGTCGATGAACCAGATTTTTATGGGATTTTAAAGGAGATTTTGCAATTGGAATATCCAGGTATGGAAAACAAATTTAAAACAATGTTATCCTTACCACGTATGTCATTTTGGATATTGACTCATATTTTGATATTTTTTGTAGGTTATGTCGGTTTAAAAGTGATGTTATTTCGATGTGATTGGTTCGATCCAATAATCGGTCGCAGAACAAGAGTAAACAAACTAGACGTTGTAGAAGTTAACTCCACACAAAGATATGCAAAATACGAGCCTTTTATTCTTGCGTCACAAGCCGATCAAGTTTGTTACGTTTCCTATATGCATATTAGAAGATCTTTAGGTTGGCGTGTCGCAATGAAGATACTTCCGAGAGGAAAATTTATCGACAACACAGAACAACAACAATTGCAAATGCAACAACAAATGACCGAGATTATTGCTATTGACGAGGTACGTGTTAAAGAACTTACGCACGGTGAAATAGAAGAAATCGAAAGAAATGAAGATGATCTTTATGAAGATATAGAAGAAAACGAAGATGATGAATTTGAATCAGATACAGAAACACAAGAGTCGACGGAACAATTATGTGACTCTGAAGATGATGAATCATGTTAAAACGTTTACGGATTGTTTCTATTTCTTAATGATTGTTTTGTATTTCTTAATGATTAGACGTTTACGTATTGTTTCTATTTCTTAATGATTAGACGTTTACGGATTGTATCTTAATGATTAGATGTTTACAAATTATTTCTATTTCTTAATGATTAGACGTTTACGGATTGTTTCTTAATTATTAGACGTCTACGGATCGTTTCTATTTCTTAATGAATAGACGTTTACAGATCATGTTAGACGTTTACAATTATCCCGTCCCGATCCATCGTCCCGGTCCTGGACGGATGAGCCGTCCCCAATTAGGGACGGATGAGTCTCGGTCGTCCCCAATTGTTTATAAATTTTCGTCGGTTCACTCTCTCTTTCGCCGCAGCTCACTACTACTTTCGTTGCCACTCACTCTCTCTTTCGACGGCTCACTCTCTCGCCCCCGCCGCTCACTCTCGCCGATGCGACTGTCTCTCGCATGGCTCTCTCTCGCATGGCTCTCTCTCGCGCGGCTCTCTCTCGTGCGACTCTCACTCACCGCCACAGCCTCCGTGCGACTCTCTCGCTGCCGCCGCCGCCCCGTGACTCTCTTGCCGCGGCCGCCGCCCCGTGAGTAGAACCATCACGTAGATTCATATGTGTTGATGTTATCCTATGAAGGGTTGATGTAGAACTATTCTAGGAAGGAAGTGTTGATGTTAGAACTATCCTAGGATATGTGTTGATGGTAGATTCATATGTGTTGATGTTTGAACTATCCTAGGATATGTGTTGATGGTAGATTCATATGTGTTGACGTTAGAACTATCATAGGATATGTGTTGATGGTAGAACTATCCTAGGAAGTGTTTATGTTAGGTTAGATTCATATTTCTTAGGTTAGGTTCATATGTGTATTCAAGTGCTTCATTGAAATTGTTTGTTGGATAGATGATTGGTTTAGGGGTGGTATCGATATCTATGTTTTTTATAGGAGAAATTTATGTTGAAATTGAGATGATTGGTTTGGGGGTGGTATCGTAATATTTTCATTTCACATTTCTGAATGTCGCGACGTGTTGGAAGAGGCGGTAAAACGAGAAACCGCCCTCAGTCCGAGGAAAGTGGCAACCTTTCATCTCATTCCCGAATTTCCAATTCAGGGTTTGAAGATATATGAATCTAAATTTCTTCCGAAACACTGGATCGACACAATCGAGGCAATATACGCCTCATTATCCGCAAATCCAACCACCACCCGATCTAGTAATGCATCACGAACCTGAGATGCATGATGAACCAATTGTAGAAGAAATTTTAGCAATGGATGAAGAACGACGCAAGCTTCCTCGTTTAGACCCTATTCGAGGAAGCGGCGGACTATGGTACGTATACTCAAATTCAAATCTCAATTATAAATAGTTAATTAAATGTTAATTTATCTTTCATTTTGATTTGTAGGTTTGGATATGATCAACTTAATCATCACATATCAATGATGATAAAAGCTGATTATGATCGGCCGTGTTACAATTGGGCACATATCGATGTAGAAATTAAGCAACAATGGTGGAAATCATTTGTGGTATGTTTTAAACAATTTTTAATTTTATCAAGTAATTTAAATTATAATTTAAATATAATAAGCTTATTATTATTTCAGCAAAAATTTTATTGGAATC